>JARHVA010000052.1:9127500-9387641 GCA_037957365.1 Torreya grandis | reverse complement strand
GGAATCCACTTTTGATAAGTCTTCATCCATATGAAAGTGCCTCAAAAATTGTGTCCCACTCACACATGTGAGCTAATCTAGAATAATGCAATGTATCTCCCACTATCCCATGTGCATACCCATGAGTCAAATATTCCACAAAGTTTGACTCATCCCACATTTTCTATCTATCTCCCACATGTTTCAAAGGTCCCCCACATGGACCTTGGTCTCCCACAAGTACCAAGATTCCTATACAAGATTTAATCATATTTTGAATTCTCTAAAAAGTATTCACATGATAAAATGATGGGCCTACATAAAAATTAGACCCATACCTTCACATGTGACTCACATATCAAGTGCAATCCACTGTGAGCCATGTCATATCATCCACAAATCACCTCATCAGTTGCATCACCTCCCATGTCATCATAAATAGTCACATGTGAATAGTGTCAATGAATAATACATATGAATAGAACTTGTGAATAGTGACCCCACACTAATATTACATTTATATCACCTTAGCCTATGAGAATAAGATAGGCTAATGGTCTTCTAAAAATATGTCATATAGAAATTGGGGACATTACATTATACTCTCTGATTTTGGGTGAATCAAAAATGTAAATATTCTATTTATTTTAAATCCCTAAGGTTTTCCTATTATACTATTTTCTCACCCTTAGTGTGAGTTGCATGAATCAAGATGTTAATACCTTATTTTTTCTTTTAGCTTAGTTTTTGGAGTATCATTGCCTTTTTACAAGTGCTTAGGGCATGGTGGCTAGGACATAAATTCCTATAATTGTACAAACTTTGTTATTCTATAGGATATAAAAATTAAGGCCATATCAATGGTATCTTATTTGGTGGTACCTCAGAGCCTTATTTCATTAGTAACACTTCACTAAAACCCCTATTACTGAAGTGTTTGTGAAGGGACTAGACCCTTTGGTGAATGGCCTACAATATCTCACATCTAATTAATAGATAGTTCTAAATCACTAATGTATCATAAGGTATATCATTACCATATATAAATACCTCAAAAATATTATTTTAAGACTCTTTGGTGGTGACACATTCATTGATCTAGGGGTGCAAAGGTTATAGCTCCCAAAGATATCTTTTATATAATAACCTTTGTAGAGAAGTAGGGCTTAAAATCCCTACTAATAATTTCAATAATTTATTTAATGAATATTAATTTTTATCCTTTATCAAGGAAAGTATACCAAAAGACTTGATGAATGTGGAGTAATCTTATCAGTCACTAAAATATGGTCACTAGATTGAGTATTAGCTTAATTGATTGTGGTGTCAAAAAAATTTCATACTTTTCATACACCTACACAAATAGGAATTACTCTATTTGTGTTCTTGGTCCAAAATTATTCAAATCCATACATTTCATAGCTCGTTGGTGTGAAATTTTACCATTACTCTATCCACATTCTATGTCCAACTTGGTCCTTTGTATCACTTGTGTCCAAATTACGTCTAAATCCACACCTCTCTTATCTAAAATAATACCATTAATCTATCTATGTGAATTTGAACCCATCTAGGTATATTCCGATTTCAGGTCCAATCCGATAAACTCTATTTAAAATCAATTATTCATAGCCAAGCTATTTTAAAGTTAATTCTATTTAAATTAAACATTAATTTATCTTTTTAAAATCACATTTTTATATCTATTCCAATTCATATGCTTATCTTTATGTTCAATATCTTACACCTATTATTTGGGAATGATAAAATTATGACATTCATCATTTCTCTCATTAAATCCAATTCTAATATAATATTTCCCCTTTCATATATCCTTTCTTGGGGATATCCCTTAATCAATCTTCTATCACGTTTTCAATTCTTTCAATGACATCCATTACACATTTCAATAGAGCTTATGAATGATATGGTCATACTAGCAAAAGAGAAACCATTTTTGATACTTTTATCCCATACCCCTTCAATTTATAAATTAAAACATTCCTTTCAAATGCCAAATTCATTTAATAAATACAAGGACTACATGTTTTACCAATTGGTCATAAAAAACATGAGTATTTATCCACATACTAAGCCTTTTGCTGAAAATGAGCTAAAGCCTAAGTGGCAAAAAAAAAAAAATAATATTATGGGTATCATAGGATTCAAGGCTATTCACTAAACTAATGTGGTAGGTTCAATATTTATGTCCAATACTTTATTGATCATGGAGATATCACGATTGAGACACAAAAACTAATTAAAATGTCAAATCCATTCTTGGTAATACATCTTTTACCCATTGGTCATAACAAACATGATTGTGTATCCACATATTAAGCCTTTTGGTGAAAATAATCCCCAAACTAAGTGATGCCAAAAAGAAGAATATTGTGTGTATATTAAGATTCAAGGACATTCACTTAACTTATGTGGTGGGTTCAATATTTATGTCCAAGGCTTGATTGACCATGGATATATTATGATCGAGTCATAACAATACTATCAAACATCAATCCCTGGACCATACATAAGCAAGGATTTAATAGACTTATCCTTTTAGCTTATCCAAAGCTTATCAAAAATTATATCTCTTCTTACTCTGGTCTTATAAGCATAACAAGTCAAATAATCTAATCTCATCTTGTCATTACCCCTCTAATATCTACCAATTACTAAATATCCAAGTACACCCCCATCTAAGAATCACTAAGTATGGATATGCCAATATCATTTTCCCAATCATAATTGGACTATTCCACTTCCAAGTTAAGATTAATATAAATCATCCATTTATTATGTTTTCATTGAATCACCCATATTTGATGAATCATCATTTGATTATCCTCCTATTTTTGATGAGCCTTGCTTTGAAAAGCCTCTCTACCACTGTTCACCTACCTTTGATGAACTATTATTCGATAAGCCCATATTATAAGAACCCATTACTAATATAAAATCTATTTTTCTCCCATAATATAAATTACCTCATTTTAAAAAATCCTTTGTCCCAAAGCTTTCATTTCCAAGCACATAGTGAAAAAGGTGCTTGTGGACAATGTAATTCAACACACTCTATTTATGGCTAAACCCAAAACAAGATCAACTTTAATATCAAAACTAGATTTAGAGTCAACATCAAAATAAGGATCAACATATACATCAAAATTAAGCTCTATTTTAAAACCAATGGTAGAATTGGGTTCCATTCTAGAACCATTATCAAATTTAGCATCAGAAGTAGAATCAACGTTAGTCTCAACATAGGGTTTATATCCTCTTAAGTCAGCATTAGCTTCAAAATCAAAATATATTAGTGGATATTATAACATTGACTATATACTCCTATTAGATCCACTTATGTCTAAATCAACCTAAGAATCAACATACCTTAGTAGATGTTACAACATTAGCTACACACTTTGATTGTCAACATCTTTTAATAAAACCTTATTTGAGGTGCTAGATGATAAACCTGATAAAAAATTAGAATATTTTAGTGAAATCTTGATTAAGGAACTAAGGCATAATCAAAATTATTTATTAGCATCCCTTAGTGAAACCTTATTTAAGGTGATATTGGATAATCCAAATTATAATAATCAATAAGACTTTATTGGTGAAAACCTCTTTAAGGCACCAATAACTAAGCTAATTAGTTCCTCATTTCTCAATGAAGACATTATTAAATTTAATATCAACCCCACCACAACCAAAATCAGAAACAATGTGTGTGACTGAAAGTACCAATTTTCATTTATCCCCCAATAATTATACATTCCATTGTGATCCTATCAATAATTAAAGATCTATATTCCATTATCCAATCAAATAATTTATCCAATGCATATCCATTTTTACACTCCCTAACAACACTCTTTTTCAAAGAGGCTATGGAGATACCTTGTTTATAGGTTTGGAGGAAGTAAAATCAATGGCTAATGAAGATGACAATAGTATTGGTACAATCTACATCAATAATAGAATTATAGTAGAGAAAGTATTCAGAATTGGTATGGGTTAGAGATCAAACATTCAACATTATGCATCTTGTCATCATCCATTGAGTTGAGACGATAAATAAATATTAAAATAAAATCAAAATATAAAGATAAATAATTCATCCAATGGTGAAAACCATGATTGTGGCACCTTGAGAAAGTACCATGATGAAACCCACATTTTTGGCATCATAGTGTAAATACATTTTTATCTATAAGGACCTTGACAATTGGAGGCATCCTTATATATATTTAAATCTATTTCATTCCTATCATATTTATCATATTACCTTGTCCAAAATAATATTTTTGTTCATCCTACCCTGGTCCAATTTTTCCTTCATGTCTTGATCTTAATAATAAAGTAGAAGTTATTCTAAGACCTATTTTAGAAAATATTTTAGCATATCCTCTTAATGACATTTTTATGACTGGACATTTTGTTCCCATGTGACATGATCCCTAGAGATTCATTCTCTACTTATCATCTATTATTATCCAATTTGATCATTCCAATCTTATCATTTGTTAAATTTAATCCCATCCCAGTGTTAAAATAGGTTTTCCTTTTGTTAGTGATCCCTTGTGGTTATAATTTTACAAACACTTCTAACCATTCCCTATACATGCTCTCACCATTTTAAGAGTCCATATTCCATGCTCTAATTTTTTTATGAGTTAGTTCCATACTCTCATTGTTTTGCAAGTCAAATAATTCTACATCTCATAATTCTCCATTGAGTTGAGATGCTAGAAACATAAAAACATTAAATTATTTTCTAAAATCATAATCATTCATAACATTAAAAGATCTTAAAAATTATAAAATGGCCAAAATACCAAAAATAAATCCACCAAATCCAAAAATATTTATCTTGTCTTAGGTCTAGTCAAATATCCTTGATCAATCAGTTATCATTAGGATGTGTCCTTCCCAAATCCATGATATTTAGGGCAAAGTCAAATTAGATCACTCTAATTAAATTTCTCCACTTCCACATTATTTGGGGAAAGTTTAATCATGCAACTTATTTATATATGTTCAATTACCACTTCTTCCCCTTTCATATATCCTTGCTTGGGGGCATTCATTACAATAATCAATAGTCCTGAGCCTATGTGGAATTAAACTTGATTAAAAATAAGATTGATTTTTATTATTTTTTTATTTCCTATTTGTGTGTTTTCTTATTTGATTGTTTATTTTTTTTATTTTATTATCGTTACTTTGAATTAGTCCATTATGATAATGAGTTCATCATCATGGTGTTACTTATCATGCACTTGTACTTTAGTCCATCCATTGGAATACATCAACATTATCATCATGGTTTTTATCATTGGTGCATTATTTTCAATTATCTATTGGATCAAGGATCAATCCTTATGCATATTGTGGCTAGGTCATCATGGTGTTTTATATCATGATGTATACTATCATGTGCAATATTAAAAGTCAAGTTTAAAAATGGTTTACATGTGAATTCCTTCAATCGCATACATTTATATCTATCTGATCCAATTATTAAAATAACAAACATCATGATCATTCTTCCATTTCAATAAAATAAATTCTAACCTACTTGGGACAAATCAAAATTTTAACATAAAAAATCAAAGAATACAAGTGTTAGCTCAAGTGGTGTAATCTTGTCCATGACTTAATCTTCTCTTCTATTCTATTATTCCTCTATTTTTAGAGAGCCCATCCACATCCTTAAACTCTACATGTCCTCTCATGGGGGAATCATTCCTAAATAATTTAATTCAAATCATATACTTATATTTTCACTCAATACCCAACACTTGTCAGTTGGGAATGATGAAATTACATCATCTATGATTTCATCATCTAATTTTTCATCCACCTTTTTTAACTTATTATTATTTGAGAATACGTTACTTTTACTACATCTCTCAATGCCTTATCAAATAGAGATAAATGTAGACACTTCATTTTTATCACATACATGTCAAAATTTCAAAAATGGAGCAACTTCCTACAATTGCACACAAACTAGTCTGAATTATTATGTTCATATAATATAAAAGTTTGATTTTACCTTTGGGAATTATAGGTGGGATAATTCACTATATTTATCTGTTTAATTATCATTTTGGTCAATTTTTATATTTAATTATTTTTCTAGTCAATTTCTCTATTTAATTATCTTTCTGATCAATTTATCTATTCATTTATCATTCTAGTCAATTTATCTATTCAATTATCTTTCTAGCCATTTTTTCTTTTCAATTCCTCCTTTGATCAATTCACTAATTCCCCTTCACTAATCAATTAATACAATTAATTCCCCTTTTAAAATTCATTCTTATAATAAAATTCCCCACATTATATTAATTAAATTATTCCTCTATTAACATAATTAATCATTTTTATAAATTATATTTCTATTGTAAATAGAATTAAAAATTCCTTTCATTTAATTAATTCTTATTTTCTTCTAAGTGGGCATCTTAATTCAAGAAAGTATCTTGAGATTATATGGAATATGTTTTTTGAACTAAAACTAATTTAATAAAATGAATTAGTTTACAATATTATTCTTTACCCTTCATTTTGGAGACAAGATAAAGGGCCTGCAATAAATCTTATGAGATATTTTAGGATCATTCTCAATCATTCATCTTGGAGTCAAGATGAATGGATTATATTTACTCTCTTTTGATATTTTCAAATATTATCCCCCACCCTTCATCTTGATTAAGATTAAGGGATAACATTAGTGATCCATGTGCACTCTTGAGGGATATTTTGCAACCATTAATCTTGATATCAAGATGGAGGGTCCTCACTGATCATAACTTGTTATAAATATATTGCATTGAATCAAAATTATCATGTTCAATATATATAGTGAATACATGCCATTTTAATGTGTTAACTTCTTAATCAACCTTCTTCTTATTATCAATTCAACATGGTATATGGATTTAATGGATATGTATTTACACAAATGGCATTGACAAAGATCATTTGATGTTAAATCCAAGACACGTCCCATACAAAGAAGTATTTAATGGAGGTTTTCATGTTTTTAGTTTGAATCTAATGCAATATTTATAAACATTTTATATTGATCACAAGGTCTTCGGTTCCAAGATTATTTTCATTTATTTTTGTGTTCTTGATTAATTAAAACTAACTTAGTAAAAATATAGCTAAGAGATATTCCTAATGACATAGTAACCATTGTAGATGAGTAAGAGTAGGATGATCCAATTGACAACTGACTTTGTTATGATTATAAACATTTTTTGGATATATATATATATATATATATATATATATATATATATATATATATATATATATATATATATTGGCATTGACAAAGATCATTTGATGTTAAATCCAAGACACGTCCCATAAAAAGAAGTATTTAATGGAGGTTTTCATGTTTTTAGTTTGAATCTAATGCAATATTTATAAACATTTTATATTGATCACAAGGTCTTCGGTTCCAAGATTATTTTCATTTATTTTTGTGTTCTTGATCAATTAAAACTAACTTAGTAAAAATATAGCTAAGAGATATTCCTAATGACATAGTAACCATTGTAGATGAGTAAGAGTAGGATGATCCAATTGACAACTGACTTTGTTATGATTATAAACATTTTTTGGATATATATATATATATATATATATATATATATATATATATATATATATATATATATATATATATATATATATACAGGTTTTTATTTTCATGATATTATTTTTAATTTCAAGTATTTAATTTCTCCCATTATATGTGATTTAAATTTAGAAGTATTTGTATTTGCATTTAATTGAGTATTGGAAATTATTTGAACTTATACAAACCTTGTATGTGTGTATGAATCTAACTCTTAGATTCATTGAACATGAATAATTTGTAGACTAATAAAACCCATCAGTAAATATAAATGAATTTTAATCATATGTGATTAGTTTTTTATCCTTTACTACAATAATTTGAAATGGTTCCACTTATTTATTCTTTTATACAACATTGTTTACTGATTTTAAGCATTGATCTTGAACTACACGCTTTAATTTTGGTACCATACTTTATTTGTAGATGATGCAACTATTTTTTATTTGTGATAGATTGATAACATTAATATGTAACTAACCACTATTGAAAAGTGTTAGAGATATTATTTTTAACATTATAAAATTTTTCTCTCATTTATTATAATGATGACTCTCCCAATATAACATTTCTATGTATAATATCCTCATGTGCATGTAATAGTGTATCTATTAACTCATGACCTAAATAAATTGTAATAGTATTGTTCCTAATAAAATCTCCATATACATATTTCAAATATTGGTCATCATATCCCAAACTCTTGATAAATATATTTGTGCATGTATGACATTGTTGCTTATAATTGACAATAATTCCTTCTCTAGGTTCACCTCTAATGAAGGCTAAAATGACTATTAATTCCTCACTAGGAGTGTGAGATTGAATAAAAATACCCTCATAGTATTAATATTTTAAGGATCCTGATGGACCATTGGCTCTTTTGAAGGAACATCTTGGGATATCTCGATCACGATCAGTGAAATAGTAGGAGAAGATGGAGAAGGGTATCTTAGTGACCTATTATCCACTCATCCAGATGTAATAAATCCTTCATTCACAAGGTACCATTTTTTTATGATGCATAATAATGGTTATCATTATTCCCATTAACATGATGACACTAAAAAAATGGTTTTGTATTTACTCACTCTAAATGATAGGGAGGTTAGTAATAACTATGAGGTAAATGAATTAGCCTTTTATCCAATAATGTTCACAAATTTGTAATTAGTTGATATTTAAATCTATTAAACTTAATTGGTTGGTTCATCTTGAGATAGTTTCCTTCTCTTTAAAATTTTCCTTCTATATATTTCCTTTGATTCATTCCTCTTATAAAGGACCTTAATTGAACTATTTACTTTGGTAGAGACTACATTATATTTCACCTTTTTATGGATGGATTCCTTTTTAGGTGAAGAGGGTATTGTTTCACTTACATTATAAACATTATGTGATTTATAATTAATATCACATGAATAATTACAAAATTCCATGTAAAAATTATCAAAATAAGTGTAAGGATTATGCATTGCTCTTTATTTGAGTGGAGAAAGTAGATCCCTATTATAGATAATTTGATTTTACAAATCCGATGTTGGTATATTAAATAATGCAAGGTGTTATTAAATAACATAATTTAATATTCAATAATCTCATCATTACTTTTATTTAATCTTGGCATATGTTTCAATGATAATTTAAGAACCTAATATTTGTTAAATCATATACAAATATGTATTCTAACTTCTTGAAATAAGGTAAATAGCCACTATGGAGGCTATAAAACTAATCTAAATAATTGCCTTCTAAAATTTAATAGAAGTATTTTGATAAAATGCATCCTTCATTGGAATATTTTATAAAATAACATGTATATTTAGTTAAGTGTCTAATGGGGTCTTTGTGGCCATTGAATAATTGTAATTTATCCATAAAAAATCCCTTTGGATATAAAAAATTAATCTTAACTAGAAATTGTGTAACAGGTTGGCCAAGAATGAAATTATCATTCATGTTAGCTTTATATGATGTGGCTTGGATAGTGAGATCAAGAAATTTATTTTTAAGGTCACCTATGGAATTAATCATAGAGGTGATATGTATATTAGGAATGGTAGTGGTTTGAAAAGGTTAAATATTGGTTTTAACTCACTACTAGCCTTAAACATAGGTATCATAATGACATCATGATTTTCATTACATTTCATGGAATCACACTCTATAGATACATCATTACATAATTTGGAATCATTGCATAGTATGAAATTATCATAAAATTTTGCTTATATATTAATAATAAAGACTAAATCACATTGTATTTCAATAGTAACTTCATGCAATGACATATTTAGAATTATATTTATAAGAGGAGAATTATTGAATTGTATTTCAAGAGTTGAGAGAAACAACATACTCATTTGTATAATTTTAATTTTCTAAAGGAGTAAAGACATCACATTATTTTATATATTTTTTAATTTATAAATAAGGAGTAGAGACATCACATTATTTTGTATCATTTGTCATTTAGAAATAAGGAGGAGATACATCACATTCTTTTGTATAGCCATTCATTTCTATTTAAGGAAAAGAGACATCACATTATTTTATATCATGAGTAATTTATAAATAGGTATTAACATTATATTATAATTAAGGAAGGGGTATGCCCACATTTTCTTTGTTAATAGGCATACCAATATATGGAAACATACTAATACAAGGCAAAACATAATATAAATATAAACATGGTGATATTATATTTCTTTTTTTATGTATAATAATAAAAAAACATGTATGGATTAATTCATTTTTAATTTCATATATTTGTATTGTGTGATTATAATAATGTAAAGGATAAGTATGGGAACTAAGTTCTTACATTTTAGAATAGTTTGTTTATTATTTATTCATTATATTCATCACTATTGTACCAACCCTCTTAATAATCATAATCATAATCATTTCCTTCAAAATCATACTATTTGTTTACATAATTAACATAATTAATCACACAAATTTTTCTTTTTTTCCATTCATTATCATATACATAAGGCATGGAATGGCTAGACAATATGAAATCCATGGGGTGATGGATATTATGGATTTTATATTTGTCATTCATTTTGCATTTACCAACCCCTAATAGAGAAATAAATAAATAAAAAATGAATACTCCTAAGAGGAAATAAAACATATAAGTATTAAGGATTTATAAATGGAAACCATAAGGTTAGGACCACATGTGATAGGGAGATCAAAAATCAGATTTGTAATCCAAATCTAAATAAAAAATTTGAAATTCTATTTATAGAAAAAGAAAAACCTAAGTGAATCTAGTGGTTTTTAAGGTTATATAAAATATGTATTTTCAATAATATGTTTTATCCTAATTTATATCTAATATAACCCTTGTTAAGATAGAAACTATTTACAATATCTAGATTACACAATATATATTTATATTTAAAATTGAATACTACCAACTATTTATGGCACACGTTAATTATAAAAAATACTGATCAATCAAGTGGTAGAGAAATATTATATTTTTTATGATGTTTTCATGTGTTTTAATATTTTTGGTAACCTTTAAATAAGTTCTATGTTAACTGTGTGTGATCAAATACAAAATCTATTATGGGGACTACTTGGGATTAAACAATCATGTTTTGGGTAGTAACATTAGTCATTTTGTTATGAGATAAATATAATCATCCTTGGAGGAATATACCTAACCTTTTTAGTTAGAACAATGTTAATATTCCTATAATTTCCTTTTCTACCTTCAGTCATGTTTATAATTGTATAAATCAACTTGTATTCTTTTTAATTTTTCTAAAACCCTATCTCTTACAACCTTGTTTAGAAAAACCTTAAAAAGGGTTAGTATTTTGAGTTGATTTCATGATATATTCCACATGTATATAATTAAATAATACATTTAAATTATATTAAGAGATATCAAACCACAAGTAGTTCTCCATCTAATGTGAGGGTGTGTCAAATCATGCAGATGCAATTTTAGATGATATTGCACTTTGGCCTAGCCTTAATACAAGCATTAAAAATAGAAATTTACCTTAGTATAATTTAGATTTTATAGTTAATAATGAGCTAAGGTAATGTGTAATTTGTAATAATATTTACAATCATGGATACTTTCCCTAAAATGCCTTTAATGTATTTGTACATATAGAAGTCCCAATTTTAAATTATAGAATTATTGGTGTGAAAAAGATGACCCAAAGATGTTCAAACATGTGAAATAGATGGTTGAGGATGGAAATGTACCCAAAATAATTTAATAATAGACTCAATATGATTATTTCCATCCCAAAATATAAATTATAAATGGTATTGTCCTAACTAATAGAATCACCTAGAAACATTGGAAAGTGAAAAGTCAAATATAACAAAACCAAGTATCCCTATGAAATTGTAAAAGTGATTAAAAAGGATTAAGATCAATAAATAAATAAATATAATGATAAAATATTCATACAAATGTGCTAATAAATTCCTAATTCATAATTGAGGGTCAATAAATGCAAAACCACATAAAAACATAATGTAAACAAGTCTTGTACTAGTTTTAGGTATCTACACATTCATAATAAAGGTCCATTAAATATTTTATTATATACTATAATTCATAATTTAATATTTGTAATGATATTTGTTGACATAAAATATGGTAATAGGTACACATTTTTATGGGATTGAGATGATTTTTATTATAAATAATATTGCACAAAGGTTGGTATTACTGATTATTCCTTATTAGATCATGCATTAATACATTTTGAAGTAGGTTTATTCTTATCCACAAATTCACATACATCTTAATACATAAGTATATCCCACTCTATCTCTATTTATTCATATGTATAAGTATGAATTATATATTACATTTGATATTTCTCTTTACTTCATATCTTTGTTTTATCTATTAAAATATCTCATCACCCTATACTAATCAAAAATATTATCTATTATTTGAGATTAGTCTATTTGTATTTTCTTTATAATACTTCTTATGTATTTTATAATAATAAAATATAAATAAAAAATTAATAACTTTAAAACATGAATAGATATGACTTTTAAGATATGTCTCTTCTTCATGCATTTCTCCTTAAGTATCATAGAAGTGTTATACCTTACTGCATTTCCTAATACGCTATAATAATTTATTTTTTCATCTTGGATATGTGTTATGCTATTGATGTAAGTTTGGAGTTTTATTGATGATATTTTATGTGTATAACTTCTTATGGAGAATCCTAAAAACATTTTACTATATTTTATAACTTTGGCTTGCCCTTAAAACACCTATAAAGAATCTAGGCATGCTCAACTCAACCAACTAGTTACTAATTTGTGTAGAAAAGATTAGAAAAAAATTGTGGAAGGGAAACACAATCAACAACTATAAACTTGGACTTTTGGCATAATATACCTTAGTATATGATTTATTATTTTTAGTAAATTAGATGTTTAATTCCTAAATAATAAATGGATCTGAGTAGATTAAAATTAGTAAATAATATGCAATAATTAAGCCACTAATTTTTGTAAACAAATAGTGTTTTTACCTTTTCTATAAATATTAATTAGTGAGATAAAATATGACTTAGCTTATTCTAGGCTACTATGGTTGAGATAAAGTATGATACTAGAGGAATAGGACTGGGATACTATCAAAAATTGAGATCCAGAGTTTATTTCTGGATTGGATAGGACCACTAAAAATAGGACACCTTACTATCTGACACTATAGTCTTGGTCTTGTTGATGTTGTCCAAACTATTCATAGAGATATTATTTTTCTAGGTTTTGTTCAAAGCATCTATGTGAGCTTGTGTACCAGATTATAGATCCTCACTATCAATATAACTCCCTATAGAGATGATTCTTAATGTGCTTGTCTTATATAAAATTGAATGGAACTTTTGGAAAATAGGTAAAAAGGGTTAGTTTGTAAAGCATATGTTGGACACACTTCACACCCCATGTGTGGGCATGCTGCCTACATACCAATACTTTGAGGAGGGATCAAGCTATATGTAGTTCTCCCATTGAAGTGCTTAGTGTAATAGTGTGATGAAAATACAATTAAATGAGAAAATGGGTATACTTGGAATGACTAGGGACTGGTGTATAGGTTTTCATAAGCTTGAAATACTATTGGATGGTTGTATGTAGAGAATAGGGAATAGTGCTTGAGTAGTCTTGCTTGTATTCTTGCTTCTCTCTTGTAAATGAGTGATAAACCTTCTAAATGGACCATGAATGGCCTTTTATATGTTACTTAATGATCATGGTTTAAATTAATTCACATTAGGTTGACATGAATAAGGATAAGGATCTAGGAGAATATGACCATTTAAATAAAATTTTCACTTGGACAACAGTGCTTGAAACAAGACACCTTGAGTTTTATTATTGTAGTCTAAGTTTAGGTACTATTATCTTGAGGTTAGGAGACCTAGAAGATAGATTTGTCATGGAAATAGTAGCTTGGGTTAGAAATGGTTTATTTTGGAAGGCTATAGATGATTAGGAAACTATGAAAACATGCCTAAGAGGGTTAAGAGAGCAAGGAAAATGGACATAGTTACCAAATTTCACATTTTATATGACTACATTTTCCACCCCCCTTTATTCTAGTGATGAAGTAAAGAAAAACACTAGGATAAAGGAAAAATAGAAAATTTACCTAAACTTACCTATAAAGGTGAAGCTCATGAAGTTGTGTGATGTTGGATGTGCATAGAGATATCATAGTGTGAAGTGTGAATCTGCAATGAAAAACATAGAGTAGATCATTCCTTACTACATATACTATATCTAAAATAGGAAAATACAAAATATGGGTAAGAGAGAGAGGAAGAAAAAGGAACAAATACACCTCACTAGGTACATGAATAAATACAAAACCTGTTGTGATGCTAGATTATGTTGGGTGTGTGCTTTACCAAAAGTAATATCATGAACAGAGCTAAGTTCTTAATTCCCTAGAAGTGGCTCAAGAATGAAAATGTAGGCTCTTTGGCTCCATCATCACCTACTAAGCGAAGCTAATGAATCATGCATGTGTCAACTAATATTTGGACTGTGTGTCTAATCCCTCAAAATAGGTGGCTCAAGAACACAAAGGCTAGCTAGTCCTTTGGCTCCATCATTACCACATGAAGTGAAGCTATGAAGTAATACCAATATAAAATAGATGTCATATGAGATGGATCCTAAAGCCCATGAATGTACTATGATCTGACTATGTTGGTGTGGATAGTTGAATGTATTTTGGAAAATAGGCCACTCTTGGCTATTTTGAAAGATAGAGATTAGGCTTGTATTAAAGCCACTCTAAAACTAGTGCAATAGGCTTATGTGGAAGCCAACTCAATAAATCAAATACTTGGGAAGTTAAGATTGTATGAAATCCAAAATTTAAAAAGGATTCTAAGCACTTATAGATGGAGTAAGGCACACAACTACTGAGAAATGCTTGGGAAATAAAATGAACTCAAAAAATGAGAAAAATCAATGTTCCATGCACATTGCCCCCAATAATTGGTGTTTAGAACATGGATTTTGATATATAAGTTATATCAGATACCTAACCTAAAACTAGAAGTGAGAGCCATCATGCCACACATGATGTCTCATATATCTAGATTCTCTAAGAAAAACTATATTAAAACATGCTAAATTTGGACTATGATGTAATAACAAACCTATGATTGAATTCACCTTTCTATTTGCTTATGAAAAATACTAAATTTTATATTGTCTAGGTAGGAGTGCCAAAAATAATACACCCTATTGTCCAATGTTTTAGTTAAACTTTGGCAATGTTGTCTAAGGCCAAATCTAATGACTATTTTGGTATTTCTATTGTCTACTTGGTCTATTTTTCCTGGTCTAATGTCTAGATTCTATTTTAAGAGTTCTAAAAATTTCTCTTTTGACCACTAAGAGCTCTAATCTCTATGACAAAACCCCTATTTATTTACCCCTCTTCTAAGGTTAGGAATGAATACCCTACAATGAATTCCCTCAGAAGATATAGCCTTGCAAGTGTGTTATGTTGCATAGATACATGATATAGAAATGATAATTGACAAGATATCTTGAGATATAACAAGGTTTGTATTGATATATTGTTAGATCAACATGGGTATGTCTAGTTAGTTATAATAATGTAAAATCATGTGTCATGTACTGAACTAGAATCAAAAGGGTTAGGTATTAGTTGTTAGCAAAGAGGGGTGGAACATGATGTCCATCATTACATCCAAGAAAGTAAGGAAATGCATGATATGTATCATGGCATTTATAAACAAGGATAAATAATCAAGCAACAAGTAGACAAAACAAGAAACAAGAAGCATCCAAGGGTGGCTAAGGGGCCAAGGAAATAAGGGACATGGGCACATATCACTCATACTAGAAATCAAACATACAAGGCATGATCAAATGTTGCATACACATACCATAGAATAAGCAAGATTGACATGAGGGCCATATACACATAGAAGAGTAAAATCAAGGGACATTGTCAAATGTCCGAAGGTACACCAACATTAATAAAAGCAAAGGACATTGGAAAATGTTTCAAGGCACACACAAGAGACAAAAATGAGTTATAAATTCAATCCAAAAAGTTACACTAAGAAAGAAGAGAAAGAATGTAATAAATATAAAGATATAATAACATCTAAATAATCAAAACAAGAGTGAAAGTCTGAAAGACACATTTAGTACAAGACTAGGTATATGCTAACGAGATACACAAGTGATACATACTAGTGAAATGTCGATATAGTAATATGTGTAATCCAGTAAGTAATGTACATCATCATGATAACTTAGAGTGTGTAGTGTAGGAATGACATAACATGGATGATGTAGTCATGTAGAATATGCCACCAAGGGTATTTATATCAATGTGTGTTTCCAATGTAAAAGTAGTATGCCCCCTCGATTAGTAGAGTGAAGCAATTACGGATCTATATGTCACTACACACACTCAGAATATCAAGTGAAGCATGGTAATGTAGATAAATTGCTAAACAATAGCATGAAACAACAAATGTAAGTCATAGCATAGTAATAGCAATGCAAAACATAGATGATGCATATAATCAAAATGTTTTTATGTTTTTAGATATATTTGAATGTTTTTGGATTTTGTAATGTCATATTGTTTTTGTATTTTTGAAATAATATATGCATAGGAAAGACTAAGAAGAAATGATACTAACCAATGAGTCTCAAATGAGACTCCCTGTCATGGTGTCCTATATTGAATAAAGGTATCATGCATGATCCTAAAACATGATGGAAAGGTTGAGACTATGATTCTAAAATCTGTGTGCATTGTAAATGTTTTAAAATATCTAAAGTAAAAATCAACTATGGGGTCTCTCTATAACTGTGAGAATTAGATACAACTGTAGGGCTCTTAGGGCCCATCGAGTATTAGGAGAAGCTCTCTAGACTTGTGATCTATGTGTAAATGAATGAGATCTCAATGACACTACTCTAGGTGTGAATACTATAACTAGAAGCTATCTAGAATACTAAAGTGGTGGAGGTGTATGAACCATTTGTGCTAGTGATGGATGCCTCAATTGTGTCTAAATCTATACTAAAGGAAGAACTCTAACTGATGGGAAAACTAAAAATGGTGGAGAAGCTAGAATTGGTGACTGCAAAGGAGATGAATCTAAAGTGGGGAGTGGTAACTCATATGGAACTCCAAAAACTATAATAACCTGACTAGTGTGAATGAATTTCATGTATTTGTGAACTATAGATGGTACTTCTCAAATTTTTTGAATCCATGGGTGACCAAGTAACATATAAACAACTCCTACACTAAGAACTATGGTGAAATGTGTGGTCACATGTGTTAGCCCAATCCATAGAGGAAGTATAACCTCACCTAATGAACTCTATATGTGCACACTAAATCCATTGATAACTATATCTGTCAGAGTGATACCCTTATCTCAATAGCCCAAATGTTGAAATAATATAATGGTACACACATTGACACTGGAATCATTATCGATGAGACCACTATGCGTGGTTTAATTATGAATATGTGCTTTGATAAATATTACATTATAATCTAAATTATCCTCAACAATATCTTGATCTAAAAAGGATATCGAAGGTCTAGTTATAACCCTAGACTCATACACACTTATCATACCACTTAAAGGATGTGATTCAATTGAAGGTGTCTAGTATGTAACTGGTGGAGGATGTGCATGGTATGTGTGGTGAACACCTAATGTGTCCCCTTTATCTTGATTATAATGATATGGAAATAGACCTGATAATATTTTCAAAGGTTTATCCTATGTTGAATTAACATGTGGAGGCTCAATTCAAGTGCCAAGATCAAGTAGGTTGTCATCTATCAAGTATTGTATCTTATGTCTCAAACTGATGCATATGTTTATAGTATGTCTTAGTGCCATGTGAAAATCACAAAATTCATGTTGATCATATCACCATGGAAAAGGCTTTGCTAGGTCAACTTCTTGAATAGGAGGGAGAGTGATGATGTTACATTCCAATAACTATTGTAAAACTTTGGCTAGAGAAATTGGTCAATTCGTAAATGCATGCCAAGGAGGTGATGATAAAACCACACACTAAGGGGGATCTAAATCCACATTGATTGTTATTTGATTTTGATTCTGGTTATCATTGACTTTGACCTTGTATGGGACTTTGCTATTACTCTTGTTTATTTTGTCCAAGATGATTATATACTTGAGTTTTCCCATTGAAATGAGTTTTACTTCTCTTTCCTTTAGTGTATGACACAATTTATTGAAGGAAGAGAATATTTTGAACATAATAGATTCATGCAATGCTAGTATAAGGATCTATTTGAAGAGATCTTGTAACTCTTTATTTGCCACGGGGCTAGTTAGCTTAGCCAAAATGGTTTTATATTGAAACACATAGTCTGTGAGATGTTCATTTGATTTATATTTTTGTTGTACAATTTATTCATAAGAGACCTTATCACCAATTTTGATACTAAAATGTGCTAGGAAAAAGTTAGATAAAGGATTAAATGCATTGATTGATTGATTTGGTAAACTCTAGAACCATTGTAAAGCATAATCCTTTAGGCTTCATGGATATAGTTTGGTAAGTATCTAATCATCTGATACATAATATAAGCATGTTGCATGAAAATAACTCAAATGTGTCTCTGGATCGCCCTTTCCATCATAAATAATAAGCTCAGGTTAAACAAAACCTTGTGGCAAGGGTGTGGAAGCAATGTGATATGCCAATGGTGTATATAGAAGAGCAAAAGAATCCAAAGCCTACATAGGTTTAGTGGCACCTTGCTCAAGATGTAGCACCTTATATTGAAGAGATATTATCTCTTTCACAAGGGCTACCACATCAGGAGATAGGGATGTACTAGCTATAACTGGTGGCATAGAGGTAGGTTGGCCTGCTATAGGGGGTTGTTGAGACATACTTACCCCTGTAGTGTCATTTTCAACTATTTTCTCTGTAAGAATGGAAAACTCAACTTGTTTAGCATTTTTAATTTCCATGAGAGATTGTAATATAAGAGTATTATCTTGAGGATGTTCCCTAAGTCTTTATCTAAAACTCTGAAGGATCAAATATTTGTTGAGTACAACTTGATTATCAATAATGGGTGGAAGTGGCAGTAGTCCAATGTGGGGGAGCATGAGCATCAATGTGTACATCATCATTGGTATTTTCATATTGCTCATTGTTTGAATCATTTTAATTAAAATTGGTGTAATCTGGAAGTGTAGAATCTATATCTAGAGTCTAAACTAGTTGTTTATCCATAATATATGGTTGAGTTGAAGGAATCTAAGTGAATTCAAGAGGATTACCACTAAGTATTGAACTTCATCTTGAAGGAAGATATACAAGGAACTTAGGTGGCATAATGAAAACAACTTGGATAATAGTAGAAAATATTAAATTGATATAATCTAAACAAGGAACTATAATATGCATAAAAAAGGGATATAGAGCACCCAAACATGTAAGGTGATACCCCAATAAGTAAAATAGGAGCTAGTATATGCAACTAGGGATTTTTTTAAATATTTTATGCAAAATACTATGAATTTTTTAAATTTAAATTGAATTTTTGAGCTAAGTATGCAAGGTAAAATTTAGAATTTTATGGGAAAATTGTTGGATTTATTGGGACCTAGTAGATGCAACTAGGGTTTTTAGATTTGTTTTTGAAAAGTACTATGAATTTTTGAAATTTGAAGTGATTTTATGATTTTAATATGCTATTAAAAATTAAAAAAATGATTGGAAAATTACTGGGAGCTAGTTAACGCAACTAAGATTTGAAATGAATTTATTTTAAAATTCAATATAAAATTTTAAAATTTTAGAGGATTTTTTATTTTAATATTCAAGAAAAAATTCAAAAATTTATGGGAAAAATTATCTTAGGAATTTAACCTATGGTTTTAGGGTTTTAATACAAAATTCAAAGTCCAGTTCATCAAAATGATTTATTATTTTTAGAAAATTAGATATTTAATTCTTAAATAATAAATGGGTCTAAGTAGATTAAAATTGGTAAATAATATGCAATAACTAAGCCACTAATTTTTTGTAAATAAATAGTATTTTTGCCTTTTTTATAAATAGTAACGAGTGAGAGAAAATATGACTTGGATTATTATAGGCTATTATAACTAAGACAAAGTCTGATACTAGAGGAATAAGACTAGGACACTATCACAAACTGGGATGTGGAGTTTGTTTCTTGATTGGATAGGACCACATAAAATAGGACACCCTACTATCCGGTTGCATAGTCTTAGTATTTCCAATATTATCCAAACTACTCAGAGATATATTTTTTTGGGTTTTGTTTTTAGCATCTATGTGAGCCTATGTACCAAATTTTAGATCACCACTACTAACAAAACTCCCTATAGAGATGATTATTTATTTTATTATATATTATATGTAATTGAATGGAAGTTTTGGCAAATAGGGAAAAGGGGTTAGTGTGTACAGGATATACTAGATGCACTTCACACCCCATGTGTGGGCATGCTACCTACATACCAATACTTTGAGGTGGGATCAAGCTACATGTAGTTCTTCCATTGAAGTTCTTGGTGTAATAGTATGATGAAAATGCAGGTAAATGCAAAATTGAGTGTACTTAGAATGACTAGGGACTAGTGTAGAGGTTTTAATAATCTTGAAATACAATTGGATGGCTATATGGAGAGAATAGGGAATAGTGTTTGAGTAGTCTTACTTGTATTCTTGTTTCTCTCTTGTAAATGAGTGACAAACTTTCTAAATGGACTTTGAATGACCTTTTATAGGGGATTTAATGATCATGGGTTAAATGAATTCATGTTAGGCAAAAATGATTTAGGATAAGGATATGGGAGAATATGATCATTTGATATGAATTTTCACTTGGACAATAGTGCTAAAAATAGGAAACCCTAATTTTTGGCGATGTAGTCCAAGTTTGGGAATTATTGTCCTAAGGGTAGGAGACTTGGGGGGATGGATTTGTCATGGAAAGATCATCTTGGGTTAGCAAGGGTTCAATTTGGAAGGTTATCGATGACTGAGAAATTGTGAAACATACTTAAGAGGGTCAAGAGAGCAATAAAAATAGAGCTATAGATTAGATGTCATTATCCATACTCAAGTTACCAAATTTCACTTTTTATATGACTAAAATATCCTTTCTTGACTTAATTCTTTATATTTATAAAACAATGTTACCCCTTTATCTCAATATTAAACTTCCTTTGGTTGGTGATTAACCATATTTGGGTATATTTTTCTCATTATTCTATGCCATATATTAGGATAAGGTCTCCTAGTTTAGTAACAAGGACTTATATTCTAGAATCTTATGTTCCAATTTAGTGGTATCCTTTGCCACTTTTATAATGTTGTTTGGGGCTAGTGTAGCTTACAAGGTTTTTAATTATTCCCCATCCTTTGAAATATTTTCCTCCATATTCTCCATCTATATAATAAAAAATGTTCCATAATCCTCAATTTATTCAAAGATAAAATACCTTATGCTTATATTTCTTTGTATTCTTCCTTATATCAATTCATTTCTTCCACTATTATTTGGTAGGGATCTTGTTTGAGTCACAGTTGGTAAAAACTATAGTAATATGCATCTATAGGTCCCCTAGCTCCTTATTATATTGAGTATATATCATTAAAATAATAATTATGCAAATAATGTGGTTGTATATCCTATTTATTTATACAATTTGTTACTTATCTTTGGTAGACATCTTATTTTATTTTATCCTAGGAGTGGACCTAGAAACTTTGCTTCATGTGATGTAATGGCCTCTGACCTTATTTACTCTTTGTTTATTACCATTCCAACATGATTGGTGAAGTCATCCACCATCTATTATAATTGTTTCTCTATTGGAAAAGTATTATAATGATCATATTGGCATCTTATGGTGATTAAAGCATTCAATGCTTATTTCATCCCTTCTTCCATGATTAATCATTTGGTCATACAGTCCACTATTTAACCCTGAATCAAAGTCTCTCTAGGAACTCATTTTTAAATTAACATAAACTTTTATAAATCTTTTCTAATTTGGCCTCTTAATATAGGTGTAGTGGTATGGTTTATACCACGATGATAGAAGTTAATTAATTATGATTAGCTAACTTTGCTTGGATATGTCTTAGAATATATTTATGTGTCATTGATGGGATGGATCCCATCATCCCCAACATCATAGCTAATTTCCACCCATCTTCACTCCCTATATTTATGGAACTTTATGACATTGTCTCTTGGATTTCCACTCTAACAAATGCCTCAAATTATCCTTTATATCTTATTATTTTTATGGGATTAATTCCTTTAACTTATCCATTACTTATTTTTCTTCCTTTTGTTTTCCCTCCTTATCCTTATTTTCTTGATTATCAATTTCTTCTATTTATTTATTTAAATTTTCTTCTTCCTTCTTTCTCTTATTCTCTTCATCTACTCTTTTATTTTCTTATTCATATTTATTATCCTTATTTAATATTTATTCCCCTTACTTTTAAACCTTAAACTTTATTTTTTTCCTCCTCTACTATGTCCCTTTCTAAATTTTCCTTATTTTCTTTCTCTAGTTTCTTTTTCTCTTCATTTTCCTACTCTACTTTCTCTTTTTTTAATAATTTTCTTGACTTGTTTGGTTGCTACTAGTTCTTTTTCTTGTATTTTATCATTTTCATATTCTAATTATTTTTCTAAGTCTTTCTTACATTATTCAATAACTTCTTCCATCTCATTCAGGGTGTGAGGTGGTTGTTTTCTCTAGAGTTTTATGTACTAATTCAATCTTTTGTTTATCTACAATTTTATTTTATGAAGTTTGTAGAGACTTTCCTTATTTTTTGAAGACATTGTTTTCTGTATTATTACATTTTATAACACAACTTATTGATATTCCTCCATTATTTTTTTCCCACTTTGTTTTTTCATAAGTATTAATTATATATTGTTGGAGCATAGGGATTAATCTCATTATATCATCCAATTTATATGGGGTTATTTTCACATAATCCATTAGTGCCTTCATTAACATTTTTTTACCATTTTGGATTTATTATTTATATATCCTTCCCAACCTTAACACTCTTTTATTTATGCATTCCCATATTAATTTTGTAATTCCAAACACTTATTTCCTAATATCTTCTTCCCACTCTGAATCTCTTCTTATGTTCTTCCTCTTACGAAGTCTTTGACTGTGAATAAGAGAACAATGTTTCCTTTTCCCCTTCTTTATATATCTTTGGTTTTATTAATTTATGTTTATTTTCCCTTTTATTTATTCCTATGGAGAAGGGATTATTTATCACTTTCTCCTTGTCATACTTAATAGAGTATCTCTAATGTATGCCATAGAGAAAGTAGTAAATATTTTGGAATTCTCTTCTATTTGTATTTTCATCCTTGTATCCCTTGATGTACCTTCCCATTTTTCCATATTATTCCTTGTCTTAAAGGAATATGTTAGATTTTTCCTTTTTCCATCTCTTATTCTATAAAAAAATTTCATGTGTTAGATTATTTCACAATAAACCTACTAGAGTCATCTGTATGATATTGTAGATTTGGTTTAGCTCCTAGGATTTCTTTTTATAAGTGAAATATTCTATGTGGTGTTGGAACTAGTTAGGAAGGTTATACCATATCTTGCACTTATGGGGTCTCATATAGGTCAACCATAATTGGGATTTATGTTCTTGTAGGTGTGGTTAATATAGGGACTTATGAGATAGTGTATTATCTAGCTATGCTTCTTATAAATTGTGGCAACATAGGGTTTGTAGCTAGTAATCTAGCACCTATAATGATAGATTCCACTTGTTCATTAGATAATTAATAAGATACAAGGAGATGTTTTATTTAATTCTTTAAAAAAAAATCTATATAGGTTATTGACTTCAATGATAGACCCAACTTCAACGTAGTATTTTTGAACTATCCCTGTAAAGATTCTAGACCTCTCATCTACCATTTTTTAATCATTCTTTCCCAACCCAAATTTTTTGATATGTCTTTCTCCCCTTGATGATGTACCTCTAGGTGGTTATTCAATTGTGATCCTATTGTTAATTTAGGGTTCCAATGTATTGGCCTAGGATGCCTCAGTAAGGTATTTGTAAAATAAGTAGAAAAAACCAAAATGAGAGAACTATTCCAAAAATCTAAGTTTCCTATTTTTATTTTTTGAGATTATCCACATACTACACACAAAGTGGGGTATATATCATACTACATCTAGATCATTACCATGTCCCATGTGATTTTCACACTCTTAACTAATGTAGAATATTTTTGGTAAGTATAGAATAATTCTATTTTATGAATTTGGTCACATATTGAGTTCTAAGGTTTCAAATAACCTATATGGAGAGAGCCATTTGGTTAGAGTTAATTCCTATAAGTGTTATGTCTGATTTATTACTCACTAGTTTTGTTCTATCATACTTATGGTAGTTATGTCCTTGGTTAAGCACCCCAACCACTATATGGATCATCACAGGGGTGATGTATTAAGGTCTATGCAAATACAAGACATATTCATGTGTTATTATCAATAGTAATTTTATTATGATTTTTGTAATTACCAATAATGGGAATTGGCTCAACACATCTAACCTTGTCTTCTCAAAAAGTTTATACTCATGTTTTTATTATTTCAAGTAATTTTGAGGATGTAATTGCATCATAGATAGGTAGTTTGGCTGCACATGGTGATGGTATATTTATATGAATTTTGAATGGATGTACTTCTAAGTGTCTTGGTAGTGAGATACAAAATTAGGAACACTTGGAAAATCACCTTACATATCTAGTTACTCTTAGTTTACTTAATTTTTTTTTTTTTTTACTTTGGCCCTCTTTATCTATTTATATCAAAAAAATCAAGGGATATCCATTTTTATATTTTCAATTTTATCTTCATTATTGAGGGTTATCTCTTGATTTATTTTGAGGTAAAGTTTGAAAAGTTTTTTCACTTTTAAGGGTTTTATGATTTTACCAAAGGGTAAATTTATATTTATAAATTTAAATATTTGATCAATAGATCCTTAGGGTAAACAACTCTTTTAACCACATTAATTACTTATAAGCATTTTTTGCCTATCTTATGGTTCCTTCTACTGAACATTTTACTTCTTGCTCTCTACCTCCTTATCTTGATGTCATTTTGTACTTCTCATTATTCTAAAGAAAAATTTGTTTCTTACCACCCATTTTCTCTCTTAGATTTCCATCTTCATTCCCAAAAAATTGCAACGATTTTACTTGTGCACAAAACAAATGTTTCTTCAATTTTATTCATAGTAACCACCATTTAACAAGTTTTAGTTATCCTCATCGAGTTCTTATTTACCTATTTTCAACATCAACAATGAATATTTTTATTTTTGTTACCTTTATTTTCTATTTTTCTCTCTCCCTATATATATATATATATATATATATATATATATTATCTTAGGGTTCTTTTTGTCATTTTTTCACTATTTTTGTACTTCATTTTTTCCTTTTCTTATTTTTTCCAAAATAATTTTGATGTTTCTATATTTTTTCACAATTTTTTCATATGTTCTTCATTTTTGTTCCATTTCTTTGTCCTGATTTCATTTTTTTCTATTTTTTTCCCTCTCTCTATTTCCTTCTACATTATGCCATAGTATAATATTTTAACCTTGCACCATTTAATTTTCATTTTATTAATGTTCTTGATAATGTTTTGAATTTGATTTCTATTAAATCCATAATTTATTCAATTATGTATGGTATTAACCACCTAATATTTAGTTTTCCTATATTTTTTTAATTTATATCATATAACAATACCTTATCTTCCATCTCAAACTCTTTAATCTTTAAATCGTGATCATGCCATGATTTTCTCTTCTATTTTCCCTTATATGTTACTATAAATATTTTATTATTTTGATTTTAGAGATCAATCAATATTTTTTTTAGATATTCCATTTCATGTAACAACCCCTTTAGATAACCACTAAAAATTAGTATTTATTTTAATAATATACTAATAATATGAGTTTTCTGAAGGATTTCTTAACTATTATCAATCCAAATATACATTCTAAGCTCAAGAGTAATGAGTGATTATAATGCTAAAACATGTCATAAAGGAAAAGTTTAAAAATTTCTATAGTTACTTATGCATTCAAACTCAAGTGTATTTATTAATAACATGTATTATTGTATAACAATGATCCACTCATGTGATTAGAAAGCATAAATGTTTATAAATTAAATCTCAACATATATAACTAGGTAAAAGGTTTTACATCATTAAATGACATATTAATTAAATATTGTGTATGTTACACCATTTAAATGCATCTCATGTTATTCTTTAAAATGTAACAACAAATGCAACAATAATAAGTAAATGTGATTTGTTCATGTTACTCTTAGTAACATCACTAGATCAAGTCTATCTATAAATCATAAAATACATACTAGTGAGTATCTAATACTTCATTGATTTATGAAATTGACCCATGTATATAATAATAAAATAACATTCATAACTTTATTTATTTTCAAATTAAACATAATCTAAAAGTAAAATGAAGGATAACTACACAAATCTAAATTTCATAATTTACAATTATAATGTTCTAAAGTAATGAAATAGGTACATGAAAACTTATTACATATAGAATCTAAAAAGTATATCTCCAAAACATAGAGTATGTGATAATGTTTAATGCCATAAAAAATTACATATTTAAAATTGTTACATCATTTATATATATTATTTTAAAATAAGAAGATACGATATAGGTAATATCCAACAAGTGTTTTCTTCATGTGAATTGAGATAAATAGGAGAACATATGTGATCTAAAATAAAATACATATATTAAAAGAGGTAGAGTATCATAAATTAATTCAATTCCAACCTTATATACATTAGGATCCCCACACACCTATAATCCACTGTGCGTAGCCCTACCCTTTTTTGAGAATGATAGATACAGGTCTAAAGACAAGAAAGAGATAACTATGTGATTATGTTGACATTGAAGCTACTCTATATATCATGATGCAAGTGAGACTATGAATTAGAATAGAAATGGTTATGATCCTAATATATACTAACCATATAAAATTCTTACAAATATAATTTTATATCTGACAAGTACCCCTTATTATATCCAAGTTATTGAAACACTGAGTTATTGTGAGTTTAACTAGGATTCAATATCATCTCTTAGTACTCACATCTCAAGGTCCACTGCCCTAACCCAAGGTATCCTAACCTATATATCCAACAATTTATACACCTTAATATTTTATGTGAGTAATCACTATGATCTATGTAACAAGTTTATGAGATGTCATCTTACTTGGGCATCCCATAGCACCCGCAACATTGAAGTACAAACTACAGCACAATGTATGATCATATAATATATTAGTGTATGTTTGGTTCATTTTTTATAAGTTAGATATCCCTCCATAGTTTAAACCCTTAGTTTCATACTAAGAATCATATAATGAACTAAGTCTAACAAGCCTATATAATATGAAAAATATGTTCGATAACTAACTATTAACAAGATTAGTCATGGTTTTAAATTTCCTATTTGTAATATTTCAATAAAGTTTAATAACCATCGCTTAATAATTAAGACTTATTATTGTTTAACATATGGTATAAAATAATACTCAAGTGAAGAAAATTGGATCTATTTGGTCATTTATCTATTTAATTATGCTTTCATAAGGTAAGAACCATTTAAGGTTCAAAGGTATGAGAGTAACAAATCAAATATATTAGAAATATAGAATAAATTATAGTTGTCTTATGTATTTATAATTGAATGCAAGTTTCATTAAATCATTGAGAGAGTAATTTTATTTAAACACTATCCAAAATGATATCACTACCAAATTTTTTTACATAAGGTACAAGTGTCTTATGAGTGATGATCCTTGATTAGGGGTTTAAATGTGACTATTCATGACACTAATCTTGAAATAATTTAATTTAAGGAAAAATAAAAAAGATGGGAGATTGAGATATTAATAATAAAAAACAAAAATGATGAGAGGGATATAGGAAACATGATACTTTATTCTCATTTATCATCCATAACAATAGAAATCCTTCTTACTTTGAAAATAAACATGAAAAATACATAGAAATTGGTGGAATAGATATGTTCATTAAATGGTTTGATCATCTAGTTTATAAAGAATAACTATAATTAGGATCTCAGCCTTTTCAATTAATAATTGGAGAGGACAAGATTGGTAGCATGTTCAAAAGCTATTTTGACCATTTTTTTTGTTAAAATATTTTCTCTCATCAAGACTAAATATTTTTTACGTGAACCAAAAATCACATAACCTTCCCCAAAACAATAAGAGGAGATATCAAGGTGAAAATAAAATAGAGTAATCACCATTTATGTAGTTATAAAGTGGTTTAAAATAACTCATAGAGATAAGATGATATTGAGTAAGTATTGAGAAAGATAAAACTGTTTTAATAAAACCTAACAATTATTTTTGTCAATTTTTTTGATGTTTAAAGTAATATAAAATGAGGACACAATATAATGAATCTATACACATGAAAAAGGAGTATAAAATAGTGTAAAATGAAAATAGGGTATTCAAAAAAGAATAATAGATAATTATAACATCACATGTAGATGGCTATTCATGAAAACTACTAGCTATTGAGGTATGTTCCTTGTATTAGTTTTAAGACATTAATGTTGTCATTGATGCAAAGTTAAGTTGAATGCCCTTCATGTAAAAATATTTGATGTCATGATTGGTGAGGTGGTGTGTGAAAAATAAGTTTTGTCTCTAGATTGAGAGAAAATTTGAAGGAAACTTTGTATTTTTTTGAGGTTTGATAACATGTCAAGATAAAAGGGAATCATCTTGATTGAGCTCTAAGTACTGAGGAGCATACAAGGTAAGCACATGGGTCAACAAGTCCCTGTATTATATATGAGGTCTTAGTACAAGCTTATAATGTGATATATCTCATAAAGTATATTCAGAGTATCATTTTCTTTAGATAATCATGTTTTAATAATGACACCATTGAGAGCTAGCTTGTTTGTGTCCAAACTCTGAGTATTAGGTATCTTGAGTAGCCTGGTCTAGCTCTGTGAAGAAGATGTATGCATTAAGAATAGTAAATAATTATGATTTGGGTTAGTACAAGAATAATAAAGTGTCCTAATTTTTGTTAAAAATGAGCAAGAGATAAAGGATCTAATTGATGAGTTTCAAGGTCTGGTTTTAAGGCTTAATCTTTACTTGAAAGACCTAATGAAATGGTATAGGTATAGTAACATGATAAGTTGAGACATTTGAGACCTATGTGAGCATTTTTTATTTATTTTAAGATCAATAAATGAGATCATATGACATGTGGATGAGGTTTTTAATATAGTTCAATAGGTTTCAATTGATGATCATAGTCTAAGTATGATTAGCAGTATAAGGCCTAGTATGCAAAGTGGCCTATAGTGGCCTAATAAGGGGTAAAGATAATTTATAATGGTTTAAAATATATTTAAATAATTTACATAGATGTTATATGTCATTTTAAGTGTGTGGACAAATTTTTAAGTCAATACCTAAAGGATAAAGCATGAAAACATGTGATAAGGTTCCTTGTGTGCATAGAATGGGGTGTTACAGACTCGAGAAGAGATTTATTTTAATTATTGGCACATGAAACCTTTCCATTATATATTTATAAATTCATGAAATATTATGAATCTCCCTATATTTATTTTCCTATAATTGTTTTAGAATATGAGGGGAAATCCTTTATGAATGATTACTAAGAAGTAAAACCAGTCAAAACCCTCTCAAAACCCATTTAATGACCTAATAAAAAGATATAGTTGGTTATAAATCATAATTGTATTTTTTAAATATTTTTTTCATTGTAAAATTTAAATTACTCTTTTATGTTTCCTCACATGGTTTTGGTTTGTCTTGATAGTGAGTAAAATCTATAAGAAAACTATTATTTTCAAGAATTTTGATGTGGCAGGCTGGGTTGACCTGGTCAAAGCATGAAAATGTATGGAAGATGATTTTTAAGACTTATATTTTATGAAAATAAAATTTTATGATTAGGTTTTATACTATTTTCTTTCTAAACTAGTCATGGAAATTAGCCTATTGCTAAACATGCCTAATGAGCAAAACAATGAGAAAACTAGGCGATAATGAGAATGAGATTAGGGATTGGTTAAAGAATACTAAGGAATGATAATAATTAATGGGGTAATTATTTAATACATATTAATTCTATACCCTTGGTGAATAATTTTTTATTATGACTATACTCAAGCAAAATGTTATCATCAAACTAGTTTGTCTAACATAATGAAGTTTGTGGAGAGTCAAGTAGTGAGGTTAGTTTTTAAGACGCATATTGATATAAGACCATGAAATATATATTTTTAAATATTATATAATGATTATAAAAATAAAATTAAACCACTTTTAATATCACATAAGTGTTCCTACATGTGTTCAAATATTTGATTTTCTTAACTATGTTTTTGATGCTACAGGCAACTTGCTGTGTGTATGTGAAAATGATGTTTCCGAGTCATTTTTCACTAAGGTAAAGGATCCAATTATATTTAAGGTTTTATAAATATTTATTATGATAATTTTTATGTATTCATATTCAATTTAATTCATTTTTCAAGTATGATAAGTCAAATGTTTTTGACTATTTGTTGATAATGTTTGGTGGTTCTGAGTAAGCCATTTGCAAGGATGTTCTTGGGATATTTTGGACTATGTGGTCAGGAAAAAATAATATTTGGAATTATTTTAAGTCATAAATATCATATTAATATTATTTTATTTTTGGTTTATGTGTAAAATTTATGTATATGGTTTAGATTTGCAAGATGAACTTTTTGGCAGTGAGAAGGCCTAATGGCAAGTAGACCTAATTGGATGGTTCAAGGAGTGAAAAGAGAAAAATTATATTGGGAACATAAGGAGACATTATTATGGGTATATTAAAGTTAAATATATATTTTTTAATCCATTAATTAAGTCTCAAATTTTTTAAAGGAGGTCTAAGTGAAATGTGTGCTTAGGGAAGGCCTAATTGCATTAGGTCTCTGTTATGCCTAATGGTGGTTTTAGCCCTTAAGGGTAATGACCAACCAATATAATGTTTTTTTAAATTTTTGAATTTGTTTATTGATATATTTAAATTATAATAAAATTGTGTTGTGGTCCTTGTCTAACCAAGATGGGCATGAGAAAGAATTAAGTTTAAAGTTAAGGCCTAATAAACCTATTTTGACTAGTTAGAGTATTAAGCTACTGAGAGAAGGATAAAAATATTTGGATAATAGGTTAAGGTATTAAATATAATTAAATATATGAGATGAATATTCCATTAATATCTAACTATTTTTATATATGTTTTGAGTAAGGTCATTTGACCCAATTCTGCCAAGGAGAGGGCTAATTGAGTGAGAAGGCTTAATAGGCAGTTGAGAGAGAAATAAGTGTGAGAAGAGAAAATAGAGGAGGTAATATTTAGTTGAGTAAACAAAAAGTTTCAAAGGGTAATTATATATTCAATATATTTTTGTTTGTTCTTGGTTTCATAGGGGACTAGATCCTCCTTACAGGTTGAAGCTTGCTAAAAGCACTAGTTGAGTTGGTGCTTGACTAGTGAGGGGTTGGTGTTCCTTATGGGATTGGTGCCTCAATAAAAGGTTAATTAATTGATTATAGGAAATTTATCAAATTTTTTCATCAGTATTATTTATTTTACTAGATTTTTCCCACATATATCTCATGTCCTTATATTGTTCTCTTTCATAAATGTTTGTATATGCATTAATTAATGTATATAAGTGAATGAATGCTTCATGAATCTTAAGTGAAATCGAAGTAATATTTTAATACAAAAAATTCACCCCACCCTAATTATTTTTAATTACAACATTTGGTATTAGAGCATGTCCTTTAAAGGATGTCTTACAACCTAAAGGAGATTCTAAGCAAGTTAAGATGGTTAGTCAAGCACAAGGTTGTTTTCTACAAGAAAAGCTTCATTGTTTAATGGATCAAATTATGCATTTTGGATTGTTATGATGAGGACATATATAATTTATCAAGGTTATGATGTTTATGAATAAATCTTGTATGGGTATACTAAACCCCCTATTCCTCCTATAGATGTAGCAGGTAAGAAGGCTAGTGATAATAACTCAAAAGCAATGAATGGTATAATTTGTGGCCTATTAGAGGTAAAACTTGTGAAGGTAATGTAATATATTTATACCAAATAAATGTTAGATAAGATGAAAACCATTCATGAGGGATACTCAAATGTTAAATTGGTCAAGTTTTAAACCCATATAATATAATTAGAAAGTCTAAAAATGAATGAAGATGAGACCATTGCAACCTACTTGTTGAGGGTCAAGTTTTAACATCATAAGAGATCTAAGAGAAGAATTTAATAAAATAATATTATTCAATTTTTTTTAAGGTATATAACTCCCAAATTTTATTCCAATTTATTTTCCATTGAATAAATGAAATATATATACAAGATACATATGTATGGACTTCATAGAACCCTAACAACCTATGAAATGAGGACACGTGAAGGAAGACCTAAAAAGAAGGAAGATACATTCAAGGTAGAAAAGAAGACAAAAGATAAGAAGTCACAAGGTAAGAGATTCAAATATAATTATGAATCTGATATTTATGATGATGATTTGATAGTTATATTTTCAATAAAGTTGAAGATAGGTTCAAGTAAATATAAGGGCAAACTACCTTTTAAATGCTTTAATTATGGAGAGGTTGGAAACTTTGCCAGTAGATGTCCTCATAAGAATAAGAAAAATGATGATGTAAAGAATAATGATGATGAAAATTATTATAAATCTAATAATATAAATAAAAAAATTAGAAGATATGACAATAAGAAAAGGTTCTTCAAACATAAAAAGAGTCTTTACACTAAGGAAGATTGCAGCTCATTTGATGAGAGTAAGAGAAGTGATTCTGAGAGTGATCATAAAGGTGATGGTCTTAATTTCAATAAGTTTATTTTCATGGATAAATAATTAATATAATCAAATCCAAAAGAATCCATATGGATAGGAGGTGATTTTGGTGATTTAGATGAAGAAGGAGATGAGGTGGATCTTGAGGCTAAATTGATGAATACTCTAGAAGAATTAAAGATGGTAAATAAGAATAATAGGGTGATGATATATCTTATAAAATATTATGAAGATAAAATCAACTTGTTTGAATCTATACTAAGTAATAACTCCAAGGAATAAGAGGAAATAGTTAAACAGGTGGAGAGTCAACTTGAAATTGTGACTATAGACCTAGAATCAAAAGATGAAGATTGTGAAAGGTATGTAGCTGAAGTGAACTCCTTGAGAGATGAATTGAAATAAAAATAAAATAACTTCAAGTCTTTTTTGAGGTTTAAAAAGAGTACTAATGATATATAAAATATTATAAGTAGTCAAAAGGTTACTAATGACAAAATAGGCCTTGGTTTCATTGGAGATTAAGAGGACACTAATGTGATAAAAAAAGGTCAAAGATCAACCAAAGAATGAGGGTGATGATATAACAAAGGTTAATACTATCAATATATCTAATAACATAAGGTATGCTAATATTTTTAATGGATATTTTTCTTCATGTAACCAATTTGGTCATAGAGCAAGGCATAATAGAAGGCTCTCCAAGAATGACTTTCCATGGAACTATGAGGAGAACCATTAGCCAAAGGGTATTGATCATGGTATGTTTTCATCTAGAGGAATAATATGTTTCAATTATCATAAGGTTGGTCATATTATAAAATAATGTAATCATGACTTCTCAATATAAAAAAATAAATTTAAGTCTTCTAGAATATAAGAAAGAAGACATGACAGTAAGTGTAAACCCAAGATACCTAAGGTTGATGACCAATCTAAAAGTTCAAGTGGACTATTTGCCATCGTGGAACATAATGAATGTATAAAGGACTACCTAGAATTTTATCTATCAACTCAGATTGTTGATGAAAGAATCAAGACCAATAGATCAAGCTAAAATATTGCCCAAATAAAGATTGAGGGGGTTAAGCCAGAAAGACAAATCAAGAATAAGAAGATCATGGAGGAAGTTTAGTCCTAAAAGGGCATAGAGATTTAGGAATCTCTTGAATTTATGATGTTTTAGTTCTCTAGAGAAACAATGACTCCTTTAGGCTTCATGGAAGCACTCAGCTAGTAAGTAATAAGCATGAAGGATGCTCTATCATGGGGGGATTTTTGTGGTCTTAGGTAACCTTTAGAGTTAAGGTTTAATCAATAAGCCTACTATTTTAAAAAAGTAGAAATTTCATTCATGAGCCTAGTTAGGCACTAAATAGCTATCCAGGTTAGATTTAGGCTAATTATAATAGGGAATTAGCCTTGAATAATCATATGACACTCAACATTTGAAACTTGAATGCACTAGAATCACTATACATAAGGCTTAAACCTTATGTTCTCACTTGAAGTGTAATGGAGAAGGGAACATGGTCTATGTTGGGCTAGTTGTGATATGGCACAACTCTATCTTTTAGGGGATTTGGTTAGTGCAATGATGATGGTACATTCAATGGTTTAATCCTTTATTACACTAAGCTCAATGGAATTCAGGCACATGAGGGGTCACTAGGTATCTAGTTAGACTTAGGAATAGGTTTGTGCTTAGGCATGAGTATCATTATGAGGCACATGGTCTTCTTCATACTTAGATCATTTTGATATCAAGTGTGGGAATTGTCATGTGTTATAGGCATGCCATTGATGAAATAGATTAGAAGCTTACATGATCTCAACATGAATTTGATAGAATAAAATGTTCAATACATTTAAAACTTGCATTAATCTTTCATCATTAATTAAGTTTAATAATAATACATATAAAATCAATAAAAACTAAGCATAGTTCAACCTAAACTGCTAAGGCCTAGAGGCTCACAAGCAAACTTCGGCATTACAATGGGGAGCATCATATGCATCTCAAACTAACTATAACTCTAATGGAAAACATTTAGAATCAATTCTCCATGGCTTTTCTACTTCATAAATCCTCTCTCTACTAAATAGACTCTACTCCCTTTTATAAAGCTTCAGAGCACCTTAGGATCATGGGGAACTGAGCATGCCAATTATTGAGCTGGTGATAGAGGTACTACTTCTATAAACTCTACTATAAAGCCATTAATGATACATCATTATCTTAATGAGCCATAATTTTCCCATGTGCTTGATTCCAAATGGAGATTGAGTAAAAATGAGTTTTTTGGGCACTTACCAACTAGTGCCACTAGATGACAAAACAACAATCCCAAAAACTACTTGCCTCATGCCTCGATGTCTACTATGTTAGTAAAGATTCTATATTTAGAAAGATTTGAGGCCCAACTTTACCCCATATAAATTTTTTGGTCTACCCTTAGACTAATCTTTCAATACCTTAGCTATGCAAAACTTAGGCATGGTTTGTTGTAGTTATACTTTGAAGTCCTAAGAGCCCTAAATTTCAAGCTTGATTTACTCAATGTTGTCATTGATCTCTATAGAGGCAACCTCTATCATGAGCACATAAATGTTTTCCAATTATTTCCTAAAGTCCTATAATCTTTCCTTTACTTTCCTAACCCCACCATCTAGGATGGATCCCTATTCACTTACCTTTGTTTGAAAGGCTCAAAAAATTTCTTCCAAGTTTTTCTCCTAGGTTTTCATCTAAGTGCTCAAAGTGTTAACCTACACCATAATCTATGTGTGCCTGACCCTGATAATAGTGAATGCTTGCTTCATTAAGGCATCCTTTTACCCATAAACCTTTTGAAGGCATGAGTCCATAACTGATGCTTGAGTAGAGAATTTGCAAAAAATAACACTGACATCTTCTGTGCCCTCTTCCAACTTTACAAAGAAGTCTTCTATCTGATCAAGCTTCTTATTGAGATCTTTTTTGATGGCATTGTAAGGGTATTCCTTCTCTTATAGAACTAGTTTCATTAATGGGAGCAACTTCTACACTAATGTGTATACCTTATCAACCTTTATAAATTTAGAAGTGTCAATACCATCCAAAATATATGGTTCTACTTCTTCCATCTGCTCAACCAACTGTTAGAGCTTGAGCTTCATGGTGTTAATCTCTTTCTCTACTTCTAGCACTATATTCTTCCATTTTTTGGCATGAACATCATTAAAAATGTTCTTACATGCTACCTCAAAGGTCATTTGAAGGAGGGTGTTAGTCAAACTTATTAGGTTCATTTCTTAGGGGTTAATAAGTTAGTAATCATGCCCCTCCTCTAGTTTTTTTGATGTTATATAGTACTTTCATCATCACCTCAAAGTGAGGATCATCCATGTAAAAACCAAGTACAAAGGAGACTTGGTGGTGTGTCATAATTTTGGTATATCTAGGGGTCATGTATTCCAACATGTAAAAATACTTATCCTAAGTGTACCCCTCATGTGCCTTCTCTCTATAGCTCAGCTCAAATTCTTCTTTTTTGACAGCTAGTTCCATCTTTTCTAGTTCTTCTCTACTGGCATTGGTTATTTCTTCAACACTTTATTCTTCTTCTTCCTCCTATAGGGGTTCTTCTTCTTCATACTTTCCCGCTTCATATACTTCTTCTTCTTTCTTGGTGCTAACTTTACCATCCTATATCTATAAGGGTTATTTTTTAGATTTTTCCCCTTTGTCTATTTCTCTTTTCTATGGTTCCTCAGCATGAACCTCCTTAGGTTCCTTCTCGACACCATCTTGTCCTTTATTTACACTCTCTATTTATTCTTTTAAGGTGCCAACATCACCTTATTTATGTCCAAGTGCCCCTTTATTACTAGGTAATGCCTATTATGTAGCTTCTTATGTTGGACTAGTATGGGTGCTAGGCACCTCTTCTAATGGTTTTTCTTCTATAGGTTTTGAGCTAGCAAGAACCTTATTCTCTTTCTCTTTTTTGGCCCTTTCCTCTTAGGCCACCTTTTTTTTCCACTTTCCTCTTCCCATCATATGCCTTGTAGTTTTATTTTTCCACCTTACACTCCTTAGTATCAACCCTCTCAATCCCTTCATTTATCATGCCATCCTTCATCATTTATTTTATTCTTTTCTCTAGCTCTCACAACTTATTAATATATACATTGTTGAGGCCAAGTTTCCTCCATACTTGTTCCTTCCTCACCTCTTCAATTTGAGGTGGTCAGGGAGTTATCTCACTAGATGAAGAGTCATCTTGTTTGGACATAATGTATATGCATTCCCCAAATATTACCTCCTTCCCCATATCTTCTTACTCTTTTTATGCCTCTTAAACCTCTATGTCTCCCAAGGTGATGGTGGGAATCATAGTAGGAAACTCTTGTTTTTGTTTCTTCTCCTTTGAGATAGGAGAAGTCCTTGGTGTGAACTTCATGTGATTCTTCATAGGGATCGACAAAGAGGATTCATTACCAAAGCTGATCTTAAATTTGATTTGCTACTATATCTCCTCAAGTTTCTCCCCCTTCTTCTTGAGAGACTTTTTCTTCTCAACTCGTGTCGATGTTCTTTCATCATTAATCCTGATGGGGGGGTTCATCAGTCTTCTTGGCATTGGGGCCCTTCTTACATGGCTTCATCTCATAATATAACCTATGGATGTGCCTGAGTATGGTTTATTATTAAAATGGATGGATGTCAGTGTGATATGAATCATCCTCTTCATGCTTGGTCTCTTATCTCACTAGGTGCACAAATTGGCACCACAACCTATTCCTCTCCATGTCTAATTCCCTTAATGGGTTATCTAACTATTGCACATTTGGGATCCTTTAGAGCACATCCTTATATTATTTGGTTGAGAAGGTGTATGGGAGATTCAACTACCCAGACTTATTTCCATCAGTCAATACCAAGCACACAACACAAAAGTGTTGCATAATAACAAAGGTCATCATTCCATACATGATCTTGTGGACCTCCTAGGGGATGCATCACTCTATCCTAAATGCCTCTATATAATTATTTCACCACCCCATAATTTGAATTTTTTACTTTGTGATGAAGGAACTAGGGAAATTGAAATCCTTGTACTTTTGCATTGGGGAGTCATTGTGCTCTAGGAAAAGCTAGAGATTGTCCTTGTCCCCATTTAATAATCTAATATCCTCCATGAATATTAATATTAGAATATACCCCCACATTAAGGTCCCCTTTGTTATGTGGTAATCTATTGTATTATTTACCAACTCCTCTACTATAAATTTTTAAATATTAAACTTTACACACTATTCCATATGATAGGTGATGCAGAGGTAAGTTTTTGGTGACATTAGTCCACTAACTATCAGGGTAAAGTTTTGAAATTACAAGGAACATTACCACCCTTATACCAAGGTCCTTATAGTTTTTAATTGGGAATGTGAATCCCCCTTGCAATAGTTCAAGAGCTTTGCAATGTGCTTTACCTCTTCATCATCACTCATCTTCTAGTTAATATCATTTCTAGCATCTAGAAGCCTGGTTATCCTTCCTATTAGGTGCACCAAAATCTTCATGTGCCTCCCTAAAAAATATATGTGGTCTCCATGGACTCATGAAAGAAGGAATTCCATAAGTTCCTCTAGCTTTCTAAATCATGACAACTCATAAAGTTGAGTTGCATCAGAGGCACTCAATCTATCTTAAATTGAGACATCAAATATTATTATGCTCTACTCCATTATGTTTCTTGTATCAACCATATAATCTAGTGCTAGGTATTGTATATGGATTGAGGTATGGTGGTTATAATCCTTCAAATAGTAGGTGTGCACAAAAAAATTCCAGTGTTCCCTTATTAATACTTTTAGGGGAAATTGAATCACCTAGTGGGACATTTTTGTTAGAGACTTAGTGTTAACTTGGGAATTATTGACTCCCTCTACTACCACTACTATTTTTCTTGTAGTATCCATTTATATTGCCATACATGATATTTTTGGTTCTTATTATGCATAATATGAACCCAATCCCTTCTTGCCCATTCTTAAACTACTAGTATTGAAGCATAGTAGGTCTGATTGGCACTTTACAATCATGAGGTCAATAACTATATCATATAACTTCACACTCTATAGGATATTAATGGTGGCCTAGGCATCAACTCTCTTTTATATTGATTAGTTCCTATAGAAATCTCTCTCCACACCTCTCTATACCAGTCTCAATATGAATGTAATTTCTCCTACTTCATAGTCATCCACTTTTGGTGCCTATAGGTGCTCAAATTCTCACTTTGGTAGGGTTTGTGTGCTTTAGGTCTCTAGTTTCACCCTAGTTTGACTTAAGTCTCAAGTTCTTACAAAGTTTATAACTAAAAATAGTCTTACACTTGATGTTTTATACCCTACTTCCATCTACCATCTTTAATTCAAGTGTATTAATGGCATGGTAGCATCTATATTTCTTAAACAATGCAAAATTATAATAATTCCATGAAAATACTCTACCACCAACACATTTAACTCATATCTTTTTGCCTCCACCATCAATCACCTTATTTAATGATCTTAACAACATTTTAGTGAAGTGAAATGTAGTTCAAATGGTCACTTCCTACTCAAATCTAGGTGGATGCCAGCTATCTCTGACAATTTTTCTTCCACACTTTGTTCACTTGGCATGAACTTCACCTTCCTTGTGGCAACCTAGGCATAGAGCCTCACATGCGCATGATTTAGCCTCATCAATTCCACTTTATCTTCTTTCTACACATTTATTTTAAATGCACTTTTCTACCTTGGTCATTTTCATGTGCTTCATCTTGCCTTGGCATGACCTACCCCATATAAATCCCTTGTGTTAGTCCTCTAACATGTTAGTCTTCTCTCTTATTTCTTGCACATGATCATTTTATGTGTCTTCACTCTTTCTTCTGAACTCTAGCTCATGATCAATTGATGCACCTTGTTTATTCTTATAGTGCATGTATTTTTAGTTAACCTATTTATTTTTCCATATAGTTCTCACATATTCAAAGTCTAGAAACCTCCTTGCACCTAGAAACTTAGGTGTTTAGCCTTAAGTGCTTAGAAAGCAAAAGCGCTCAACTAACTTGAATGGTATTATGGGTAGAAATGATAGAGTAGTTCTTCTTTGGGCCTCAAAGTGCCCTATAATCTACATTTTATGCACATGGATCTTGTGCATTTGTCTCTTGAGTCTTGCGTAGGAAGATCTAGTTCACTTCTTGTCTAAATCTGGCAACTTCATATACCTATAACTTAGGTGTTTAGCCTCAAGTGCTTAGAGAGTGGCCATGCAAGACTCACCTATATAGATTTATGTGTGAAAATAACACAAATGTTTTACTACTAACCTCAAAGTGCCACTTATTTATTTACCAAGGTACTTGTTTGAATTGCACAAAACTTTATTCTAGTCACTCAATACAGCTAACTTATGAACAAGAAGTTGGTTTCTGATGGTGCAAGTACCATTTTATTATTGATGTAGGTTTAAATGTTACTACTAAAATTCCTAGGGAGCATTTTAACTAAAAATGCATGAATATTGCATGTGTTGAGCTCTATGATGTTTAGGATGATATATGGGCCCATCAACCTTATTTTTAGCTTGTTTGGGTGCTTGATATACTTAGAGTCATAGAGAAAAACTAGTAACCCTTCTGTTAGGACCTTGTTCTTGATATGCTTATTATGCCAAGGATTTTGGTGTGTTTTTATATATTATGGCTCCAATTGGCTTGGGCACATGCCTCATATAAGTTCTCTAGGTCTTCCAACCTTACATTTACTGACTCTTGGTAATCTAATAGACCAATGTGGGTGATGCACAATGATGGCACCAAGAACTCCATAGCTAGGATCACCTCAATGCTAAACATAAACTAAAATGGTATCACCTTGTTTAGGTGTTTATATGTTATGTAATAAGTCCATAGTACCACTAAAAATCAATCATCTAAATCTTTGTGACCAACATCACATACATTTATGAGGCACATCCCTAGGATCTTGTTGAATGCCTCAACTATGTCATTTTTTTATATATGATAAGGGGTCATTTTGTGGTGCACCACCATATACTCAATTAATGGGATGCACATCATTTCATTGCTAAAGTGAGTGCCCCTATTTCTAATCAAATTGAGTAGGCACTTGTATCAACTTATTACGTTTTCTTTGATAAAGTGCATGATTGTGGTTGTTGTGTATTCTTTTGTCAGCATGACCTCGACCCACTTGGTGAAATAATATGTAGCCACTAGAATATACCTTGCACATATGAATCATGTGATGGGAGTTATTGGTCAAACAAAGTTAATGGCCCATTTATCAAATGGTGCTTTGGAAAGAATGTATATGAGGGTAATCTCATCCCAATGGTTGGGATTCCCTATGTGCTATCATATATCACATGCCTTAGCATAGTCCTTTACATCTTAGAATAGGCTTGACCACCACAAGCTTAACTACAACACTTTTCATGCCATTACATTTCTAGTGCAATGTCCTCTTGTTATGCCTTCATGCACCTCTCACAAGATAAAGTCTCTTTCATGCTCTAAGACACATTAATGTAGCACTTCATGTCTACTTAGTTTATACACTTATTTGATAATGAGTTGAAAGGGGGTTGCATAAATTGCTAGTTGTTCATTCTCATTATTTATCATAGTCTAGGCTATAACTCTAGATGTTAGAAACATTGAAATCTCCACCAAATCCTCAAGGATGCATTATAATATATACAATTATATATCTAGCATGTCATCCTTAATAGGCATCACTGCATCACTAGAATTGATATGGGACAATGGTTTGGACCCAAGTTATGTTTTCTAGGCTTAACAATAATGGATAACAAAAACTCCTAGAATAGAACTATCTATCTAGATATGTGCCCATGTAAAATAGGCTTATTCATGAGGTAATTGAGTGCCTCATGATTAGTGAAAAAGATGAATGGGGTTGACAACAAATATTATCTAAATTTTTATAAGGCATAGACTATAATGAGTGCCTCATACTCTATCATTATGTAGTTTTGATTTTCTAGGTCAAATTTCTACTAGCGAAAGAGATGGGATGATCCATCTTACCTTCACTAGGTTGTACAAAAATGGAGCCATTAATAGATCCAAAAGCATCAACATAGAAATGAAAAGGTGTTGTCCAATTTGGAATTATAAGATATTTGTGCTAGTTCATCTGAGATTTAGTGTCTCAAAGGCATCCTCTTGAGCTACACCCCTGTAGAATGGGCCATTATTATGTAAGAGCTCTTCTAATGGTACCATAATATTTGTATAGCTTCTTATAAATTTTATATAATATACATAGTGACCAAGAAAGACATGATCATATTTATATGTGGAAGGAGTATAGAGCTAAATAATGATCATGATCTTCACTGGATCGATGAGCAAACCATCTTTATAGATGATGTACCTGAGTAAGGTTCCAAATCGTGTTAAAAAAATGCACTTCTTTAGGTTCAAGGATATCTAAAGCTGACTACACCTTTCAAACATTAGGCATAAGTTACCAAAATGGTCTTTGATGAGTCCATACGCTATCTAGTCATCTAGGTAAACCTTGAGGACCTTGTGGATGTAGTTTTTGAATGCGGTGATCACCACTTATGAGAATATAGATCACACATTATTGAGTCTAAAGGGAATCAAATTATAAGATAAATAACCCCATTCAATTACAAAGGTTTGTTTGGGTTTGTCATCCTCCTCAATTTGGACTTGGTGGTACCCATAAAACCCATTAGTGAAGGTGTAGATCTCACAACCTATGATGCCTTTTAAGACATCGTTAGTGAATGAAGTTGGGAAAGGGTCATTGATGCATGAAAAGTTTATCACTTTATAATAAATGAAAATGTGGATGTGCCTATCCTTATTGATTCTTATCACCATTTAGCTCACCCATTTGGACTCTTGTATAGGGTAGATGACCCCTACAACTAGTATTGCATTGATTTTTTGTTTAAACTTGGCACAAAGGTTGGGATTCATCCTATAGGGGTGATTCTTGATTGGCATTACATTATCAATTAAATTTATGCTCATATCCCTAAGGAATTGTGGGTGCCCTTCATATCTTGATATGTCTTAGGGAACAAGTCTTGAAATTCCTTCAAGAGGACTATGATGCATGTCAATTTTGTGTCAGACCAATAGGAACCTAAAGTAGCCATTTTTTCCTATCCTTCTACACTGATGTCCACTTTTATGGTATTAAGTGGTTCACAATATGTCTCATTCTTCTCATAGTGTGAGTCTTTGACTTATTGGGTTCCCTCAATTATCTCTATGTGAATATGGGTGGGGTCTTATTCACTAAGAGTGTTATCATCTACCTGGTGCACAAGCTTTATGCTTTTAGTTAATGTTGTCTAGGAGTGATCCTTCTAGGTTTCATCATCTTATTTTCTCTAATCACTATTGAGAGTTTATTCCTCAAAATATGTTGGGAGTTCTAGCCTTTTTTCCTTAGACATTTCTTTCATACACTCCTTAAGGATGGTGGTGTCTTTGAACACTACCCTGCGAATCACTTGTAGTGGCTCAACTAACTACAAGTTTTGTGAGGAAAAATTGAAGGTGTGTACAAAATTTTCCTTAAGGTCCTCCAAATTGGTTGTCTCTTGACATATCTTATTGACCATAGACCAAACTTGCATCCATGTCTTTAGAATCATATAAAAACCATGCACCCATAAGTTCTTAAGGGAAATCATTACATAGTGAATCTATTTCTCTTCACATAAGTGCACATGAACCATGGGATCATAGTAATTAGAGTACATTGATATATCTAAGTCTTCATTACTCCTCCCAATATAATTAAGATGGCCACTTTCACCTTTGGCTAAGTTGGCAAGTTATACTTCTACACTGCCTACCAATATGTGATAGTTCTTCTCAAGGTATACACTAGTGCACCCATTCTATCTATTTATTTGGGGATATACAATTTAATATCATGGACATACATTTCTACTAGGTTTCTCCCTTCAAATTTTTAGAGCATTAAAATTTGGAAAGTGCTCAAGCAAAGTACCCTCTTTCCTTTCTCCTTATGGTATGGGACCCACCATTTTAGAGCATGATCAATCTAGACCCAGTTAGTCCTTATGAGTATTGGCACCTTTACACACACCAAGTGGCATCTATGACTAGTGGCATCATAATCCTCTTCAACCCATTATTTACAAACAACATCAATGTTGTCTGAGGCTGACTACCCCTCCTCCTAAGAGATAACTCCTTGATTAGAAGGTTTGATATTCTTGGTGCCTTATATCATGATGTTATATATATGGTTGATCTCATCCCCCAAATCAACATTATCTACATAAGAGGGTCTTTGGTCACTTGAAATGGGATCACTACCCTTTCCCTACCATTTTTAAAGGTCATATATCACTTATTGAAATCCATATTTGCATTATTGGTGTAGTACCGTAGACTTCTTAAAAGTGCTAGATAGTTATCCTATTGAGCCAAATAAATTACCTCAAAGCTAGTGTGGAATTTGGCCCCTATAATATATAAAATGGTGCCCTTAATAATTCTAATAATTTTTACTCAATTCTTATTATCCATAAAGAGTACATGTGGAGAAGGCTTCAAGGTTGGCCTACCATCTTTTCCCATGCATTCTTAGTTAATATATTAACCTTAGTGCCTATGTTGACTAGGACCTCACAGATAGATCATTTATCAATGGTGGCATTCATTAGGAGTTCTTGGTCATACTCCATGTTCTATGTATGCCTAACCTCTCGTGCCCTTTGTATGTGTGGCATGACAATTTTAACTAACTATTATCCTACATGTTCTAAAACCAAGTTCTTTAATAGGGTTAGCATCCCTTCTATTTATATGAGGCAAAAGATCTTCATTAGCTCTTACACTTTATCCTCCTAGCTATCCTAATTTTTGTGAGAGGAAAAAACTTCTACCTCTAAGTCTCTTTCCAATTGGAGTTCTTTTAGGTTTTGAATCAGACATATGCCCTGCTATAGTACATCCTTTTGGTATGCAAGGTCTAGACAAGGCAACAATTTAGGTTTTGACTACATAATATGCTTAGTACAAATTAGCATCTCATATTATACATGTAACTCTGATATTAGCATAATTGGTGGTTGAGTGGTGAGTAAAGCTGTGCCATTTCCTACACTTTGATCATCTTTGTACATGTAAGTTATACCTTTAGAGCCCATTTTACCTATTCAAACTTGTGCCTGATCATTCCTATATCCCTATTTGCACTTGGCCTACTTTGGGTTAGTTTTTTATAAAATTTAGGGCACTCCTCAACTAGATGTGGTTCTAAAAAATACCCACACATTGGATGTGTCAAGTAGTCACATTGATAGTGCTTAGTCAGCCTACACTTTTAACTTGATCACAGTGGGAATTTTCCTCCATTGTGTCCTCCACCTCACCCTTAAGCACCTCTTTGGTTCCCATAATTAACATTTTCTTAGACATAACCCTCTTTTCCTTCATTTTCCTACCCTATAGATGTTGTAATTGCCTATTAGGCAGCTCTCTCCATGTTTTCATACATTTCATCAATTACTCAATGGTCAACTATGTTATGAGTGTAAGTATCAAAAAAATTATAATAAAGTGTTGTGATGACCTAACTAGTGCATTGAAATAAAGGGAAATTACAAAAATCATGCACATCATGACAAACTTCATAGTTAAGTATAAGTGTGCACACTTTCCTTCAAGGGTTGTTGTTTCTATTATGGCCCTCCATCTTATAATATATATGCCACAACCTTATTTGATCATCTTGCAATAAACTAGCAGTCAAATTTTGTAGTTATGAGGCCATATATGTAATCTATTGCTTTATGAATGGGCTAATTCTTATATCAATAGTCTAAATTCCTCAACTTTGAGCATAGATTCAAGTACTTCCCAAGGGTCTATGAATATTTTCATGAATAGTGCCATTTGAATGACATTATCAATCCTCCAACAAATAATTACATATGCTGGGAAGGGTGAATATGTTATGTGATAGTCCTTAGTTGATCTTCTTGAGCATGATGATGATCTACTTCTCAAACTTAGGTGTATCAAATTCCTTTAAGAAGGCTCCCTTTAGGGTGTCATAATCAACCATAGTCTAGTTGGTATCAAATTTCTTATACCATATATGGGCACAATCAATAAAATTTGACACAAACTAGTTTCCTTACACTTATATTGGGTTATTCCCTAAGCATGCCGTTGTAATTTACACTTTATCACATGCTCTATGACATTCTCTATGCCTCAGTACTTTGGAAGGTGCATGACCATCTCATTATAAATACAAGTCTAGGGAGTAGTTGATGTCTAAGGTGCTTGTCCCCCTATTATATTTCCTAGAGTTGGTCCTCCAAGGCCTTAAACCACTAGGCCAAGCACTAGTCCTATGGTTATTATTGTTGTTATATAAGATGATGGAATTGTAATACCAACTAAGGTCATGGAGATACTTCTTACAAGATATTGCCTAAGCTGCATAGCTAACATTGGTTAGACTACAGTGCTTGCACTCACATTCTATCTAGTTGGGATAGTGCTTTGAGGTTTATAGGTATCCTCGCTTATCTCTTCATAGGGAACAACTTGTTTAATCAAACAAATTTGGTCCAATTTTGCAAAATGATCAAATTTTAGGTCAATAATAGGGTCAATTGTTAATTCTCTATCTTCCTATGGGGGATCTAGTGCATGAGCACATGCTTTAGGTTTAAAGTGGGTAGGTACATCTTGTGAATCTCTAATGGTCAATTTTTATAGGGACATTGAGCATTCCCCTATCAAATGTGGATCTTGACCTATGGAGTCAAGGGTTCTTTCCTCTAGGCATTAATGCCATTCAAAATATCATTCCCCATGCCATTCCCACTCATTATGGGTCCTCTCAAAAATTCTAAGTTCTAGATCATCCATCAACCCATGTGTCCTCTTGTTATAAGCCTATCACCTGAGCTCTTAGGTGTTAGTTTGATCATCCCCTTCCATTACACCGCACCTATGCATCCCCTACTTCCCCATTGTGTTACTCACATGTGAGAGGAATTTATCCTTCCATCCTCACTATTTCAAATCTATAGTCTACCATTAGTTTATTGATATTGATGATAAGTTATTTCACAATTGCACCTTTGGTTTCATGCAATAACTAATATTATACTTCTTTAAGGCATGAGTATGTTGACATGGCAAACTCAATCACGTAACTATTTAACACCCCTTACCACCATTTTTTTATAGCTATAGTCCAAGTGGCATCTAAGTTCTTGAGCCTTTCTAGGTTCTCTTTTGTCTAGTCAAGCAACTATCCATAGCTTTGAATTTTATGTGTTGCATAAGCATCCAATCATTGGTACACTTGTTCTAGAAGTTCATAAAATAAAACCTATATAGGGAATCATAAAAGTGGTTCTAGACCCACTCTTTTGGTTTTTGTCCTCTATAAGTTAGATTTCTTAGTGCAAAGCTATATTCCACTCATTCCAACTAGCACTTGATGTTCTTGAGGGAAAGTTAGAGTATTATCCTGGTGCACCATTGTAATAATAAAATTCAATAGGTCCCAACAATGGAACAAAAATGTTGTAGAAAAGTAGGCATTTTAGTCATGGGCCTAATCAAGCACTACCTAACTATCTAGGTAAAATTTAGGCTAGTTATAATGGGGCACATGCCTTAACTAATCCTATAGTGCTCAACATTTGACACTCGACTATGTTGGCATCATTATACATAAGGTGGAAGCCTTATATTCTCTCCTAAAGCACAATGAAGAAGGGACTGGGTTTATATTGGGCTAGTTGTGTCATATCATAACTATATATTTCAATGGATTTGGTTAGTACAATGATGGTGGTGTATTAATTAGCATAATCCTTTGGTACCCTAGGCTAAATGGCATGTAGGTGCTTGAGGAGTCATTAGGTATTTAGTTGGACTTAGGTGTAGGTTTGTGCTTAGATACGGGTATCATTACAAGGCATAGGGTTTTCCACATACTTTGAGCATTATGATATTAGGCATGAGATTTCTCATGGGTTATAGGCATGCCATTGATGAAAATAGGTTAGAAAATCATGAGAGCTCAACATGCATTTGATATAATAAAATATTCAATCCATTAAACACTTTTAGAAGCTTTCATCATTAACTAAGTTTAACAATAATACATATAAAGTCAATATAAATTGAGCATAGATCAACCTAAACCATTAAAGGCATAGAGGCTCATAGGTAAGCTTGGGAATTTCAATGGGGAAAATTACAAGCATCCCAAACTAATTCTGACTCTAATGGAAAACATATATAATAAATTTTCCAGGGCTTCACTACTCTATAAATCCTCTCTTTGCTAAGTAGACTCCAATCCCTATTATAACACTTTGAAACATATTAGGATCATGAAGAATTAAACATGTTAATCATTGATCTAGCACTAGAGGTACTCCTTCCACTAAATCTACTACAAATCCATTAATGATCCATTATTGTCTTTAATGAGTTTTAATTATCCCATGCACTTGCTTCCCAATGAAGATTGAGTCAAAAAGGAGTTTGTTGGCCACTTACCAATGTTGATGATAGTATTAATGTGGAGTTAGTTTTGAGGTGTTTACTAAGAGGTAAATAGTAATTTTTAATAGTTATTATTAAGAATATTGTTATAAATAATATTATGAATATAGTTTAGCACATTAGATTATTATACGTGATTAGTATTGATAAACCAACTCACGTATTTGGGTTGAGTTGTTTGTAACTCCCCTATGTTTTAGGAGAGGAGTATCATATATATTTGCATTATGATTTGAATGATAATTAATTAGAATAGTGTATGAAAAATATTGAGTGTTGAAATAATTCTCTTTATGCATGAATTAATTTCCAATGTTTAGCTCTCCTCTAATTCTCAACAGTTGTATTAGAGTGGGGAGAAGGATTCTTAGGAAGTATGGTATATTAAATAGTAAAGGGGAATTTTTGTAATTACTTACTTTCCTCACTCCATGAGATCTTGTGAACCATATTTTAGAATAATAATTTGTATTATGTTTTAGATCTTCTATCAAAGCAATGACAATTTTATTGAAGAGAGTGAGAAACTTAACATAGTACTATAGAGATATACATCACAAAAATTTATATCATGGTTTAATTAATATGTATTGATTCACCTCTCCTTGATTTATAATCTTGGAATCATCTATATTTGCTTTAGACTATCTCAACATTTGCTAGGATTAGAATTTGTTCGTAGAGCATTTTATGATCTCTACATCAGTCCTATAATTATTCACCTATAAAGGGATTATTGTGTCTAATCATTTAATATTGTCTATTCATATTAGTAGGACATTGTTAATTATTACCTTAATTCATGAAAATTGATCTTCTATTGTGATCATACTAGTTTCCAGCATTCAAATCGACACACCTATCAACTACATATACGGCCTACCAGTGTTAACTTTTTGGATTCTATAGTCTCATTGGTATTTAAAACACTTGGAAGTGTTTGTATTGGTAATTCATTAAAGGTATAAAAATTAAACATCAAATCAAATTACTTATTTGATATCCTCCTACACTCATCTTTTATAATCAAATTTAGGCATTTGTTTTCTACTCATCATACCCTTCACATGCAAAATTTTGTGTTTCTTTTGGCTCAGGTTACACTTGGTCATGTATTACTTGAAGGTTTGGACCTATATATCTCAATTTGATGGATAAATGCATGCTAATTTTTTTATCATATTTAACAAAACAAACACTTTCACAGTGATGTCATCTCATTTTCCTATTCTACATGTAAGCCATCATTCACATCTACTGATTCTCTCATTAATATTGCCAGTCTATATTTTAATTTTATAATTTTTTTTTTGTTAAAATAGTGAGTGAATATCTTTATTTAGGATAGTATATTAAATTAGTCATATAGTCATTGGGTTAGTATGGTAGTAGTTTTAAAAAGTAATTAAACAAGATTAATTTTGTGTTTAAAGTCTTGTTATTATGTGTCAAACTTTTGACATAAAGTCTATTTTGAGTCTTCATTTTTTTGTCTTTGTTAGTAAATACATCTAAATTCTAGTCTAAGTTAAGTCATGTTGTTAATATTGTCAAACTATTAAAAATATGTCAAGAGTATTTTTGATGTTAAAAAAATTCAAAGTCAAGAGTTAGATTCAAAATTATAAAAATTAAAATAAAAATTGCCTTATGGACACATTTTCACCTATACACAATGTCCACATTGTGGGGGGGGGGGGTGGTTTCCCATAGAAAATCATGTACATGAGATACATCGACATACCATCTAAGTAAGAAATTTTGGATACTATAGGTAGGAGGATACACAAAAGAAGGAGGTCTTTCAGTGACCTCTCGTTAGTCACCAATGATGGGGCTATACCAATGATGTGGTGAGTTAGTGTGGTGTGTTATTTTCATTTTGATGTGTTTTCATTTCCATTGTGTGATTTAAAAAAAATAAGAATAGATGATACATACCTATTAAAAGAGTGTAAAACATGAAATTTTATCCTTGTATTTGGTCGTGTAGCATGTTTGTGATGAGGATAAAATAAATACGGTAACCTCATGATTTTGTGGTTGTGGTTAACCACATTAAAAACCATTTGTAGTTGTGGTTGGTGGTTACCCACTAGAAAACCATTTTTAGTCATGGTTAATGGTTAATCACATTGAAAACCATCTTTTTTCATGGTTGTAGATTTACCACATTGAAAACCTTCACGAGGGATCATGAGTATGGGTCAGTTACAATATAGGGATACATTCTCCCCACGTTCACACTAGGGGGGTAAATGCTAAGGATAGTATTCACGTGGTGTTAGTTTTGATGTATTTATCAAGAGGTAAATAGTAATTGGTAATAGTTAGAATTTGAAATATTGTTATAAACAATATTATGAATATATTTTATCATATTATATTTTTATACATGATTGGTGTTGATAAACTAACTCACATATTTTGGTTGAGTTATTTGTAACTCCCCTATATTCTAGGAGAGGAGCCTCCTATATATTTATATTATTATTCAAATGATATTTAATCATAATAGTGTATGTAGAATATTGAGTGTTGAAATAATTATCTTTATGCATGAATTAATTTCATATGTTCGGCTCTCTTTCAATTCTCAACAGCCAGTTGGTACCACTAGATGACAAAACAACAATCCCAAAAAGTTTTTGCCTTATACCTTGATGTCTACTGTGTTAGTGCATATTATATATTTAGAAGGATTTGGAACCCAACATCTACTATAGGTTTGATCACAAGAAATATGTCATAAAAACTTTGCATGACGACTTGATCAAACCAAGTCAAAGTTTTGAAAATGTCTTATATTTTCATGGAAGGCAAAGGGATCCAATCAGGTCTCATGAGTAGGTATGTGATCTTGGTTTGTGCTAAAGTTTTTAATAAGAAGGATTGATGATTTTTTTGAGATAAAATTTATGTTTCCCCAAGTCCAAGGATCAAATATCTACCAAGAAGATGAACCTTTGTCATTAATGTCAAAGGGGGAGAAAGTTCTTATTTCAAAGATCAAGTTTGAATAATATATAGCTTGAATGAAAGAGAATTATTTGATATTATTAAGAGTGTTTTACATCAATTAAAAAGGGGTATATTTTTAAGGTATGTTCTTAGTATTGGTTTTAAGACATTAATGTTGTTCTTGATGTCAAAATTAAGTTGAATGTCATTCATGTCAAAAGTTAGAGTTGATGTCATGATTGGTGAAGTGGTGTGTGACAAATAAGTTTTTTCTCTCTATTGATAATTTTTTTGAAGGGAACCTAGTATTTTTTATGAGGTTTGATGACATGTCAAGATACAAGGGAAGCGTCTTGATTGAGCTCTAAGTACTAAGGAGCATACAAGGTAAGCACATGGGCTAACAAGTCCTTGTATTCTATATGAGGTCTTAACACAAGTTTTTAATTTGATATATATCATAAAGTATATTTATAGTATCCTTGTATTAAAATAATCATGTTTTAAGAATGACATCATTGAGAGCTATCTTGTTTGTGTCCAATCTCTGAGTACTAGGTATCTTGAGTAAACTAGTCTAGCTTTGTGAAGAAGATGTATGCATTAATCATAGTAAATATTTGTGATTTATGTTAGTATAGGCATAAAAAAGTGTCCTAATTTGTGTTAAAAATGATCAAGATAAAAAATATATTAGTGATGAGTTTCAAGGTCTAGTTTTGAGGCTTAATTTTTACTTGAAAGACCTAGTGAAATGGCATAGGTCTAGTAGCATGATGAGTTGATCCATTTGAGACCTATGTGAGAAATTTTGGAAGTGTATAAGTAGGATTTTATATCACATGACATGTATATGAGGTTTTTAATATATTTCAAGAGGTTTCAATGCATGATCATAGTCTAAGTATGATTGGCAGTGTAAGGCCTAGTATGCAAAATGACCTATAGTGGCCTAAAGAGGGTTCAATATCATTTTAAAATGCGTAAAATATCTTTAAATAATTTACATATGTTTTATATGTCATATTATGTGTGTGGATAAAGTTTAAAGTTAATACTTGAAGGAGAAAGCATGAAAACCTATGATAAGGTTCCTTGTGTGCATAGAATAGGGTGTTACATACCTGAGAAGAAATTTATTATACTCATTTCCACATGTAACCTTTGCATAATAGATTTAAAACTTCATGGAAGTTTGGGAATGTACCTATCTTTATTTTTGTATCATTTTTTTTGAAGATGAGAGGCAATCCTTTATGAATGATTACAAAGAAGTGAAACCAGCCAAAACCCTCTCAAAACCCTTATAATGACCTGATAAGAAAGATATAGTTTGATATGGATTATAATGGTCCTATTAACCTATTTTGATTTTTTAAAAATTTAAAGAACTTTTTAAGGTTTCATTAAATTATTTATCTTGACAGTGAGTAAAAGCTACAGTAAAAACCCTTATTTTTAAGAATTATGATGTATCATGTAGGGTTGATTAGGTCAAAACATGAAAATGGATTAAGGATGATGTGTAAATCTCATATTTTATTCCCATTAAATTTTATTATTAGGTTACAGACAAAAATTTACTAAACTAGTCATGAAAGTTGGTGTATTGTTAAATAGGCTTAATGAGTAAAACAATGAGAAAACTATGCAAGAATGAGAATAAGATTAGGGATTGGTTGCAAAAGATTATGTATGGATTATAATACATGTGGTAATTATTAAATACCTATTACTCATATCCCCTTGGTGTATAATTTTTAATGATTCCTATACTCAATCAAAAAGTTATCATCAAACTGGTTTGTCTAACATAGTGAAGTTTACGTAGAGTGAAGTAGTGAGCTTGGTTTTTAAGAATAATATTTATCTATGACCATGAAATATATATTTTTATAGATTATTTAATGATTATAAAAGGTTAAAAAAAACCCATTGAAATATCACATAAGTGTTCCCATAGGTGTTCTGATATTTGATTTTCTTGACTGTGTTTTTTATGCTACAAGTAACTTTTTGTGTGTATGTGAAAATGATGTTTTTGAGTCATTGTTCATTAAGGTGAAGGATCCAATGATATTTAAGGTGTTATAAAGATATCATATGATCATATGAATTTATTTATCTTTAATTAAATTCCCTATTTAAGTATGAGAAGTCTATTGTTTTTGACTATTTGTTGATAGTGTTTGGTGGTTTTGAGTAAGCCATCTATAGGGGTGTTCTTGGGGTCTTTTGGCCTATGTGGTGAAGTAGTTTAAGTCATAATAGTCATATAAATATTATTTTATGTGTGAATTATGTGGAAAATTTGTTGTTATAGGTACAATCAATGAGAGCAGGGTGAATACAAGATGCAAGATAATCCAAACTTCAATTCTAATCCTATTAAACCCTTAATAAATCACCATAAGAATTCATAAATAATACAAGTTATTCATAATAGTGAATAAGAAATATGATGCTAGATCAAGTAAAAAACACATGAATTTTTTTGTAAACCCTTATGGGGAATAAAACCCACTGTCAAGGCTGAAAACACATGGACTACTTGTCCTATAAGATGATCACAAACATGAGACCTTTTAGTGAAGAACCCAATTCATAAGGAGCACCCACCCCTAATAATGAATAAGTCCCAATTTTTTTTAGATTTTGAGCACCCACACAACACTTATTAAGTAAAAAAATCCATAACTATGATTCCATTTCAATTTGATGGATAAATAATGTATAACACCTCTCTTTCGACCTTCACACTCTCTCAATCTTGCACGCATAAGAAATGCATCTAAAACACCCTTTTGGATCACTCTATACCTCTTCACTCATACTCAATATTCAATCCTAAAATTAAAATTTTATGACATCATAATTATGACCTTTATTTCATACACATAATCCTCAACCTAATATACTCTTCAATCTATCCACTGAGCACGCTCACTTTCCTCTTCACTTGATACTACGCTTTCTTCTGCTTATCAACATGAGAAACCATCACATTTGATTTCAATCTTTATAGAGACTTTACTAATATAATATTATTTTAAGTCATAATAATTTACTTAACCCTTAATTCATATATCACACTATTCCATAGATCAATACCACCCTCATCGATCGGCCATAACATCCATGGGTCACCCTTAAGCAACTACATCTTTCAAATAGGCCTTAGTAGCCCTTATACGTATCATGAAGACATAATCACATATTTAACACTTAAAATAGAAAATTAGGAACACAATACCACTTATAAATTCAAATTTTTGATCCAAATGACCCCTAAGACACTATTAAGTGATTACATACAATACTATACTTCTATGCATATGCATAATCTACTCAAACATTAGTCTTGTGCACAAGAACACCATGAATGAATAAATAGTAAAATTATAAGCTAAATAATTTAAAATATATATACATTATATAATTTTAAAAAAAAAATTGATATCCCCTGGAGTCCTTTACAACTTTTCTTTTTATACCACCATCAAATTCATCACATGTCAAAAGTTACAGCTCAAATAATATAGACTAGTTTTATTTTGTTAATTTAAATTCAAACATTAATTATGTAATAAAAAAATATTAAAACACGTTTCTTCATCTCATGGACCCCATAAATTTGATAAAATACACTTTTTCAATCTCCTTGGGGTTTTTAGATTTAACTATCAATGCTAGTCATTGATATTTGATCCGGGCTTCTGAGATTGTGCCACTTGGTAGCTTCACATGCCTTGTATGTACCTTATAGTAAGTATTTATTAAATACATTCTCTTTTTCCACTTGGTAGGCCCAAATTCCATCTAATTTTATTGACTCATTGACTGGATTCACACGATCAATATCCATTTGCATGGTCACCCACATGTTATTGATCTGCTACCATTTTTTTGTGATTGTGACATATGTCACCAACATGTGCAATCTCAGAAACCTTAAATTATTGAACTTATGATTTCAATTAGATATTAATATAATATATTTAATAATTTACATTAGATCCTTTTTTTGATTTAATTATTTTTCAACACTTGATAGCCCTGTATAAAGGTTACTCGATATTATAAATTTGGCTAAGTATGTGAAACACTGTAATATGCCTAGAAGGCCAACTTTACACTTTGATATATTTTTATAAACATAACATAATTACCTAAAACTTGGACCATAAAAACTAGGCACAAAACTAATCAGACCCATGTTACCAAATCCTTCTAACACTACCACATGTACAAATGTTAATGGCATCAATCTTCTCACTCAACTTGATTTTCCAAGATGACTAGGAAAACCTAGACATTCATATCACTAATTTGATGAATTAATTTCACTTACACAAGCACTCCAAGAACTCATAACACCTCATATGACCTTTGTAATAAGAACATAACAACATCAACATTCTTTATCATCCCAAAGACATGCACATATGATATTCACTCTTAAATCCACTTGAAACCTATCACTTTGTAATTAATGCATTATTTACTAAGATCACCTTAAAATCAATGAAAATAATTACATTTAAATACCCATTCTCAATAGTTGTGTATATGGTTCAGATTTTCAAGATAGACTTTATAGTAATGAGAAGGCCTCATGGTGAGTAGACTTAGTTGGATGGTTCAAGGAGTGAAAAGAGCCAAATGATTTTGGAGACATAAGGAGATCTTAGGATGGGTATATTAAAGTGAAATATAATTTTTTTAATCCATTTATGAAGTCTCAAAGTGTTTATAGGAGGTTTAAGTGAAATTGTACTTAGGGAAGGCCTAATTGTATTAGGTCTTTATTAGGCCTAATGGTGGTTATATCCCTTAAGGGTAATGAACGACCTATGTAATTTTTATTTCACTTGTGAAATGTGTTTATTAATATATTTAAAGTATAATCCAATTTTGGTGATGTCTTTGGCCAACCAATATGGATATGAGATAGAATCAAGTATAAAGTCAAGGCCTAATAATCCTATTTTGACTAGTTAGAGCAATTAGGTATTGAGTGAAGGCTATAGAGTTTTGGATAATAGGTTAAGGGATTGAAGATAATTAGAGAGATAAGATGAATATGACTTGAGTATATAAATATGTTTCTATAGGTTTTGATCAAGGTCATTTTAACTAATTCTGCCAAGGAGAGGTCTAATTGAGTGAGAAAGCTTAATAGGTTATTAGGAGAGAAAGAAGTGTGAGAAGAGGCAATAGAGGAGGTCATATTAAATTGAGTAAGAAATAAGTATCCTAGGGTTATTAAATACTCAAGTAGTTTAGTTGGTGTTTGGTTTTCTATGGCTTGGACCCTCCTTGCAATTTGAAGCTTGCTAAAATCATTAGTTGAGTTAGTGCTTGACTAGTGAGGGGTTGGTGTTACTTATGGGGTTGTTACCTCACTAAAAGGTTGATTAATTAATTATAGGATAGTATTACAAGATATTCATCATTATTTTTTCTTTCCATAGAGGTTTTACCACATATATCTCATGTCCTTATATTGTTTACTTTCATAGATGCTTGTGTATGCATTAATTGATGTATGTAAGTGAATGAATGATTCATGAATCTTAAGTAAAATTGGAGGACTATTTTAATAAAACTAATTCACCCCTCCCCCCACTCAGTGGTTTTACTTAAAACACTATCATACTATATGTTTATTTACTTAGAATGAGTTAAATTAAGCCAAGGTGGAACAAAGTTTTAAGAAATACCATGCAACCAATAAAATAGAAAACATTATGAATAAGGTATACACAAATAATGAAGATATAAATATGTTAAAAAACATTCAGTCATAATAAAATAGAAAAAAATGGATTTTAAGGAGGCATGACATAGCTATTTGGAGTCCAAAACAACATGTTAAGACTAAATATAGTCTAAATTATGGACAAATTAATTGAATTATATACAACTAGAGATAGACAAAACATAGCTTGAGAAAACTAAGTGTGGTGTAGTTAGAAGAATATAAAAATTGTCCATCAATATAATATCAATCTAAGAAAAATAGAATGCATTTTAAAACTTATTAACTCATCCAAGATTATGTAAAACATAGTGCCAAAATTTATTGCATGATTTTAAATGGAAATAATTTATTCTAATAGAATAAGACACAACTAGAATGGTGTATATGAAAGTCAAAACAAAGATATGGTCCAAATTATAAAATCATAATTCTAATTGTTGTGATTCCATCATATATGGCATGTTCTCTCTATCCTCTAATAATTTTTCTTCCTCCATATAGTGAAATTATTTATCCTAACAAGGATCCTCTCTTCCTAAATGACATCTTCTTTTTACTAATGATAATGATATTTCTCTTTGTAAAACATGTATCCTTTTATGAAGACTTCATCCTCAACATCTATTTATTCTCACCCTATTTTCCTATAAGGTGGTGTATTTGGGTGAGATTCATCAATTTTAGTTGAATGAAGATAATTTTGGAAAGATTTTTCTTTGTTTACAACTTATTTTTTAATCCCATATGGTAAAATATCAACCATTCTCATTTTTTATTAGTTGAACTTATTTTATATGTTCATGGCTTCAAAAAAGGCTAAAATTCAAATTTCCAAACCTATGTAGGTGTATGTGTCAATAATAAATTATTTAACCATATTTTTAATGGATTATAAATATTATGGGCACCTTAATAGGCATGAAACCATAATGCAATCCCTATAATTAATATTAGAATGAAAACTAATTATTAATGGCATATTAGTTTATATTGTTTAACGAGAAATGACTCCTAGAACATGACATAAAATATGATATTTAACACACTAAATAAAAATGGAATATGGTAAACAATTAATCTAGGTTTCCTATGCATCCCTATAGTAAGCTAGGTTGATTATCTGACATAATATATTTCATGCATTTTGATCTCCTATCTATTCTTCACACTCAACAAAAACTATCAAGTGGTTAATAATGTGTGTGTGTATGTGTATTTATATAACATTTAATTTCTAAGTGGTGATATTATATACCCTTAGTACATTTTAGGTTATTAAATAATAATGATTTATTATTTATTAAACATGGGTTGAAAACCTCATGTAAATAAATAATAAAAATATTTGTTTATTACTTATTAGTTATGTAAAATGTTAATGGAAAAGGTTGGACCCATTGAAAATAATGATCATAACCCTTATCCCATTATAAGTAGGTTTTTTAATGCTATTTTAATTCACTCTATGAATCTTAGTGATTGAGACAATTCATTATTTATGTGTGGAAAATATTTTACCAGAGTTTTGTGAAGGATTAGAGAAGAAGGGAGTTTAAGAAGATATTGTATTGGGGTTAATTTTTTCTCAATTATATGAATAGCATAATTTGTGGTTTTTTACTTCTTGGAGGTTTTCCCACATTAAAATTTTGTGTTAGTATTGATCTGGTCATTTTATAATTCATTCATGTATCTATATCTACCATGTGTGTCCATATTCCATATACATTCCAATTTCTATTATAGTTTTTATATCATTATTAATAATTGTTCTTACATTAGTGTATTTTTTGCAACACTTGTTACAACTTATTTTATCGTAAGATTTTGTAAATATTTTGATTTTTTAACATTAATTTGAAAAATTATTATTTATCTACAATATAAATTTTCTCTACTATCAAATAAAAGATAAAAATCACATTAAAAAAGGGTTCAATTTTAAGCATTATCTAGTGTTATATTATCATTCTTAAAGGGAAGCAATGGATTCACCTAACATTGTATTATACAAATATCAAATAATTAATGGATAAAACTATAATATATGTAAAACCCATATTAAAGTGGAATTTATGGCCTAAAGTTATGGAACATTATTGTCGAGACTAAAAAATCCCATTAGGATGACATGTGACACCTAATATTTCAAATGCATTTTCACAAAAATCACATAAAAGCAACTTTTATTATCTTGAATATTGTTAAAGATGAATTCCTACTCCATATCAAAAATCAAGGGTCTCCTAGTGTTGCTTAGAAAATATTCGAGTCTCTGGATGAGAGTACTCTTATGTCTCAGATTATTAAGTTGATCCTTGTGTGATCTAGGAATTTGACTCAAGAGAGGATGGTTAGTATGGTGTTAGTTCCAAAATGAAAACAAAATAAAATAAACACACTAATAGCATAACATCTCTAGGCCTATACACTAGGGAAAGCTTAGTTAACAAAATAAAATGACAAGCACAACTAAAAAGCAAGGAATGAAAACACAAGAATCCCTTTCACCTTCATCGGATGCTCCAAATGCCTTTGTAATGGTGGCTTACTTAGCTTGTGCTTTAATAGGTCCTATTTAATGGAGTGTGGATACCTTCATCTCCCCTTGGCACCTTTGGCTTATGGCTTGGCTTGCCTTGGAATCAATTTGGCATTATAACACTATTTGCTTGAAGATTTTTGGAACCAATCCTGAATTATAACTTTTCACTAATTAAGATTATAAATGATGTTGTGATGCCTCCTATTTATATATTTTTGGATTTGATCATAATCAACCTCAACCATCCATCTCAAGATTGAGATGTGTGGTTGAGGATTAATTCAATTTTGTAATTAAAATTTGTAATTATCCTCACCATGGCATTAGAAGAAGAGGCAATTAAGAGGCATGGAGGGCATCATGAAAGGCATTAATGAGGCATGAGAGGCATGAATCCTGATAATTGTGTCATTTATGGCCTAAGGATGTCTTCCCAAGAAATGAGGTCACTTGATGATGTAGATATTCAATATTTATTTCCAAAAACAAGTATTCAACAAGTTTCCATGGAATTATTAATTAGGCCTTGATTTAGGTTAATTATCTCTTAAGCATGATTAAGCACTTTATGCACAAATTACTCAAATTAATTAGAATGCCTTGTTATTGGTCCTAAATTTGACTAGATTTGAATTGGAAGTCTATGTCAAATGTGTTGGATGTGTATTCCCATTTAGAATGTTGCCAAAAAAAATAACAAAGGCACAAGTCTTATGCAAAAGATTTGATAGAAAAGAGCAGTCTAGAGCATGCAGGTGCAAATTTGGCATTTTGACTTGAAATGAACTGATCATAGTTAGCTAGCCCATAAATTGAATTACCCCATTTAGGGATACCCTAGCAAAAATTGGAACTTGAATATATCAGTTTCACATCATTTAGTGTGTTTTAGTGTTTGTAGGCCAAATTATGTGTTTTAAGTGGAAATTGGCCAAAATCCTAGCTAAAGGTTATCGACAGCCAATTTTAGGTGTCTACAATTTTACCTTATTTGGGATGGCATTGCAAGCTATAAGCACATTAACATCTTCTTAAATAATGAAAAGGTCATGTATGAATACAACTACAATGATGATAAACTAACTATATGATACCCCTTCGAGGGAATGGTTGGCATAAGGAGGTTGACAAATGGTCCCTCAAAAAGAAATAAAAAAATGAAGAGAATAAAGAAAGGAAAGATGATGGGGTGAAAACATAATGATATTTAAAAAGTAGTCAAAATCATTGAGAATTCAAGTGGGATGGTGCACAATGATTTGCCTAAAGGCAATTATAAGTATTGTACCCTGATAATGGCAATGTGGTATGATAATATAATGATTTGAACAAAACTAGATATAATCATTGAGAAGATGGAGCTACCCCAGTTAGGATAGATAGACAAGATAATAGCATGCCCTTGTATAGGCACAAAAATTAAAGTGGTGACAACACAATGATTTGCCTAAAGGCAACTATAATCATTGAGAAATGTAGGTGGGATGATGTACAATGATTTGTCCATAGGTGGTTATAATCATTAGACCTAATTATGGAAAACATCATAAACATGGTTAAGGATGATGATAACTTGATATAGAGGGTAATGATGAATTGGAACAACCTACTAGTAGGGAGATGCTCATTTGAACTAATAAAGGTTGAAATTATTTCATGGTCAATTTCTCTATTTGAGATATGATTGGGATGAAATCGGGATGTCAATGTTAAAGAGATGCTACCATTTTATGAATGGAATTATTGAAGTGAAGTTTTGTGGTATCATGTGATGGTAGGATTCATGATAGAACACCATAAAGACTTGGCCAAAATATGCATAAGGACTGACTCCCATAATCCATTACTCAATAGAAAATAATGCACTAATGATAAAAAACCATAGTTAAAATGTAAAAATATGACTAGGGATGGATTCAAATGTAAGTGTGAACAAGAAATCACCCAATGACCACACACAAACTAAATCAAGGCAACAGTGTTAAAAGTAAACAAACAAGTAGACAAAAAAACAAAATAAGTAGAAACAAACAAACAATGTAATAAAAATCCTATGAACATTGCCCTTAGAAAATAGGTGACAACTTAAAAAATAAACTAAATAGGGGAATAGAAGAAAAGGAATGGGGTAGTTTAGTTGTCCCCATATGCACTAGGCAAGTGGGCACTACTCACATAGTTCCATAGATGTAATATCTAATAAAAAACTTCAGCCCAAATGTAGTTCTCCTAGGGAATGGGAGGAATGTGATAACTGATGAAAATAAATAGAATGGATGTGATATAAGAATAGGAATGGTCTTGAAAAATGGCAAGTTCATGAGAGAAAAAGGCCAAGAAGGATGGGGAAACTAAATGACAAGCGATTTGTTTGTAACTTAATAAGGGTTCCCAGAATCCTTAAGGCAAAGAAGTGGGAAATGTTTTTATTCTTTTCTAAAACTTTTTTGAAATGTTTTTGGAAGTGTTTTGGAGTGTTGTAACTCAATAAAGAATGATGAGACACTAAATGGTTCAAGCTCATAAAACAATAATATCATTTAAACAAAATTTGCTCATAAAATGGTGAGAGCATGGCTTATGTTACTCGTAAAATGGTGAGAGCATTCAAACTTAGATTTATCAAAAAATGGTGAGAGCATTAGGAAAAGGGTGATTGAGATAACCTCAATAAGTATTGAGTGATAACTATATAGTCATATAATAGGACCTCAAGTCATTGTAGTTCTACCCTTATAGTAGAGGAATTTGACTAGTGTGGTAGCCAGTTCAAAGAAAACATACAAAGTTGGTAAAAATATATAGTATGGCATAAGAAGTGGTAAGTTGGTATGTCAAAGCTTAGTATTTCCCCTATTTTTCCCATATGTGTTATAATTAGTACACAACAACATAGATTAATGGTACTAATTACCCAAAGGTGGCTATAACTAGCAACAAGACTAGTGGTAAGAAAGGACTAACAAATGAAGGATGAAACTACAAAAAATTATGTCACACTATCACAAAATATGATCTCTATATAAAATTCTTGAACCAACTGATGAATTGATCAAATACCTTGATGCTAAAACTATACAACTAATGCCAAAAACTAAGGTCAAATGGGCTAGGATTTAGAACACACTGGGTTGATAGTTAGGAAATGGAAAGGGGATATGGCAAAGAGGATGGATAAGAATGGTATGTGTACAAAGATGAATAGTGACAAAAAGGCATAAATAAAATGGTCCTTACAGACAATACACCTTGGCAAATAAGCATAGTACTGCTTAAGATGAATAATATTCATTGGTTCTAGAAGTTCATTTTCATCTGGTGTGGCAAGCCTGTATGCTCTTGATCCATAATCTATGGTGATGATGAAAGGACCTATCCAATTTGGTTTGAATTTACCTTTATGTTTTTTCTCAATCATGGTATTCTTTTGGTTTTATTTGAGAATAAGATCACCAATTTCAAATGTTCAATGCTTCACATGTTGATTATAGTGGCCTTTGAGTCAATTTTGATATACTTGAAGAATGTTGAGCATGGATATGCATTTCTCATCTAATAGGTCTAGCTCTTGTAGGTGAGTTACTCAATAGTCATGATCATCCAGGACATGCTTGAAAGAGATGCATAGTGAAGGCAATTCAACCTCAATGGGAAGGATGGCTTCAGTACCATAAACAAGTGAGTATGGAGTGGCTCTTGTGAGGGTATGATGATTGGTATAGTGTTCCCAAAGGGCAAGGAATATCTAGAGGTGCCAATCATGACTGACATCATTGACAATCTTTTCTAGAATGTTGACAATGGTTTTATTGGATGCCTCAGCTTGGCCATTACCTTGAGGGTAATATGTTGTAGAAAAGTGTTGAATGATGTTGTATTTGGTATAGAACTAGTCTACATCTTTGTTCTTGAATGATCCTCCATTATTAGATATATTGTTAGAGGGAATACCATAGTGGTAGATGAGGGGGTTGAAGATGAATTTGGAAATTTCCTTTCCAATCACATAAGTGAGGGTTATAGCTTCAACCCACTTAGTGAAATATTTAATGGTGGTAGGGATATGTTTATGGCCATCAGATGAAGTGGGGTAATATTTCCAATGGGGTCAAGTCCCCATGTAGAAAATGGACATGGTGTCAACATTAGTTTTAACATTTTTACTAGGTCATGAATCAAATTAGCATGCTATTGAAATTTGTCACATTTCTTTACATATCTAATGGCATCTACGTCTATTATGGGCTAATAATAACTAGTACACAAGATATTTTTGGATAGGACTACCCTCCTAGAATGGTCTCCATATACTCCTTCATGAACTTCTCTTAACACTAATGTAGACTCTACCAAAGTTAAATAATGAAGTAGATTTCTATCAAAACTATGATGGTAAAGAGTGGATCCAAGTAAAGTATAATGAGCATAATGATGAATGAAGGCTTTAGTTTGTTTTTGAGATAGGTTAGGTGGTTGAACTTGGTCATGAAGGTAGTTATAAAGGTCTAAGTATAAGATAGAATTAGGACCAACAATATCATAAATCATGGTAATGGTTGAAGGTTCATGAGTTGGTGCTGACGAATTCTTGATGAGGAACTGATATTCTTTAGCTTTATCTATTTGTTGAATTAGAGATCCAATAGTATCCATGGCATATATAGTTTTATTACTAGCACTAGGTATATGCTCAAACATGTTGGCAATTTGATTTTTAAGAGTGTCAACCATGGCTTTATATGAAACAAACTTGTCATCTTTGGTCTAAAAATGATCTATGATTTGATTGACGATTAACTAAGAATCACCATAAACTTGAAGGTGAGATATATTCCAATTCACTACTTGTCAAAATACTACAAGTGCTTCATACTCAGCCATATTGTTTGTATAAGGAAAGTTGATTCTAAATGATTTAGGGATTAGATCCCCCTGTGGTGTAATAAATAATAAGCTTGCCCCTGATCCATGTGTAGTGAATGAACCATAAAAATATAGCTTCTAAGGCTACACCTCAAGGGCTGCATCAATAACGGTCATGATGGATTCACCAGGAACTAGAAACTTGATATGTTGTGTGTCCATGAGGGGTGCTTCAATAAATTGATCTATAAGAACTTGTCCTTTGATTACTTTTTTATTGACATACTCTATGTCAAAATCTTTAAGAATCATGATCCATTTAGCCATTCTGCCTTAAAAATATATTTTAGATAGTAGATACTTGAGTGGATCTACTTTTGAAAGGACCATGGTTTTATTATTCAACATGTAATGATGCAGTTTTTGAGCTATGAAAACCATGGCTAGATAAGATTTTTCAATAGGCACATAGTTATGTTCATAAGTAACCAAGGTAAGACTTAGGTATTAAGCAACATGTTCCTTTCCATTATCATCATGTTGAGCCAAGAGTGCCCCTAGACCATAATCAATAGCTGATAGGTATAACAAGAATGACTTTTCTAGTCTAGGAGGTAATAAGACAAGTGGATTGACATGATAATCTTTGAGTTATTAAAAAGCTATTTGGTAGTAATCATCATATTGAAATACAACTCATTTCTTCAAAAGGTGCATAAATGGATGGCACTTGTCTGCTAACTGAGAGATGAAGCATCAGTTGGACTAGATCTTACCTTATAAAATATGGAGTTGCTTCAAATTGGTTGGTGGTGGCATCTTAGTTATAACATAGACTTTAGATGGATCAAATTTAATAACTCTATGAGACATGATGAAGACAAGTAATTTACCTAAAGTTATGCCAAACACACATTTCTTTGGATCTAGTCTAACTTTGTATTCTCGTAGTCTTTCAAATATCCTATGAGCACTACTGGATGGTCAGCTTTGGTCTTGGATTTGCCTAATATGTTATCAACATAGTCTTCAACAATATCATGCATCATATCATGGAATATGATAGTCATGGCTCTTTGATATGTAGCTCCTACATTCTTAAGGCCAAATGGCATCACTTGATAGAAAAATGTTCCCCATGGAGTGGTGACCATTATTTTATGTTGATCTTTTGGTGCTATTTTGATTTGATTGTATCCTAAAAATCCATCCATGAGTGAAAGCAATTCATAAATTTATATGGATTTAATGATCATGTCAATATTAGGCAATGAAAAATCATCTTTAGGATAAGTTTTGTTGATGTCTCAAAAATCAATACAAATTTTGATTCCTACAGGATTTTTGCTAACACATACAACATTAGAGATCCATTTAGAGTAGTCAATGGATCGAATACATCCTGCTTCTAAAATTATTTCAAACTCTTTATTTACCAATACAATAATGTGAGGATGCATCTTATGTAGCTTTTATTTTACCAATTTGGCATCAATATTAACCATAAGGTGGTGCAGAACCAAGGTTGGGTTTAATCTAGGCATGTCAAAATAGGCCCATGCAAATATATCCACAAACTCTCTCAATAGAGCTGTAAAGATGTCACATTCCCCCTCAGTGAGGGATGCACCTAATTTTATCCACTTTAGGTATAATAAAATCCCAATGTTTACCTCTATTGTATCTTTGACTAGAAGAGTCAAACCATCTTCTAGGGTAGTAGGTAGTGACTTGAACTATTGGACTATGTTAGGGTCCTCTGTTAGGACTTGCTCTTTAACTTCTCCTAGGCATGATGAATCTGAGTCTCCTAATTGGAGATTTGTCCATGTAACAAAAAAAGTCATAAATTCTTGAAGAATTTGATCAAATACTTGTTTCTCAAAACTAAACTCAGATCTATAGGTAAGTTTGTCATTGGTGATCTCCTAATCTAAATTTAAATAAGAATGAACAACCCCCTCTGATGGTGCCTGAAATAGGTTTTCACCACTAGATTGGACTTTATCTTTACTTTATACCTATTTATAAAGTGCCTCAAAGAGGTTTTCACTTTGGGACCTCAATGTTTTACTTATTTGTTTTTGGCTAAGGGTGTTCACTTGCTCTCCAAATTAGGTTGTAGGATCCAATGTAATTGAGAATCATGATTTGTGATCTCCCAATGGAACATTATCTCTAAGACCTAGTAAATCACAAAATACCTCATCATTCTAGAACTAATCAATTGATAAACTAGATTATTTTTGGTCCCAATCTATTAGTTAGGGATAATATAATGGCAATGGATTGTGATGAATGGCTTGGGTAAGGGTACAAATGACATTGTTATCAAACAGGTTGGTTTTAGCTAGGTTATCAAAGGTAAGGTTATGATTGGACTCTACTTCATTATCATCATCATCATCATTAGTCACTAGTGATGGAGTTTGAATAAGATATGTGGGGTCACTCTTAGGTGGTTTAAATCCAAGTCCATAAGGTGTTTCATACTTAGTCATGGAAATTTGCTTGATAGTTCCTTGTTGATTAGGTCCAGGGCCTCATTCTTCATAATTGTGATGCTCCATGATCCTATTAGGAATAGGATACTTTTTATTTTTATAATAATTAGCTTGGTCATCATTATATAACCATGATTCATTCCCTTTAAGAGGGTCAGGTCTTAGGCCAGATGCTAGTTCAAATGTGACAAGTCCCTTATCTTTGTCTTCCATTGCCAATGCATATGTGGGATGACCTTAGGCCACCCAAAGGTTTTTGGATTCTGAGGAAGATTGAAGATATGAAACATATCATGGGTCACATTTTCTCATGGTCCATTATCTAAAATGGTGAAACGATTGGAATCTTTAGGAGGTGGCATGTGGGAAAGGGAATCCAAGGTATTAAGATCTATGTAATTATGTAATGGAGGATCAATAAGTATAGCCTTTCCTTTATCTTACTTAGAACTTATATTCATGTCATAATAATAATTATAGCTTTGAAACTTAGCCTCAAGATGCTTGTAGTGTTCATATGGGTGTAAATCTCCTGGAATATTCACCTCCATCCTTAAGTGGGAAAAATTGATACATAGGTGTAGTGTTGATGGGACTACATGAATCTCATGTAACTAAGGCCTACCTAGAAGCATGTTGTATGATAACTCAAGATCTAGCACATGGCAAAGTGTATCATGGGTCAATGGCCTAATGATAATTGGCAAACTAATGGTGCCCTATGATTCTCTTTCCTGATTATCATAAGCTTTAATAGTTAAAATTTCTAGTTGGAGATATGTCATTGTGTACCCAAGAAGGTTGATGAGCTTGAGAGACACTATGTTGAGGATGGATCCATTATTGATAAGGACACATTTCACTTTATGCCATAAAATACAAAATTATATGTATAATGGGTTATTATGAAGTGGGCCAAGAGAAGGCATATTGCTTTGGTTGAATGTGACTTGTTGGGCTAGAGCTAGGTGTCTAACCAAAGCTTGAAAGTTATTAAGGGATGTGTTACTAGCAATAGTGGATTGGTTAAAAAACTCATTAAAGATGTTTTTTTAGATTATTGACATTTAAAGCAAATTCAAAATAGAAATTTGTGATTGTGTCTTCTAAAATTGTTCCACAATATCAAACTTCTTATCTTGATCAATAGTGAATGGTTTATTCGAAGGCTAAACAGTTGGTTGGATGACTAGAAAAGTGGCATATGGTTATGGGCCTAGGATAGTAATATTTGACCCTCAAGTTGTGATTGGAAAATCAATATTAAATACCATACCATTATTGGTAATAAATGTTGGAAATGGTGTGAGACCAGATAGGACAAGTCTTAGTTGCTAGTGCAATTGCAGGTGGTCACATGGCAAGAATGAGTTATCACTATAAGATCCAAAAGTAGATGTCCTAGTTTGTTGGTTTGCTTGTATACACTCCTAGCTCAAAGAAGGATTATCCATGTGATTTGGATAAATATTGTTATTTAGCAATGGTCTAGGATGATTAATACTTGGTCTAGGATTAATGGATATGGTATTAATGCTACCCCCTACAATATGACCTACAACTCTATTGTAGTCATGTGCAATTACATGGTAGGTTTGTTGGTTATTACCAGTTTGACCTTGGTTTTGTCTATTATTTTGTCATTGTAGATTCTGCTATTGATTTTGTTAATTTTGTTGGTCTAGCCTTTGATTCTGATACTATTGATTTTCCTGCTACATTGGCCGTTGTTATTGATTGTTTTGCTACTATTGATTTTTATGTTAAGGAAAGGGGTTTTGATAGATCCCAAGATTTTTATTGGAAGTTGAAGCACCATTATCTAGAGTTATCAGCCCATTCTCTAACATATTCTCAATTAAATGCTTGATTTAGACACATCTTTATAGATTATGTCTGTTGACCTGATGTTAGTCATAAAATTTATTTTCATGGTACCAATCAGGGTAAGGAATGCCTTGAAGATAATGTTTTATTATGGGGAAAATAATTAGATTAACAATAGTAAGCTTGTGAAATATAGACTTAATAGGTTCTCCTAGGTCACTAAAGACATGATGTATAGGCATGGTTCTCCTAGGAGCAGTTTGTAATGGTAAACATTGTTGTATTTGTTGTGTAGGTATTAGTTGTTTCACTTGTGGCATTGATTAGATAGGTTGTTGGGTAGGATTAAGTTGAAAAGGTGGTGTGGATGAGGTTTACATAGTTTGTACATGATGGGATGTGGTTACTCCATTTCCCACAACATTCCTATTTTAGTTGAATTACTTTGGTCTTTCTTGATTATTGGCCTATGCTAGTTGTGATGCTTATGTTTGATTGGGATGTTGGTCATTTTCATGATTGGTACCTTGATTTTGATTATTTGAATTAAAATTTATGACCCCTTTATTGATGAGCACCCTCTCACTAAACAAACCTTTATCAATGATCTCTTTGAACGTATGTGCACATTGTAGTTCCAGATGATAGGCTATCTCACTATGAATTTTTGTAGTAAATATAGTAGCTAATTGTTTATCTAGTAAAATGTGGGTGAAATGGATTAAAAGGGATCTCCATCATTATAAATAACTTTCAAAACTCTCCCCATATTTTTTCTTTGTTTATGTTAGGTCTACTAATGAAATCTCATGCTCAAGATTATAGGAAAAGTGCTACACCAATTTATCAAAAAGATCATCAAAGTATGTTACTAAATTCTTGGGAAAATTTAAAAAACACTCCAAGGCTTGTCCAACCATGCTCCTTGGAAACAAAAATAAAATGTATATGTCATATATGCCACTAGTTGACATGTGACAAAGAATTCAGTCAAATGGGCCTTAGGGTCACCTTTACCTTTGTACTTATCAAATTTGGGTGGTTCATATCCTATAGGAAATGGTATCTACAAATACTCCATGTTGAATATATAGGAACATGTGTCATCCAATTTGAACTTCTTAGTGTGCTTCCCTGATTGAATGGTAAAAATCACATCCTTCATCTATTTTAATTCTTAGGATAAGAAAATAGAAGGGATATTGGTTTAAGGGAGAATATTGGTTTGGATAGATAGTTGGGAGGTCACAAGTGGGACACTGTGACTAGGGTATGATAGAGAAACCTATTGGGGTACATTGGCTTGGTTGGGGAATGGATTAGGAATACACATATATAGATTGGGATGTACTTGAAATTACACATTTAGTTAAATGATATTCTAGTTTGGGTTGATGATAAAGGTTTAATTTGGAGGATTTTATGACTGGGATGAAGGGATATAGCTATACTATGCCTACTATGGTTGAAAAGGGACATGTTGCCAACTAATAAAACTTTATTATTGAGGAAGAACTTTTGGACCAATACCATGTCTCTAAATTTGTGGTACTTGAGAAACATGGGGACCTCCTTGTTGCAAAAATCCATGTGAAGAAGTAAAAACATGTTTTAGATTCAGCATCTATTAGTGACCAATATTTTCATGTTGTTAATTAGTCATTGCATGGTTTTGAATTGGCATATTAGTCTATGACTGAAGAGGTATGTCTGTTGTTAATCGGCAAGGTGGAATATTTTTTTCCCTTGATTGAGGTTGTAATGTATTCATCCTCTATTATGTTGATACACTAGATTGTGTTTGCTATTATGGAATACCACTCACTACTTGTTGAGGAGGAGTAGAATTCATCCCATTCTATGATTAAGGCATAACATTAGCTATTGTTTGATTATCTAATTCTGTAGGTTGTACACTTGAGGAAGTGGCTTGCTGAGGCTAGGGTACATAAACTCCTATTCCTTGGAATGATGATTTACTCATGGGATTAACTATAGGCACACGTTGTTGGCTAGTTGTTTATGTGTTAGTACCACTTTAATCAAGATTGGATGTTGTTTACACATTGTCTACTATGTTTGGCTAACTATTTAGTTTAGAAGCTGAAGACACTTCTTCAGTAACTAGCATATGTATCAAGTTATTTATTGAAGTAGTTTATATAAATGGGTCAGAACTCAAATTCTCTTATCTAGCTAATTCCATCAACACTCATATTGAAGGAAATAGGTCAATGAGAGGCTTACTTACCATGTTCATCTGATTGAAATCACATGCTAATTTTAGGTAGGTTTGGTATGATGTTTGCATTTGGTTAAAGTGATCTTCCATGATGTTTTTTCCTTGATTAGATATATTGGGGTCTTGGTACGTTATTTGGACTAAATCCACAAGATTGCTAGAAGAAGCTTATTTATCGTAAATGATATTATGGGACACTCTTACTAGCATTGGTAAATTTTCATGAGGGATGTCTACTAGAAACTTAGCCCCTACCTCTATGGCCTAACCAAAACCTCATCTTTGTTCTCTAACAAATGTCATTCAAATAAAAATGGTTCATACATGGAAGCCGTATTGGTAGAGTATGACTATTGGATTACCAACTTGTCCATTATGGGTATTATAGCTAAGAATTGTGTGGTTTGTTCTTGGTCCTACTTTGTGTAAGGTGGTGTGTTAACCAAATAGTTAGCCAATGGATCTTGTCCCTAATTGAGTATTATAAGAGGGATAAGAACCTATCTCATAAGAAATGTTATCTGCATGGGGGTCTTGCACTATTTCTTCCTTCACAACTACATTACTAATCCCTAGATTGTACATGAGTCTACTATGAGTGTAGGAATACATGTTGGGATCCATAGTCGATGCTTGGTAATAAAAGGTCAAAGAGTTATACAAACTCTAAAAAGGAAAAAATCTAAAACAAATGATGCCTTCAAATGGGTCTAGATTTGTCAAAAGGATCAAAAGGTTTAAGAAAATATTTGTATGGAAACAAGCTATCATGAAGTATCTAACATTTCACTATTCACACAAAGGTAATCAAGTAAATGTACCAGAAAATTGAAATGCCAAACTCTAAGGTCAAAGTGTTTCAAATCAATCTAATCTAGGAAATTAAAATTTGATAGGTTTTTTGGCCAAATCTGGCATCAAAATCTATGGTAAAACAAGGCATGTGCTAGGACTCTTGGCCAAACAACATCAAAAGCTAGACTTTGAAAATAGATGAAACTTTTAATCTAATGAACAAACACTAGTCATTACATTCTTGGACATGAAATTGGTCAATTAGGTATAAGGTATGAAACAAAAGTCACTTTAACAATAGTTTATTTTCTCATAACTAATGGTATAAAACTTGGTTCTTTTTTATAAACAAGGTAGACAAAGGTGAACAATTAACTATGTTTTAGACAAAGGATCAAAAGTACACTTGGATCAGTCTAAATATATAGGAACAAATTTGGAAATCTATGTAAGAGGGTCTATTAAACAATGTTTTAAATGATTTGGGTAGTGTAATGATGTTATACTACCAAAAATATGTGATAAAAAAGTTTGTTTCAAATATTATCTACGGCAAAGATATTTTTCCACAATTTTGATAGCATAACACTACCTTTCTTGACTTAAAATGTTGTGGTGTATAGACTTAAAGTGCAAGTTTTTAACACAAAATGGCTTAAGTCTATTAAGTGATGATAATGATTATGAGTCTAAAATGGCCTTCAACCTAAATTGGAAATTAAACCTAAGTTCCCTCAAGTTTAGTGAAAATGGAGAACCCACTTAACACATCAACCCTATGAACTTGTAAAGGTGTAATTTTGAATGTAAATTACAAATGAAGGACTTAAATAACTTTGGTCAAGGTATAAACTCAATTAGATAGTATAACTATGCCAAAGTGGATGATATGGCTCTCAAGATTTTGATGAACTTTTGAATAAGGCAACTTGATGGTCTCATGCAGGCAACATAATGCCTCTTTGTTCAAAATAGAAATTTAGACTATGTGTTGGGTTTGGATTATTTGTTTACACCAAGTTTTAACTCCAAACAAGACTTTAATCTAGGACAAGACCAACTAATTAACCACCCTTAGATCCTAAACTAACAAGGTTGATTGGTACTATTAGAATCCATCAATATACATCATTTGAGAGGATTTTTAAGTGTTCATCAAAAAGTAAATGCAAATTATATAGTAGGGTTTTTACACCCCCACCTTAACTAAAATGATAGTACTATGACATGGACCTTGAGGCACACCTTGCACCAATAATACTTCCATGACAAGTGGGGATTTGTCTAAGATCTAATAATTTTATGAACGATTTAGGGGAATCAATTGTATAATGAATTTCATGACAAAAAATTGAAAATAGAAGCATATATTTTGGGTTTGTATCACTTGGCTTATTGAAAAAAGGTCTAGTCCTTTTTACAACCAATACATCTTGTTGTTCGCTTAGTGTAGTGTGATGTCCAATGTGCCACTACATCCCATGTGTAACTCCAAAGGAGCCAAATGAAGTCAATGTTAGGAGATGAAACCCCAGGTCAAAGCTTCCCTAAAGAACTTTTGGAAGGTGATGAAGCCCCCCTCACAAGATAAGATGCATAAATAAATAAAACATAAAAAATAGAAAGAATTTAAGATCATTTTCAAGGTCACCCAAACTTTGATGAGTTTTTGGGGAGTGCTTTAGATGACTTTATTTCTAAGCCTTGGACTAGGTTACTTGTAATAGGAATGGTGATTTTGATTCGAAGGGTTCCTTATAAGGAACAAATGGAAGAGCATACACATAACATACCTCTTTTTTCCTAACAAGATTAATATAAACAATTATTGCAAGTAAAAATTGAAAAGTGTGTTCAATTTTAAACCCAAATGAAATGTTTGGTGATGTTATTTTGAACCCTTGGTCTTAGCTGTAAACTTTTAAAAACATACACCAAAAACATCTAAAAATTCCTTATTAACCACTAAAACAAATTTCCTAATCTAAATTTAAGAATGCAAAAGTGATTTAAACATGTTTTGAGAAAATATCTCACTTGGTCTTGCAAAAAAATTGTTAGCATGTCTTTTAGCTTTGAAGCTCTTTTGAGTTTGAAACAAGAAACTTTGGAAAAGTAGCTCTCAATTCTATGTTTTTGGAAAAACATAGTGACTAACATTGGTCAATACCACCGACATCAGTTATGGGTAACTGAGATCTGAGTGATGTTAATTTTGCTAACCGTTATCGGTTAAGCTAAGTAACTGATGTCAGTATTTTTTTTACATCAGTTATTATGTAAAAATTGTGACAACCAAAAATGGCAAAAAAAAGTTAGAAAACTAATTTACAAGAGTTTTAAAAGCTTAAATAAGTTTTTTAAGGTTACAAAAGGATCTCCTTTAGGTGTAGGATATGTCTAGTCCCACCAGGTGTGCCATTATGTGATCTAGGAATTTGACTCAAGAGAGGATGGTTAGTATGGTGTTAGTACCAAAATGAAAACAAAATGAAATAAACACACTAATAACATAACATCTCTAGGCCTAGACACTAGGGAGAGCTTAGTTAACAAAAGCAAATGACAAGCAAAACTAAAAAGCAAGGAATGAAAACATAAGAATTCCTTTCACCTTCCTTGGATGCTCCAAATGCCTTTGTAATGGTATCTTACTCGGCTTGTGCTTTAAGAGGTCTTCTTCAATGGAGTGTGGATACCTTCATCTCCCCTTGGCACCTTTGGCTTGTGGCTTGGAATCAATTTTACATTATAACACTAGTTTTTTAAAGCTTTTTGGAACCAATCCTACACTATAACTTTGCACTAATTAAGATTATAATTGATGTTGTGAGGCCTCTGATTTATAGATTTTTAGATTTGCTCAGAATCAACCTCAACCATCCATCTCAAAATTGAGATGTGTGGTTAAGGATTAATTCAATTTTGTAATTAAAATTTGTAATTATACAAATCATGGCATCAAAAGAAGGAAAAATTAAGAGGCATAGAAGGCATTGATGAGGCATGGGAGGCATGAATCCTGATATTTGTGACATTTATGGCTTAGGGATGTCTTTTCAAGAAATGAGGTCACTTGATGATGTAGATATTCAATATTCATTTCCAAAAACAAGTATCCAACTAGTTTTCATGGAATTCTTAATTAGGCCTTGATTTGGGTTAATTATCTCTTAAGCATGATTAAGCACTTGGTGCACAAATTACTCAAATTGATCTAAATGCCTTAATATTGGTCCTAAATTTGACTAGATTTGAATTGGAAGTCCACATTAGATGCATTGGATGTGTATTCCCATTTAGAATGTTGTCAACAACAAATATAAAAACCACAAGTCTTGTGCAAAAGATTTGATAGGAAAGAGTAGTCTAGAGCATGCAAGTGCAAATTTGGCATTTTGACTTGAAATGAACTGATCAAAGTTGGCTATCCCATAAAATTCATTACCCCATTTAGGGATACCCTAACCAAAATTGGCACTTGAATATATTAGTTTCACATCATTTAGCATGTTTTAGTGTTTTTAGGCCAAATTGTGTGTTTTGAGTGGAAATTGGCCAAAAGCTTGGTTGGAGGTTATCAGCTGCTAGTTTTAGGTGTCTATACCTTGAATTATTTATGAAACCTATGAAATGTGATGAAGAATTTATTAATGTTATTATTAAAATTAATAATATTAAATATCAATTAGATGGATGATAATATAATATAATTAAATATCAATTGTCATATTTCATTATTTATCTTAATATTCATGAAAATTTTCATAATTTTATCTTAATTTTGAATTCAAAGTACCAAACAAATCAAGATATCCATGACCTCACTACTATGTCAACTCTTATGATTTAAGAAGATAAAGTGATGTCTAGTTTTGAATAAAAGGATAATGACACTTAGGAACTTATCAATCTCAACCCTATTTTTGATAATAATAGAAAGCATAAATATAACCCTAATTCTACTAATGGAAAAATTAGGAATAATAAATCTAGCAATAAGAATCATAAACCTAAGCTTAAAGGTAATTTAAATCTATGTGGTATATTTGGTCATAGAATGGAATTTTTTTATAAATTAAAATATAAAACTAATAATAAAACCCTTAAAAATAATAGAGTGAAGAAACCTAATCAAAACCATCAAAAGAACCATAATCATAACAATAATCAGGAAAAAAATTCTAATGTTATTGATTTATATATCAACTTGTTTAATTATAATGAGAATAAATAGATTTTATATAGAGTCAAATCACACCATATTAATTGATTATATAAAATTTTATATGATATTATAGATATTTCTAAAAAGATATATTTAGGAGATAATTTATTCTTAGAATCAACTAAACAAGGAAAGAAAAAAATTGTAAAATTTATTTTTAATGATATTTTATTTTTACCTAATATTAAGAAGAATTTATTATATTTTTGTCAAATTATGAATGATAAATTCAATGTATTTTTTATTCAAGATAAATGGTCCATTAAAAATCAATCTAGTTCTCTGATTATTGAAGGCATTCAAAAGAAAGGTTTATACATTTTTTATTTTTCTACATGTCTTATTTCATCACTATTGTCACTCAAAATTTTCACCCTTAGCTAGGTAGTTAAAACCTAATATAAATTAAGTGGAACAATAGAATTACCCATAGAAACAATTGGTTGTCCATAACATGGGTAAACATCTAGATTAAAGGGATAGCTCCCTTGATATGTCTATTCAAGCTCATCACCTATACTAATAACTTATTGAAATGAAAATGGAGAGAGAAAAAAATAAAATAAACCTATCATAAAGAGATGATTCACCAAGTTAAACTTCATAAGGTTACCATGTACTTTCACTATGAAAGGTGATTCATAAAACTAACTTCAACATCCAAGATTTCTACAACATAAGTATATCAACATGCAGGTAAGATTCAAATGTATTTTTAAAAGGTAGATGAATAATATGTATAATTTTAAACATTTTTACTCTTAATTAAACTTATATACATACAAAAACACTAACTACACTTCATGTGATCGATTATAGATCTGACTACTTGCACAAAACATAAAAGAGTAAGGTGAACACAAGGATAGATTATACTAGATTTGGATTATTTTTGCAAATCCAAAAGTGGCTGCATATATAACGAAGTGTGAAAAAGAGAGGGGAATAGTATAATAAGATTAACAAGTGTATTAATAAGTTAAAAAATAAGGGGGTTGTTAAAATTCATGTAAAAACCTCCATGTTCATGTGTCTCACTTATTAAGATGTTCTAACCCTCCATTGGCATAAAAGTTATAAATTGGCTTGACACCTTGACTAGCTTCTTGAAAACTACCCTTCTTTACATAAGAAAAAAATGGGATTATACATAATGAATTAATCATGAAAAAATTCATAAAAAATAATTGTAAACCTTCCATGCCTTAATAAACTCATCTGATTTGAAATTCCTCCATGTCAATTTTGGGGTCCTAAGACTCTATGAAAGTATGCAAACAATGAAATGACTTTATCACCTAGTCTCATTTTAAGCCTATTTGAAAGTACCTTGGAAAATGAGACCCTTTTGACAACCTGTAAAATATAATATGAATATTTTTTGGACTTTAACAGTTATGAAACATCCCAAATGACCTAATATAATGATTTGGAAGTCCTCCCTTTCTCAAAACACCTAAAAACACTAAAAAAATGAAAAATAGGGCACTTATTACAGTCTGTACATGTGACATCAGAATCAAAGTACAAATTTAGAACCTCCTTGGAGTATTAAGATATTTAAAATATATTTTAAGATAAAAATATTTCATTAAATATTTTTTATATGCCCATTTATTCTTGTTAGTCACTATAAGGGTTTTCAAAGGGTTTAAGAAATGTTTGGGGTATTAATAATCATTCATATAGAATAGATCACCGATTAACCACATTCCTCTTTGAAAACATTCTTGAATAAACCACCCCACATATTCCAAGTTTATAATCCTCCAATTCAAAGTGTTAGGTATGGTGTAAGTATGCGAAGTTGGTCCTTGGGTAGAGTCTTAGTTCTCTTGAATGCAAGAGAGGTCTAATTTGAGTTTTGGGTCTCAAAACTCAATATTATTACTAGGAGAGGTTAATACACCTCCAAAAAAATTCATCCTCATTATTATATTTTATTTTTTAGTTATTATTACCCCACTACATGTATTATGTATACTAGTTAGGGGCCTTGGGGTTATAGGCTTGTCATCTCTTTATTAGCCTTTAAGGGCATTTGAGTTGAAAACTAAAACTTGTGAAACTTGAGAGTGTATTGGGATAATTTATATGTATATGTATTGCCTCAATTTCCCTCCATTGGTTCTTAAATTCTCATCTTATGCTTTGGGTTCAAACAGACCCTTGGTCTCATGACTACCCATTGCTAATGGAGTGAGCAAGGTCTTAGATAAAATATTGGGTATATATGTTGCCTATGTGGCTTTAAAATCACCATTAACATCTTTTTTCTCTCATCATTGTCCCTTGTATCCATTATAAAAGTGTAATTATGCCTATGGAGGCCTCAAAACATTAATCCCCCTCATGACTAGTTATATTTGCATGTGTGTGAGAATTAAGCCTATAGGCCTAAATAGGGCTTTGAAAATTTTGTATTCAATCATCTATTCTAAGGGTTGAAATGATAAATTCATTAAATTATGAGACCACTTACCAAATTCATCTCTTTCAAACCTATTCAGAGTCCTTTACTCTCCTTCAATCCAAGAAAAAGCTCTCAAAGAGTAAACATATATGTAGTTTATTATTTGACTATGTACGAGGTTTAAAAGTTAGTTTTATTCATCTTATTCTTGTTTAATTTGGTATTAAACTAACCTTATCCCTTTTTTTCTTATCTAAGTTAGTATCTTTTATATCATTTTATTTCTCACTTAGGCTTATAACCAACCTACTTGAACTTGTAGCCTATAAGTGCTTTTAGGGTATCTTGACTACATACTTTGAGTTTAGGACCTAACTTACACATTAATAACTATCTAAATGTCTATTGGATTTATCTTTTCAATACAAGTTAATCTTAGAACACCTTTCAAACTTTTCTACCCCTTTTTTCAGCTTTAAAATGGACTATTTCTTTCAAATAGGCCTATATGTGGCCTTTCAGGGTTAGGACTGTATATAAGAGTTTCAAGGTCTTCAATTCTATTTCAGTTATCATATTAAATGGTTATTTAATTGTTTGAAATATCCATTAGGTTTTAATCATCTCTCAAACATCTCTACCTCTTCTTTATTATGCATTTTACTTCACATCTTTTAAGGCATGGTTGTAGGTTCTCATTAGGGCTAAGATAGAGCATACAGTCTTAAACTTCTCCTTTCACTTGACATAATTATTGACGTATCTAAATCTTATTAAATAATATTTATCACTATCTCACAAGGTTTTTTAGTTTATTACTCACAATTACAACCTTCTTACCTTCTTCATTCTATACATAGCCCTGTAGGTGCTTAGGTGATTGTGAACTTAGTTTCTTGATTCTCTTGATTGCCCAAGTGATTGGGTGTTCCTTGATGAGTTGAATAATTATATCCCCTTGAATTATATTTAAGTCTCCATTTTTATCTTGTTCTTATGTTGTAAAGTGGTGTTAATTTCATCCAAAATGAGGACCTACAGGCTTGGGGCCTATTGGTCTCATTTTCTTGTTTTAGGACTACAAATATCCACTTCTTAAGCTCTTAATCTTTTCAAAGCTATAAAACCATGACACTTATATTTTCATATTTCCAATGGTATATAAATCTTATTGTAAACATCATGTCACCTTTTAAAACTTCCCTTAACTGATTTATATAGACTTGTAGGTATAATGATCTTATATGCATAAAGTTTATGATTTGAAAATTGGAGAATCTAGTCAATTTGTGTCACTTGATTATGGAAGTGATGTATTCATATCCATATTAATGCATGAGTATATTTAAAGTCTTCCCATGGGTCTGAGCATATTCCAAACACTTTTATAGTCTATACAGTTTTGTATATGAAGGAAATACCTATGACTCTCATTGGGAGGTGTTTTTGTACTATTATCATCATATTTATATATTTATAGTTGTTAAATATCATATTATAATATTATAACATGATATGCCACTGATATTTGAGCCCATTTTGGTAATCAAGCATGTAGTGGACTATAGAAACCTTGAGAAAATTTCCAAAGAGTAAAAAATTAAATAACATGGACAAGAATCACATATTAGACAAAATGGAAAATTAAATCCATGAAAATAAGGGATATTATATGAGTGATGAATCATGATAAACCTTTGAGAATGACCACCATGAATACAAAACAAAACTTGTAGTAAGATTGACTAGAGGACTTTATACATCAAAACACTTTTCCTCCAAGTGAATTCACTTCATGGAGATGAGTTATCTGATTAAAAACCATACAATAGATCTCCTTTACATCTTAAAACCACATTTAAAAAAATTCCTTTCCATATAATTTTTAAGTGGATTAAAAGATGCAAGAATAGACCCCTCTTAAATGGATACAAAAAAGTGACATGCAATCACTCTTAGCAATTTTTAATAAATAAGAGGACATAAATATATAAAATAATTCCATATATTCGAGGACCCCTAAAAATGGCTAAAGTTTTAGCTCCTAACTCTCTATCTCTTCGCTGTACCATTTAATTCATAATTGTTGTTATAAGTTTGTGAAAGCAGTGATGGAGGAGAAAGAGTGTATCAATTGTTAGTTTTAGTTAAAACTTGGTAAAAATCTATAAAATGATCTAAGTGATCCCAAGGGACACTTAAAAACCATTTCCAACTAAAATTTGATCTTTCAAGGCCATACAAGTGCTTGTAAAGTGTCCTTTTACTTAGTTTAGGCATTAAAATGTAGATATTGTTAGTATCTAACCATCCTTGAACATTATCTAACACATTTATAACACTTTGGATGTTTTAAGTCTTATTTAAACATTTTCATCTTGGAATGGTACATCTAAATCTTCCACATGGCATCAAAGGTGGTCAACTTACCATTTTTGCATATGAGAATTGAATAAAAGGTTAGTGCATGATATAATGATATTAATGACACATCAATATTTTTTTATAATGACCTTAGACCATAATAAACCTTGACCATGTTTGATAATTCCAAGACCTTGTACTTGACCCATAAGATTAGATAAGTGAACATAAGACCAAACCTTGGAAAATGCTAGATAAGGATAAATATGACTATATGGAACTATTTAAGATCATTTAAGACCATGACAAGTTTTTGACATTCCTATGAAGTTTCAAACTAGATGGGGTGATAAATTTTTAATTGAGGTTAAATTTTTTTCAATATTCTTGGTGATTCATATGGGTATCATGCCTACAATGCTAAATGATTTTTAGTCTTTTCCTTATATTAGGTAATAGAGTCATTCTTACACTACAATCTGAACTAATATGACTTCCAAAGACTTCAAACTCATACCAAACACACAAAAAGAAATAAACATGAACTATGCCAAAGGAATTTATGGAAAACCACACACAAAAGACTCAAATAACAAACCTAACCTACTATGTATAGACTTCAAAACATGTTTGAGGTGATGAAACACTTCCTCTTGCTTCAACCAGGATAAAAAAGAATGTTTCTTGAGTCACATCTACTCCATGATAATAAGTCACCATATGATATATGATTGCAAGGGAAAATATAATTATTATGGTTATAAAAAAACTTACCACTCATGGTACCTCTATTAGGTGGAAGTACACCACTTAAAACTCCTTTGAAGGGTCATTCTATCTCTCCTTTAGGTCTCCTTGATAGTGCAACCTACTTGATCTCCTTCATGATCATTTGGTGTTTATCAATATACTTCTTGGGACTCATGAAAGATTTTAAAATTCACCTTCATTAAGACCATGATGTTCTTGATGTCTAGGGACTTCATACTTTCCTTCTTGTTGCCTAGTCATGTCTGCAAGTGACTCAATGTCAGATTGAGGCTTAGGCTACTATTTAACCACACAAACTTATACCTTGGTGTGATTTCAATATTATAGGATTTTAGCCTACTTTATAGTGACTTTAAATCATTATTTACACCCATTAGGTTCACCAATGACCTTACTATCAAGTTCATGTTTATTAGGAAGGAGAGTTTGGCCACTTAATCAAATTATTGAACTATGGCATGAAACTGCTGCCATAAGTCATCATCTTCTCCATGACTATCAAAATCATGGAATTATTTATATTGGGTAGGAAAAATTGTACCATATTCATTACCATGTTCTACTAAACTTTGAAAATAATCTTCATCATCTATGTGAATAAGATATTTACCTTTTGTAACTTGTTGAAGAGGACCATCAAGGCTTACCTCAGAATGTTCATCACCCTCATCATGAATGATGTATGTTCCAAGGCCTGTCTCTTTAATGAAATCATAAGGATCATACTCATATTTATCATCACCATATTACTCTAGGAATATGTCATAAATATTTTTAATTTTTTAAGATGATCCATCATCTATGGCATGTTCCTCTTACTCATGGATAATTCCACTCAAATTAGAACTAGTTTTCACATATGGTTCAATGTGGAAATTGCCCAATGGATGTGTTATTAATTTAAATTTATATCCATACCTCATTATAAAATCCAAGAAAGACCAATCAATAGAAACATACCCTCATATCTTGGCATTGAAGTCTCTTGATAGGTAAATGTCAAAGTGTGCAGGCAGATCCACCACCACTATGTCTTGTAGAATTGGAAAACTTGGGTAGTCATGAAAGAACACATTAAAAACTTTGATGATCCTTATTTAATTTGATGGTGTTTCATCAAGATACAAAACTCATTTGATATATGTCTCATACTTCAAGCCTAACTTGTTTGTAACTAGTTTAGGCATAACTGAAGTGCTTGCCCCACTATCCACAATGTAATTCTGGACTAGTCTATCTCCCACAATGAGGGTAAGATAAAAATGTGGGGGATTTTCAAACTTGGTGGATCATTTAAAAATATTATTAGATGAATTAATGAGGGATACACCAATATTATTTGATGGTTGGGTACTGATATGGAGTTGGAATAACTACTCTTGAAGTAACCCTTTTTGACTAGGTAGATGGAGTACTTCTAAAAGAGATATGCTAGCCTTTGTGTTCTTCAAAGATTCAAATGATATTAAAAGGAGAGACACTAAAATTTTATTAAATCCATGGAGGCAATGAATTACCTTGATTTTGAGTCAATGAAGGTTTGTTTAAATTTCCCAAGTTCTAATTTTGTAGAGGTATATGACATGTAGAGGCTATCATATTTGCATTCATGACTTGTTGCCTTTAAGCGGGGTTGCTTGGAGTTCTATCCACATATTTAACATCTCCAAAAAAATATCCTCTTTGACCTTATGTTGGCTGAAACTGAGGTGCTTTTATTTAGGATAAATATATCCTCCATTTGGAAGTTCATCAATCTTGCTCCTTGATTACTACATTCTCTATTTGATTATGCTTACATAGAGCCATCATCTTCTGATGTCAATTAAGGAGTAGTACCTCCTTGAGAAACCAAATCTTGAACTTCACCATCATTAACATTCATGTACAATCCTTAAGGCTTTTAATCTTCTCCTTAAACTAGGTTTCTATGGAATAGAACCATGGCTCTTTTGGTGGGAGCAAAATTTGGATTGTAGGAATTGGGTAACCCATGGAAATTAGGTTAACCTTGTCCCCTCCCTTGATCATTATGCTAAGGTGGAAATGTATTTGATTATAGAGAGTAATATTAGGAGTTTTGATAACCTAAAAAATGATTATTTGTTTACCTAGTTAAAGCTTCTAAGGTCCTATACTTTGCTTTCAAATCAATGGCATCATCTGATGTCTTTGGAGTAGTTTTAGGCTTACTATTTGGATTTGGAAATGGATCAAGATTTGGAAAAGTAGTAGGCATGTTAGGCATTGAGACTTTTGGATGGATATTATTGTTAGGATAAAAAATGACTAATTACAAACATGTGAAATAATTAAATGAGGAAATTAAAACAAGATACACAAAACATAAAATAAGAGAGAACACATTACATAAGACATATGTGGAAACCCTACTAAACTAGGCAAAGGCAGCATCTAGACTTCATATTCCATAAACAAATATCTCTTCTCTCTCTCATTGTTGTAAAATTATATATAGTATTATTTTATCCTTTGTATTTTATAATCCATTGAGTTCATTATGGATTCCCTTTGAGGATCCATACAAGCCTTGGGATTTCATGTTATATGAGGTTAGATCTTGTAATGCTTGTAAACTTGACTCACCTAGATGATTGGGTTATAAGCATCATACTATCACTATGGGTGGTATATTGGTGAGTTGGATCTCACATATATATAAAGTTGTGACAGTTTATACCAAAAAGGCTAAGTATGTTATTGTTATAGAATCAAGCAAGGAGATGATATGGATATAGAGGATAATGGATGAGTTGGGACACCAAAAAGGAAAAGGGATACTTTTTAGTGATAGTTAGAGTGTCATTAATTTATAAAATAACTCAACATTTCACTCTAATACAAAGAACATTTAGTTGAGGTATCACTTCATTCAAATAGTATTGGAGGAGGAGCGGCTAGAGTTGAAGAAGATTCATACCAGTGATAATCCTATAGACATGATGACAAAGGTGGTGGAAAAAGTGAAGTTTAAGTTATGCTCAAATTTTATTGGTCTTCATGGATAAAGAAAATTGGGATAAAAATTGTTTTATAAAATGTATTAGTAGGAAGTTATGAATACTAGCTTCAAGTGAGAGAATTGTTAAGTATGAGTTCACTATTCACACATAACTATTCATGGGTGCTATTCACATGTACTATTCATGGTGATGTATGATGACATGACATACTAGGGTATCATCTTGGTGATGTGGCATGTAATTAAGGTGGCTCTTGATGATATGGAAATAAAATATAGCACATGTGAAGGAGTGGGGCATCCGAATCCACTAAGGGACAAGAATTTTTTTATAGCCATTCACATGTGGTTTTCTTTTGGTGGAAAAAGATAGGCATGCATGTTTATGGTGTAAATTTAGGAGGAATATAGTTTTGACATGTATGGAAGAAGTCAAAATATGATTGGACATATTTTGGAAGCTTGTGGTCACATGTGTGAAAGGAAAAAACCTTCACTATGCATGATTGGCCTCACACATGTGAGTGAGATGTCATTTTGGAGGGACATGAAAAAGAAGGACTATTTTATGAAAAGTAGAGATCCATTTTTCACTCTTGTATAAGATTTCAAGCTTGTTACTATTTGTTACTATTGTCCCCATGTGAAAATCCACACCCCATATTATATTTCCCATTTATTTTATGTTATTATCTCTCTCCTTGAAATTCTATATATGCATACTCCCTCCTTTGTAATTTGTAAGAGTATATGAGAAGAAAGAAATATAATTTGATTCATTGCGTTTTTGAATTATTTGGAGGAGGTAAAGAGGTGTGAAGACTTAGTGAAGTATTATTGAAATATTTGTTAAAATATTGAATGTAAGAAAAGGAGATAGAGAAAGATTGTAGAAGAGGTATATTATCTTGTAACTACTATAATTATAAGGCTAGACAATTTCTCCATTAATGTATACAAATTTGTAAACCACATATATTGGTGTATTCATTTTGTGAATGGTTTAAATTTGTTTGAGTATATTTAATTCCTATTTTTTATCTTCTCTCATACTTCAATTCATAGATGATATAATTCCACTAGCATATATCCTAACACTTACCATCTTGAATCAATCTATTCTTAGCTCTAATAGACACATCATAGGTATTAGGAAAGGTGTACCCACCCGTGGATTGAAACATGATAGCTATACCAGTCCCAATAGCTCTTAGGTAGGTTGGAAAAATAAAACTTATAGGGGGTGTCAAGAAAGGCAGTAGCCTATTCCATGTCCTTTGGAACCTTGTATTGAAATCATGCATGGATTCCTTAGTCCCTCTTTGAATGACATTAAACTGATGTATCAGTGATGTATGATCACTCTTATCTCCAAAACTTTGAGTCAATAACTTCATAAATTCATCACACATAGTAATGCATTATCCTGGTAAGGTTCTATACCAATCAAGGGATTTTCCCCTAAGAGACATGGCAAGTAATTTGATTGCTATATTAATCTTAGTGATATTATGAAACTTTTAGAAGATAAATATGTCTCTAATATGCTCACTCAGGGTGATATGACCTTCCCAATTGAAATAAGGAACACTCTTAGTGGAATTAGGAGGTATATCATCATAAAAAGCAAGGTTTATGGGATTTTTAGTATTGAAAATTGGGAAGCATGTTTCCTAGCCATGTTACCTTCAAAATCTTCTTCTCTCTCTTTCTCTTCTTGACTTTAAAAGTATTCTTACTCTTCAATCTCTTTAAGGTTCAAGATAGGCTTAGGGTATTGAAATTCAAGAGGAAGTTTAGGATGAGGGAGTGGATTTTTAGGATGATTAATTCTAGTAGTAGATGACCTAGTAAATACCATGAAGCATAATCAAAATAAATAAGAAACTGGTCTACAACCAAATGTTATATCTTTAGTGTAGTTTCCAAATGTTGAGTAGAAAATACTTATCTAAATATGATATCATCAAAACCATCATTCTCCTTGATAAGAGGTGATTGAGACAATGGTCCCACTAGGCATTTGAAAACTATTGTCACTCAAGTTTTCACCCTTGGAGAGGTAGTTCAACACTAATCCAAATTGAGTGGAATAATGGGATTACCCCTAGACCTTTGGGTTGTCTATAGCAAGGGTAAACCTCTAGATTTAAGGAATAGCTCCCTTGATATGTCTATTCAAGCTCATCACCTGTACTACTAACTTGTTGAAATGAAAAGGGAGAGAGAAAACATGAAAGAAACCTATCTTAATGAGGTGATACACAAAATTAAACTCCACAAGAATAATATGTACTTGTACTATGAAAGGTGATTCATAAAACTTACTTCAACATATAAGTTTTTTGTAAAATAATTATTTTAATATGGAGGTAAGATTGACATGTATTTTTCAAAAGTGGATGAATAATAGGTCTGACTATAGACACTATTACTCTAAATTACATACAAGAAAACTAACTACATTTCATGTGACCTATTAGAGATCAGACTAATTGAACAAAACATGAAAGAGTATGGTGAACACAAGGATAGATGATTAAAACTTCTCATTCAACTATGTACTAGTTCATACACTTAGAAAATAAGTTGAGAATTCAAAGCCTATTTTAAATATTTTATTCAAAGGAAAAAATAGTACTCAAACTAGTAGGGCTTCATCATACTAGATGTGGATTTTTTTACAAAGCCAAAAGTGGTTGCTTGTGTGTGTGTGTGTGTGTGTGTGTGTGTGTGTGTGTGTGTGTGTGTGTGTGTGTGTGTGTGTGTGTGTGTGTGTGTGTGTGTGTGTGTGTGTGTGTGTGTGTGTGTGTGTGTGTGTGTGTGTGTGTGTGTGTGTGTGTGTGTGTGTGTGTGTGTGTGCGTGCATGTGTGTGTGTGTGCATGCACATGCGTGTGCATGTGCGTGCATGTGTGTGTGCATGTGTCTATATATATATATATATATATATGGAGAGAGAGAGAGAGAGAGAGAGAGAGAGAGGGAGAGAGAGAGGATTTATAAGTTTATTAATTAGTTACAATAATAATTTGGTTATGTAAAATTCATGAAGAGATATGTAGGGCCATGTGTCTCACTCCTAAATATGCTCTAACCTTCCATGTGGCATAGGAGTTATAAATTGGCTTAACACCTTGAATATCATCTTGAAAATTACCCTTGTTTGCATAATAAGAGTGAAAAATGGTCTTATCCATCATTAATTCACCATGAAAACCTTCATAAAAACTCATTGGACACTTTCAATTCTTTAATAAACTCCTCTGATCTAACATTCCATCATTCACGTGCATAGGTGTCATGGAACTCTTCATTTCCCATGCCTATCTTGGTCCAAGTGGCCTAAAACTCAAGTTAGTATTATTAAAGTAATAAAATATCCATGAATGGTATTAAAATATGTTATCATTCATAAAACAAACCATTTTCATTCCTAGAATATCTCCTAATAACTCATTTTTCTCCTCAAGCCCTCACTAGTCTTATTTCCCTTGTAACCCTAAAAATTTGTAAAACTCCTTATTTATGAGAACATATAAAGGTTAATAAGAAAAATATATATATTATAGTAACCATTATGTCCTTACGTCTCCATGTCAAGTTTCATGACTTGACTCTGAGTGGAAGTCCATATTTTCTACCTTCTCTCTTTAATTAGGCCCCCTTGCCTAGAATCCTATTTTCTTGCTCTAGAATTCTACCACACATTTTTAATCACTAAAAATCAAGTGTTTAACTTTCAATAGGATATCTATAGCCTCCATGTCAATTTTAGGGTCCTAAGAACCTATGAAATTATGCAAACCATGAAATGACCTTATCACCTAGTCTTATTTTAGGCTTATTTGAGACTACCTTAGAAAATGAGCCTTGTTTTACCAAATATATAATATATTATGAATATTTTTTGAATTTATTATCTATTAAAAATCCTAAATTACCTCATATAGTGATTGGTAATTTCTACCTTTCTTAGAACAAATATAAAATACTAAAAACAATGAAAAATAGGGTATTTATTATAGTCTATACATGTGACATCAGCAAGAAAGTAAATTTTTAGAACCTCCTTGGAGTATTGAAAAACATAAAATATTTTTTAACATAAAAATATGTAATTATATGTGATTTATAGGTCCATTTATTCTACCTAGTCATTATTAGGGTTTTAGGAGGGTTTACAACGTATTTGGGGTCTAAATGATCATTCATAAAGAACACATCACAAATTGACCTCATTAAACTATGAAAAACTTATTTAATGACACCAAAATATATTAAAAATTGTCATATTCCAGTTAAAAGTGTAAGGGATGGTGTGAGTATGTGAAGTTGCTCCTCAAGTAGTAGTCTTAGCTCTCTTAAACTTGAGAGAGGTCTAATTTGAGTTTTGGATATCAAATCTCAATATTAATACTGGGAGAGGTTGGCAAACGTCCAAAAAAATCATCATAACTATTCTATATTATTTTTTGGTGTTATTACCCCACTACATACATTTGGTGTACTGGTTAGGGGATGTAGGGTTATAGGCTTGTCATCTCTTTACTAACCCTTAAGGGCATTTAAGTTGAAATTTGAAAATTATAAAACTTAAGAGTGTTTTATGACCCTTTATATTTTTTTAAATTTTCTCAAGGTCCCTCCATGGGGTGATACATGCTAATCTTATGCTTTGGGTTCAAATAGGCCCATTGGTCCCATGACTACCACTTACCAATGGAGTTAGCTAGGTCTGAGGCAAAATAATGGGTATATCTACTTACTATGTGGCTTTGAAATGACCATGAACATATTTTTTCTCTCATAATCCTCCCTTTTATCCATTATCAAAGTGTAATTATTCCTATAGAGTCTTCAAAATGTCAATCTCCCTCATGAATGGTTATATCTACCTATATGTGAGAGTTAAGCCTATAGGCCTAAACATGGCTTTGAATATTTTATATTTAGTCATATATTTTAAGGGTTGAAATGAGATATTAATTACATTATGAAACCAATTACCAAATTCATCTATTTTAAACCTATCCATAGTCCTTTACTCTCTTTAAATCTAAGTAAAATCTCTCAAAAAGCATGCATACTTATAATTTATTATTTGACTGTGTATGGGGTTTGAAATTCAATTTGATTCATCTTCTTCATGCTTTATTTGGTATAAAACTAGCCTTATTACTTTTTTATTTATCATAGATATATCTTAGGACACTATATAATTTTTTATTACATAGTCTTAGAACCAATCTATCTTGAACTTATAACCTGTAGGTACCTTTAAGGTATCTTGACTACATACTTTGAGTTAAGGACCTCACTTACACATTATTAGATTTCACAATGGCTATTGTATTTGTCTTGGAAATATAATTTAGCCTCAAAATACCTTTCAAACTTACATTCACCTTTATTCAACTTGAAAATGGACTATTTATTTCAAATAGGCCTATAAGTGGCCTTTTAGGGTTAGTACTATATATAGGAGTTTCAAGTTCTTCACTTTTAGTTTATTGATCACATTAGATGTTTCTTTAATTGGTTAAATATCCATTAGGTTTAAATAATATCCTAAAAAACTTTGACTCTTTATTGTTATGCATTTTAATTCACACCCTTTAAGGCATGGTTGTAGGTGCTCATTAGGGCTAGGCTTGAGCATACAATCTTGAACTTTTCCTTTTACTTGAAATAATTATTGAAGGTATCTCAACCTTATAAAATAATATTTATCACTATCTCACAAGGTTTTTTAGATTCCTACTCACACTTCCAACCTTCTTACCTTTTTAATTCCTCACACATCTTTATAGGTGCTTAGGTGATTGTGATTTTAGTTTCTTGATTCTCTTGACTACCCAAGTGACTAGGTGTCCCTTGATGAGTTGGAGAATTGTACTCCTCTACATTGAATTTAAGTCTCTATTTTTATCTTGTTCTTATGGTAGAGAGTGGTGTTCATTTGATCCAAAATGAGGGTGTACAGTCTTGGGGATTGTATATTTCATTTACTTGTTTTAGGACTACAAAAAGCCACTTCTTGATATCTTGAGCTTTTAAAACTTATCAAAAAATGAAACTTCCATTTTCATTCCTCTAATGGTCTAAAAATATTATTTTAAACATCATGTCACCTTTTTTAACTTCCCTTAACTAATTTATAGGAACCTATAGGAATATTCATCTTATGTACATAAGGTCTATGAATATAAAATTAGAGCCTCTAGTCAATTTGTGTCACTTAATGATGGTAGTGAGGTAGTCATATCCATTTGAATGCATGAGGAGATGAATCAAGTCTTCTAATAGCTCTAAGCATTTTTCAAACACTTCTATAGTCTATACAAGGATGTATATGAAGGAAACACCTGTGAATCTCATTAGGAGGTGTGTTTGGACTATCATCATCATATTTATATACTTATAGTAGTGTAATAACATCTTACAATCTTTAAACCATGATATGTCATTGATATTTGATCCCATTTTGGAAATCTAGCATGTAGTGTACTATAGAAATCTTGCAAATGTTTTCAAAGAGTAAGTAATTGAAGAACTTGGATAAGAATCACATCTTAGAAAAAATATCACATGAAATCCATGAAAATTAGGGATATTTAATGAGTGATGAAGCATTATAAACCTTTGAGAGTGACCACCATGAATGTAAAACAAAACTTGTAGCAAGATTGACTGAAGGACCTTGTACATCAAGACACTTTTCCTCCAAGTAAATACAATTCATGGATATGTGTTAGATAATTAAACCATCATGAAAGGGATATAATTGACATATAAAAACAACCCACATAACCATTCCTCTCCATCAAATTTTGAAGTGGAGAAACAGATACAAGAATAGACCCCTCTCAGATGGCTATGATATAGTGACCTATTGTCACTCTTAGAAATTGTTCATATATAAAAGGCCATCAATATAAAAAATAATTCCATTAATTTAAATCTTACTAGGACCCATAACAATGGCCAAATTTTTATCTCCTAACTCTATCTATCTCTCTCTCTCTCTCTCTTGGCCATACCATTCAGTTCAAATTTCCTTCTTAAGCTTATGTAGGCAACAATGGAGGAGAAAGAGTGTCTGAAGTGTCATTTCAATTTGAAACTTGGTTCAAATATGGAAAATGATATGATTTATACATAGGGACACTTATAAACTATTTATAACTAAAATCTAATCTTCCAAGGCTGTACAAGTGCTTGTAAAGTATCATTTTACTTAGTTTAGGCATTGAATTATAGATGATGTTAGTCTCTGACCATACCTAAACATTATCAGACACAATTATAACATTTGTTACATTGATAATCTTCTTGAAATATTTGATTCTTGGAATGGTACATCCAACTCTTTCACATGGGCCAAAAGGTGGCCAAATTTCCATTTTTGCATATGAGATTCAAACAAAAGGTTTGTGCATGATATTAATGACACCTTAATAGCCTCTTATAATGGAATTATACCATACTAACCCTTTTACCATGTTTGAAAATCCCAAGACCTTGTACTTGACCCATAGGATTAGATAAGTGAACATAAGACCAAACCTTAGAAAATGCTAGACATAGATAAATATGAATATATGTAACTATTTAAGATCATTTAAGACCATGACAAGTTTTTGAAAATCCTATAAAGTTTTAACCAAGAGGGGGTGACAAATTTTGACTTGAGGTCAATATTTGGTCAGCAATCACATATTAATAATGAATCTCATTTATGTTATGAAATATTTAAAACATATTATTTTTATAATTTTACATGATATGTGTTCTCATAATATTTTTTTGGCCTTGTTTATATCTCTTCCCATCATGAAACTCATGAAAGATGCTTACGTGGTAAGCAACATACTAATCCATTTCACAAGGATCATGATTCAAATTCCTCACATCCTTTATAATTGATTTATAGTGATGTTGCAGGACCACTTAATTTTTTATCTCTTAATTAGTTATTTATATGCGATTAATTTTATATACGATCATACTAGAATTATTTGGTCTTATTTTATAATGGAAAAATATGAAGTTTTTTTTTTAATTCAAGGAATTTCAAGTTGTTATAAATGCATCTAATTTTACTATTAAGAGATTAAGATTTGATTAATTGGTTCTTCATCACTTACTATAATAAGCATTATGTTCATACATGCCTGAAATTATTTTTAGTCTCATATTTGTTTGATTGGATGTGTATTTAACTATATTTATAAATTCTAAGAAATCAACTAATAATGAAATCTTAATCTAAGCTAAATTCAACTTAAGATAGAGAAATAAACAAAGAAAATAGTGAACACAAACTTATACCTTAAATATGTAAGTTTCCTCCATTGGAATGTAAACTTGATTTGATCTTCAAAAATGTGGTTGCTCAATATTTCAATGGAAAGGAGAATGGGCATCATTTTGGTGAAAAAATAACTTTTTAGATGTTTGGATTCATTTTTGAATTTGATATAACTTTATTAGCATAAGTCAAGATGATGAAAATGATGATTTTCATGCTTATTTATAGTTTTTTGAAGGAAGATCCAATGGTGGAGGGTTATTTGGATGTTTGAAATGGTTTAAATAATTTAGGGTGGATAATGAGTCCTCACCCATAAGGATGATGAATATTTAGAAAGGTTGAGAGAATTATGGGAATGGTTAACTAAGTCACCAAAAATGAGTCAATTTTTTTGTAACTTAGGGGATGACTCAAAGGAAGTTGTGGGTTTGGTTGGGATGAGTCAAAATTTGAGGGAGAATAAGGTAGAAGATGTTGGTTAAGGTATAAATTCAATATTTAATATTTAAATAAGTTTTAAAAGTGTGCACAATTACTTAATTTGATTTATTTAATTTTTTGAATTTGGAGGGAGATGTCATGAATTATATTAAGGAGAATAATTAATAGGTTTTAGGTGAATTTTGACACTAAATGTAATTTAGGTGTCTAAATTTTCCCCTCTTTAAAATAATGTTATATGTCCCTATATAGGTATGATAATATGCATCACCCCCATGCAAACCACTCACCCATCATATCTATGATCACAAATAATAACCTAATAAGACATAATCTCCCACTCTTTTTAGGTAGTATAATACCACTAAAAATATCCATAAGAAAAATGGTCAAGGAATCCATCTCTTATTTAGTACAATAATCCACATCCACTTTTCCCCTCATAATAAGAATCAATACATCACCCCCAGTATACTCATCTCCCTCATATCAAAATGCTTAGAATCTAATAGACATAATCTAATGTGACTATCATATCCATTATTGAAAAGTGAAAAATACTTGTCTTACTATGCCATATATTAGTAATTACTATCAATAAAGCCATGTCCACTCATATCTTTGGCATCTATGCAATATAGGATAAACCTGTAGCCTCTAACACCCTGAACTCATACTCTGTGATATTAGGCCATCCACATTACTATAGGTATGGTGCTGGGAGTACATTACTATAGAGTTTTTATAATGGGGCATGTGAGCACTCGATCTATGTATGACCCTTTGGTATATAAATGGCATAAGATTATTGGTACCCATATACCACATTTAGGTGATCTTCAATTCTATAAGAGGGATATTAATAAGTTGGGTGATGACCAGATTACCTAGAGACCTTTAAAAGAGATTATATTTTAGTAGGCACATGTTGATTTACATATGAACTATATGATGACTCAATGTTATATTATTGGGACACATGACTACATTATTTAGAGATATCACCTAGATAGGGTGATGATCTATTTTTGGGTTAGGAAACACATTTTGGTAGGCCACACATTTTTGCATGATCAATAAGAGAGAGAGAGCACAATGGGGATGATGATTGATTCAATGATAGATGATCATAGCTAGTCATAATTATAGATAGTGAGATGGATTGATCAAAGAGATGTGATTAATACAAGAGTTATGGATAGTTACATAGATTGGTAGGATCAGCAATGGCTATTGAGACTCGCTACACCATATGTACCATCACAAACATGGAGACATAAACTAGTTTTTATTTTACATAGGTAGCCATGAGGCACAGGATTAAGAGCCTAGATTAGGAGGGAAGTTATAAGAAACAAGGGATGGAAATGTGCATGAGGTAGATGTTGTATTATGGAGATTAGTCAGTTGCATGAGGTTGAGATTACTAAGATGGAAGATGTGGAGATTTTATAATAAGTAGGTGTGGATATATATGTGGATACAAATATGCATTTGGAGACAAATCATAGGGCTAGAGACAAGACTCCATTGATAGTTATTGGCCATGAGGGGGAAAGAGATGGGAAGGCCATAGAAATGAGAGTGGCACAAAATAATCAAATAGATAAAGGAAATATTTTTTGTTCTTCATGTACTTATTAATCTTGGGAGGAGTAGGGATTAATTGATAGACTTCATAAGGAAATTAGAGATTAGGATATATAGATAGATGGGTTGCATATGGAGTTATCTAGATTAAAAGGAGTTGTAGATAGTAAAGGGGATCAGATAACTGAGATTAGAAAATTATAGGTCACAATTGATAGGTTACATGTTGTAGTTGAGAGGATGGAGAGGGATGGTATGGATATAACAGGTGGAGTTTTGACACATGATGTGGAGACTTAGACTCTAGATCATATAACAAAGATACAAGTTATATAAAAGAGAGAGATATTATGAGGAGTAAGCTAAAAAAGGCTAGGGTATTAATAATATGACATGGACATATTGTGACATTAGACATGGTGATGAGGGGCATAGAGTAGGTCACATATTTTGTTAGATGATTTTTATCAAGGATATCAATACAATTGATAGAGTCAGAGAGGTCAGTTGGGTATGTTACATAATGGATGATGGGTCTTCCATAAGGCACACCATGTCATGATGAGATATTTATGAGACCAGATACTCCATTAGAGGGATAGGGTGAGACATGACACACCATTTTGAGGATGGGTTCATTAATGTGTACGTATATTTTAAATGTATCTTTTTATATAGACACACTTGATGTTGATGTATATTCATGATTATTATTAGATTTTGTATTATGTGGATGCACATGATAGACTATTTATGGACTTTATATTGAGTGTGGATGACTTTTTATATTGACTTACGCATGGTTGATGGATATATAGAGCACTAGTTACATTTCCTAAATTTTGATTCACACTAGCATGCTATCAATTTTTCTCAACATATTATTATGTATTATGTCATTTATGAATGAATGGATAATGATGTGAGATTGATACCTTATTTTTATTTTGTGTTCCTTGCATTTTATTTCCAACAATAAATAGTATCAAGCAACCTAATTTTTAATATATCATAAAATACATTACCACCAATGATATTAAATAATCATGATGAATGTTGATGTTTTAGGCATATGAACTAAAAGATAAAATAAATTGTGTAAAAGAAAAGTATGTCATGATATAGAAAAATCATAACAATACTATTATATAGTTCACAAAATAATATTTTCTACACATAAAAAGACAATTAAGATTTTTAAAAAAAAAGTAATATAGATGATGCAAACACACATTAAATGACAATGCAATAATATTAAGTAAAAAATATACACAAACAAAAAAATAAATAATGAGCATTTGAAAGATAAACAATTGACATACTAAATTAAAAAAATCACAATGAAAAAAGTAAATAAAAATTAAATAACCATGTAAATGGTTAAGGATTAAGTGGATTAATAACCAACTTAATGGTTAGGGATAGAGGGAATAAATAACCAGCTATATGGATAAGGATAGGAGGATTAAATAAATAACTGAATGACTAATGATGGAAAGAAAATAATAAAACAATCAAAACAAACAAGGGATTGAGGAGTAAAACTTGTAACCAAATAATTAACATCCTAAGCAATATTTTGATAATTTTAGCCAAGATCTAGGCTAAGTATTTAAAAATTGATGAGGAATCATAAGGATAAGTTAATCCATTCTCAAGGAAATGGATGGTGGGGAAGAAGGTGGTTGAGCTGACCCTAAAGACCCCATATCTCTTAGCAATGCCTAACCCTAGATAAAGTCCATGTGGGGATATATATAGACGTAGTTCTCTTAATACAAGAAGTGATGATAACATGGGTGATTTATGAAGCATCTAAGTATCAGATGAAAAATATGTGCGAGTGACCCACCCATGAATGAGTGAATGATATGGAATATAACTAGGATGATATTTGTGTTAGCAGAGTGCTTACCATATTTATGGGCTATTTTTGTAATGTTTTATTGATTTTTTTGTTTTTTTGTATTTTTAATACAAGGAATATAAAATACATTATTCTCTAGCACAAGAAGGGACATAGGTCCACATGTAGGAGTATCATACATGAACTTAGCATGCTATAGGATAAATGACTAACAAATGAGATGGAAATATACAGTGGGATACTAAAACATGATGCCCCCAAGTAACTAGGGTAAATATAGACAATGGTTTACATATGGAACCATAAATCTAGTTTTTACCATGGTACTTTCCCAAAGCACCAGTAAATTGGTTTTCACTTTTGGATGATCTATGTGGTTTTTCTTTTTTTTCTATTTTTTCTATTTATTTTTTTATATTTTTTAAACACATAGGATACCAATAACATCATATAGAATAAATTTAGGAATATAATCACTTAAGGTGCATGATATTCATAGGTTCATCAAGATCCTCTCCATCATCTGTAATTAATCTATAAGCTTTTGATCCATAGTTGGTAATGAGAACATACGACCCTAACCAATTAGGCTCAAAATTTCCCTTATTTTATCTTTAAACATTGGTGTTTCATTGGTTCTCCTTAAGAAAAATATCTTTGATTTTAAATTACTTAGATTTAATATTCTTATTATAGATGCAATGAATGTGATTATGGTAAACTTTAAAATGGTTTAAAAGATTCATTCATTTCTCATCTATAAGGTTGAGTTAACTTATGCTTGAAGTTTGATAGGATTATTCATATATTATTTTTTGTAGGTATATTCATAAAGATGGATTCTCAACTGCTATGATAAGAATAGACTCACTAACATATACAAGGGAATAAGGGGTTATCCCTGTGGGTGTGCGAATTCTAGTGTAGTATGACCAGAGGTCAGGATATAACTATGTATGCAAATCATGACCAACTTCATTAACAACTCTTTTAAAAATGCACAATTTGTTTTATTGGTTGCCTCAGCTTGGCCATTACCTTGTGGGTAATAAGAAGTGGACCACTTTTTATTGATGTGGTAGGTTTGACAAAGAGACTTAACATATCTATTATTGAATGATTTTCCATTGTCAAAAATAAGAGTGGAAGGAATACCAAAGTGGTAGATAGTGTGTTTGAGGATAAATTTGGAAATTTTCATTCTAGTGACATAGGTTAGGGGTATTTCCTCAACCCACTTGGTAAAATACATTATTTCCATTATAATATATTCATGTTCATCAGAATAATTGGGATTTATTTTTCTAATGAGGTCTAACCCCAATGTGGAGAATGGCCAAGGTGTTGTGATGGGTTGTAAAGATTGTGATGTAATATGGATAAAACACCCATGTTTTTGATAGGGTGTACATTTCTTAGCATAGGCACATAAATTAGATTACATTTTAGGCCAATAGTAACCTACTCGTAGAAGATTTTTTGCAAGGACCATGTCACTCAAATGTGTTCCACATATTACCTCATAGACTTATCTAATTACCAAAGTATATTCTTTAGAATTTAAAAAGCATAAAAGAGTTCCATCATAGCCTCTAAATTATAGGGTGTTGCCAAGGACAATGTATCTAGATGTGTATTAAACAAAGGACTTGTATTGGTTAGGTGATAAGTTAGATGGTGTAGTATTTTTATGAAATTAGGTATATATATCAACATACCAAATAAAAATGGGACTAACCAACTTGAAAACCATTTATTAGTCAAGAGTATCTTAATTTGGTATCCTTAAGTACTCAACAAAAAATTTGTTAATATTCATGATTAAATCCATTAGGGAACTGATGGTATCCATAACATCTATTGCTCTATTGTTGATTCTTGACACTTATTTAAATTAGATGTACTCAAAAGATAATTTCAAGATATCCACCTTTCACTTGTATCTTCTTATCATCTTGATCTTGGAATTCATTAGTGACTTGATTAATGATAAGCTTTGAATCTCCAAAAATAAGGAGATGTTGGATTCCCCATTGGATTGCCATTTTGAGACTTTCTATGAAACATTCATACTTTACTATGTTATTGGTGTAACGGAGTTCTATTTTAAAATCCTTGGGAGTGTGATCCCCATTAGGTGTGACCAATAAGATACATGCACCCAATCCATGATTGGTAAAGGAACCATCAAAGAAGAGATGCCCAACTAAAGACTCATCTATATACATTATTTCTTCATCTAAGAATTATGTAATAAGATGTGCTTTACCATTGAGTGGTTTGTCAAACAATACATATGTTAAAACTTGTCCTTTGATTGTTTTTTGTTTTGCATACTCTAAGTCAAACCCACTAAGAAACATAACCCATTTATCCATCCTACCTATTATATTTATTATGGATAAAAGATATTTAAGAGGGTTGATCTTAGAAATAATCTTGGTTTTATTATTGAGCATGTAATGTCGTAGTTTTTTAGAAGAAAAAACAACTTCTAGACATGATTTTTATAAATAAGAGTAGTTTAGCTTATATTATATCATTTTTTTACTTATTACACTACTCATTCTTTCCCCTTGTCATCATGTTGTGATAATAATTCCCAAGTTTGTTGACAATATGTGGCATTAGTATTGGTGGGTTAGAAAAATATTGTTTGAGATTGTCAAATGATTTTTCACAATTTTCATTCTAGGTAAAAAGAGTGTTTGTATTTAGAAAAAATGTGAAAGGGTGAAAAATGTATGCAAGTTGGGATATAAATCACCTTATTTCTTGAATTTTTCCTCGTAGACTTCTAAGATATTTAAGATTATTAGGTGGAGGCATATCCATGATAGATGAAACTTTAAAGGGATCGATTTCAATTCCATGTTGTGAAATAATGAATCCTAAAAAATTTCTTGATGTCACACCAAATTGGCACTTCTTAAGATTCAATCCCATGTTATATTCTCTCATGCATTAAAAAATATGGTGAAGCCCTAAAGGGTGATCTTCTCTAGATTTTGATTTAACAAGAATATCATCTATATAGTTTTCCATAATGTCATGAAGCATGTCATGGAAAATGATAATCATTACCCATTGATATGTGGATTTAGCATTTTTTAGACTAAAAGACATTTCCTGATAACAAAATGTTCCCCATGGATTTGTAAATGCATTTTTATGTTAGTCTTTAGCAATACTTTTTATTTTATTATAACCTGAAAAGGCATCCACCAAAGATAAAATCTCATGTCTTACAGTTGAATCTACAATCATGTCTATGTTGGGAAATGAAAAATCATCTTTCAGGCATGCTTTGTTTATATCATATAAATCCATGTAAAACTAATCCCTTTTCATTTTTTTGATCTAGTATAATGTTTGATACATAATCTAAATAATAAATAGGGTGTATGAAAGCAACTGCCAACTACTTCTTTAGTTCCTCTTTTACTAGTAGTGCAATCTTAGGATGCATCTTATGAGGTTTTTATTTAATTTATTTTATGGTTAAATGAACCACAAGGTGATGAACTACTAATTATGGATCAATTCCTAGTATATCTACATAAGACCATGAGAAGCTGTTAGAGAATTCATGAAGAAGAAGTGTAATTATGTCCCTTTCTTCTTGACTGAGTGATATGAAAAGTTTAACAATTTTAGGATTTTCTTTAATGCTAATGTTCATAGGAATTATTTCTTCAAAAACTAAAGTTGATTCATCTTTGTAATTTTGGGGTGGTGTAGGAAGATGTAAATTTTGTTCAAACTTTATTTTATTGGATGTAGAAGCTTAATTGATATTGTGATGTAATTTATGTTCCCCAATATATGATAAATCATCTAACTAAATTATAAATCCTTTCTTGTGGTCACCTACTAGAATGTTATCCCTTTTCCTCATAAATTATAAAATAGCTTCATCATTCTAAAGATTATCAAATTGAGGTGTTGCATGTTGGTTATACTATATGAGGGATGGATATGAAATTTCAAGTGTGAAAATGACATTATAATGAAATAGGTTGGTAAGGTCAAGGTCTTCATAGTGGCTAAATATGAAAATTATCTTGATATCTAAAGAATCATCTTCTAATTCACTAGAAGAGTCACTTTGGAAAAGTGTGAGATGCTCATTGAGTAGGTTAAATCCTATACCATGCTTTTCCTCATTTGATTTTATTGTGATAAGATCAATGAAACATATGTAACATGTATTTGTTACTATAAATAACATCCACACATGAATCGTAGAAACCGATTAGATGTTCTTTGTGATCTACTTTACCTTAAAACTTGTCAAATTTTAGGAGTTGAAAGTAAATTGTAAAAGGTGTAGTCATCTTACTTAAATCATATGGGTATGAGAAAATTTCCTCGAACTTAAATTGTTTTTGCTGAGAATAAGTGCCTTATTGTAAGCCTTGACCTCTATCCTTTATGTTTTGAAATCATTGTATGAGATACAGGGATAGTTGGTTCATTTGACTTAGTGGATTATATGGTTGACCCATGAATTGGTTTGTGTTTTGTGGAGTTTATTGCTTAAAATTTTTTGGAGGTTGATTGTTAAAATTAGTGTTTTGAGGGTTTGAAAATGGATTAAAGTTGGGGTTATAACCAATATTTGGATTTGCATTAGAACCAATTTTCTTTTTACTTGAGTTTGGATTGGACCAAAATTTGTTTGATTTAAATTTGGGTTGAAACCAAGGTTGGGGTTACTTTCAAAGTTTATGTTTGGATTTGGTGTATTTTGGTTTGGGTTAAAACTTGAGTTATTTAGTGAATTTTTATTTAAGTTAATGGAATTGGGATTGGTTTTGTAACCAAAATTAGTTTGATTAAACAAATTTGGATTGTTTTGTTGTGGGTGTATGTTTTATTTTGAAATAAATGGATTAAAACCTAAGTTTGAATTAAATTTATCTTGGGTTGATTGGAGTGGATTTTGACTTGGATTGTTTGGATTTTGATTAAGGCTAAAATTAAGATTTGTGTTTGGATTATTGAAGTTAAAATTAGGATTGAGGTTAGAATTATTTAATTTAGATGGTGTTTTGTTTTGGTTTAATTTTGTGTTAGGATTTGGGTTGGAAAATGAAGGATTGGGATTGGTACTAAACTAAGTTAGAATGGGATTAGAATTTGGATTGAAACTTGGATTAGATGGAAACAATCCAATACTATTATAAAAATAATATTGATTCAATAAACCACTATTTAAATTCAAATTATTGAGTGCATGTGAAGCAATAATCAAAATAAGATTGGATGATTGATTGGGAAAACTAGAATGAGTATTTAAGCTTTGGTTGGGAACAATTAGTGAGAGTTGGAGACTTTGATTGGGTTTGATTGGTGAGTTTGATTGTAAATACTAAAATTTGGATTGAAACTTGGATTGGATGGAACCAATCCACATATATTATAAGAATAATATTGATTCAATAAACCACTAGTTAGATTCAAATTGTTGAGTGCACATGAACCAATACTCAAAATAAGATTGGATGTTTGATTGGGCAAACTAGAATGAGTATTCAAGCTTTGATTTTGATTGGGAATAATTAGTGAGACTTAGAGACTCTAATTAGGGTTGATTAGTGAGTTTGAATGTAAATTCAAACTCAGATTAATTTGTCTATAACCTTGTGAATTTGGATGATTATTCAAATTTGGTGTAATAAAATGTTGATTGGTTAAACTTGGATTAGATGGTAGATCCATGTTCACGTTAAAATTGGCTTATTGCATGATTGGTAAAATTGAAGTAAGATTCAATTTTTGATTAGTTTGGTGAATGATTAGTGATTTTGAAGGTATATTCAAACTTGGATTATTTGGATAAACTCATGAAGGTAATATTTTATTAACATTCACATTGGGGTTATCAAAGGGATTGGTTATTTGATGAAATTGAAAGATCATAATCTTTTGGGCTCCTTGTGTTGCATGAATTTACATGGAGAATCCATGGCTTATTTGAGATGACTCCTCACATAACATAGATTTCCCTTTATCTTGAGAGACTTAGGGATGGGATTATAAGGAGGTTATGAGGGAATTACTACCCTCTAAATAACCTTGTGAGGTATATTGATTAGGATTAGAGGATGAAGGTTATTTTATTGAAATTAAATATTGTAAATTATATACATCAAAGTTAGATGGGAATTTTGCACCAAAGCCCAAAGCTTGAATTAATACTTCATTCTTTTTGGACATGATATACTCATCAAAGAAGGGTGGAGGTTGGAAAACCTTGGGGATACCCTCATCTTGGTAAGTCCCTGTTTCAACTTCTTCATGTTTGGTTATCTCATGTATTTCTACATGAATCTCTTAGTTAGAAAATTGAAAGGGATCATTATCAAAAGGCTCAACCCTTGCATTGAGATTGTTTAGCATGGCCATTTACCTTGTGATAGGTGACATGGATAAGATAAAAATAAAATGACTCAAAGAAAATGGAAGTTTTAAACTAACAACACTAACCAAAGTGACTTAAAAAATTGAATTTCTAAACTAATTATTTTGAGATTTTGGGGTAAAGTTTTGATTTTAGGATATTATTTAAAACTCAAAAGAATATTTTTTAAAAATAAGTATATTGAAACATGTGGTAAACACAAGGAATAAAAAAATAAGTGCCTACTCTAAGCATTCAAGTAATTACACATAAAAGGAGAAAAACTAGGATACATGTCATGAACAACTTTGGGCCTTGCAATATCACTTATCCAAACTGTTAGCTTTAGCCTAATATTTAAAGGCACTAACCATGGAGGATCCTACCATTCTCATGGCCCACTGAGTCTAATTTTGAGGGTGTGTGGAGGGTATCTTCTCATTACTAACTAATAATTGATGCACCAAGGACAAATGTCAAAAGAGGATTTCTTAGACTTAAGGTATAAACAAGATTATCTAAGCAAAGTCCTTTAAGATACCTTTTGGTACATTAAGGCCTATAACCATGGAATAAATAGATAAATAAGATACATAATATTGGGTCTTATCCTAAAGTGTTATGTCAAAAATTAGATTTATCATATTTCAAGATATTTTTTGAAACCCTGGGTATTAGAGCATGAAATCCCCTCATGTCACAGTGTGCTTAAAATATACAACTACTTAAGAAATTGAAACAACTAGATCTCAATTTATATACCTCGTCAATATATAAGGTTTGGCCTACTAAGTGGTGGTGAAATCCATGATCAATAAATACAATATAAAAATAAATAAAAATTAAGAGTTCATTTTTGATTTTTTGGTATCATCACCAATGTGATTCCAAGAAAAGAGCATACATGAACACCACTTGGGTAACATGAAAATTTAGGGAATTGTTTTTTATTCTCGAGTACCATCACCAATGTGATGCCAAAGGGAGATCATACACAGTTTCCATAATTAAAATCAAAATGCTAAAAGGAAGATAATTAACTCAAAATGAAATGTGATATATATACTAATTTTTTTAAAAAACTTAGATTGAAAGCGCTAGTGAAATAAAAGAATTGTTTTTTTGTTTATCCCTTTTGCAGATTTTTCTTTGTCAAGCATTCTACAAATAAATGGTTAGAGTTTTTCTTAGGATTGGTACAAGGAAACCTATAATGGATCAAATAAAAACCACAAAAATCACAAAAAATCTTCTCAATGATAAATTCATAGTTACATAGAAAGATAGAAAAGAGAAATTATAAAAAGTTGAACATAGGAAATAAACATAATACAGTAACACAAAATAAACAAATCCATGCTTATAGAATAATTTAACTAGAATATATGATGATTTTATAGATATAAAAATGATTTCTATTATTTAAATAACAAATTCAAAACCTACAAAAATCATGATTTTGCTCCTTAGAATGACAATTTCACTATTCAAAATGATAATTTTGTGACTACAATACAATTTCACTGTTAGACTTGAAAAGATAGATATAGAAAACTTAGAGAAATAGAGGAACACATTCATAGTTATATGACAATTTCACTACTAAGGTCAATGATTTTGCAGCCAATTAAGATGAATTCAAAGTTTGAAATAGTAATTTTGCTAAAACGTTTGCCAATTTCACATTTTTCTTGTAGTAGAGAGTTAGAAAAAATTGAAAACACATACCAAAGTAGAAAGTGAATATAAATATGGTGGTGGAAATAAATTTATAAAAATGACACTAAAAATATGAAAAATAATGATTTTGTTGTTATAGCGTACAATTTTGGAACTAATGTTTTCAATTCTATAGTTACATAGTGAGTGTACACACCTAAGTAGAAAACATCAAATAAAAACCTGTAACTTGAACCAAAACTCATAAAACCAAAATTAAATGCATATTCAAATATAAATATAAAAAATCAAATGATAAAAACTTTATAAATGCAGTTATGATGAATGTAGGATCAAAAAGATGAGGCAATGTCCCACCGAGCATGCCAAAATGTATTAAAATAAATATATAAATACTAATAAATTAAATAGTAATGTAATATTAATCTAAGATAAATTAAACCTAAGATATAGAAATAAACAAAGAAAATATTAAATGTAAACTTATACCTTAAATATGCAAGTTTCCTCCATTGTGATGTAAACTTGATTTGCTCTTAAAAAATATGGTTTCTTATTCTTCCAATGTAAAAGAGAATAGACAATGTTTTGGTGAAAAAATGGATTTTTAGATGCTTTGAATCACTTGGATTTGCTTATGAATTTTATAGCACTTCATTAGCATAAGTCAAGATGTTGAAAATGATGATTTTCATGCTTATTTATTGTTTTCTACAGGAATATCCAATAATGGAGGATTATTTAGATATTTTAAATTATACAAATAATATATGATGGGTAATGAGTCCTCACTCATGATGATGATGATGACCATTTCAAATGGATGAGATAATTATGAGAATCGTTAACTAAGTCACCATGAATGAGTCAAACTTTTTGGCAAGTCAAGGGATGACCCAAAAGAGGCTGAGGAAGTTGTGGGTTTTGTTTGGATGATTCAAAATGTGAGGGAGAATAAGGTGGAATATGATGGGCGAGGTTTAAAATTTGTATTTAATATTTAAGTATTTAAAGGTTTTCACAATTATTTAATTCATTTAATTCAATTGTTTGAATTTGAAGGGAGATGTCATAAATTATATTAAGAAAAATAATTAATAGGTTTTAGGTGTAGTTTGATAGTAAATATAATTTAGGTGTCTACAAGATGATTGAATTTCATGTTTAAATTATTCATATCTAATGTATGAGAGGTTACGTTCCTCAATCTTCTGATAGATCCAATACAAGATAATTTGAAAATGGTAAAAAAACATATTAAGCTTGCAAAGTTTTTTAAGACTCCAATTATAAAAAGAGTTATTTCTAATAATATATCTAATGTTTGGAAAAATTAGTATAAGATCAATAGTAAAATTGGTGTATTTACATCACATGATAGTTGGGGATACTGATTTTATCAATATTTGAAATATCCAATGAATAATTTCATACAATTATTTATGTGTCACTAACTCAGTAATCAAAGTAGCGAGCTAGCATGCCTAAAACATGAATTAATTGTTTAAAATGTGTTTTAGCATAGATAAACATTTTTATTAATTTATATTTATGTATTTGGTTATTGTGATGTTAACCATACTTTGATATCCTAAATATATTTATGTATATATGTTTAAATTTTGGTGCAAGTGTTATCACTTGGAGTAGCAAAACTCAACATATTATTTCTATCTCTTCTACATAAGAAAAGTATAGAAGTTTTATGTGAATAAAATTGAAATAAAATAGATACACAAATTATCCTATTCATTAATATCCAATCTCAAAAAAAGGTAATCAACTAAAAATATGCTTAGAAATACTTTGTTATATTAGGGTCATGACCAAGTATGGATCTGTTAAACCTAACTAATGGATCTCTTATTGCATAATAGAAAAGGAGATGTTTACAAGGCTTGCATTTAAATGTCATCATGTAACAACCCTAGATAGGTCTTATAATTTTATAAATGGAAAATATCTAATCTAGTAAATAAACACACAAGTTAATCTAGTAAATGAACATATAAGTTAATCTAGTTCTCACCAAAGCTTGTGGCACAAATGAGGAAGATAGTAAAAAATGAAAGATGATTCTATTCAAGACAATATATAAGTAATCTAAGATTGGAAAGATACAATTCAATCCCTTATTTATGTAATATCTACATATCAAAATGAAGGGTTATGAGTATACTTAACTTGTTGAAGTAAACCTGTCGTGCCTCAATTTCTCCCTTGGCTAATGGTGATTTACAAGATGTTGTTGTGGATTTTAAATGTCACAAATATATATTAGATCTTATATACAAGATTTATCCTATACACTGAAAGACTCCACAATATGAATTTTACTACTTAGGAAAAATCATAAATAATAAAACCTTCATATGATAGTATAAGTGTCTTTATGAGCTATGATGCTGTGCAATTGAATGATCTTATTATTAGAAATGAAGTTAAGGAAATAGTTATAGCCAAGGATTGAACCTAAAACATCTAAGGAATTTAAAAAATAAAGTCATCCAATTAGATCTTATTTGGTGGAAAATAGAGCCATTCGGCCTCAAACTAGGTCAGTTTGGGCTGACATAGTTTCATAACATGCATTAGATTCCAAAAAAGGTTGATCAAGATAACATTGTACGATAAATGAGTAAATTTTTTGTTTTATTAGTTACAAGATATTTTAGATGGTGAATTTATCAAAGAAATGTATAAATGGGTTTTTATTTCTTATGGAATTGATAAGGGTAGGTTTTATTGGTTTTAGGTAATGGTATAGAATCCAACAATCCTATGAAACATGAAATGTCTACCAACCCATTTCTTGGTGCACCCTTTAAGGAGTGAGCTTAGATATATTGAGACTCAACATATTATTACAAGAGAGCACATCAATAAATGATAATGTTAAAAATATTATGTGTATATATATTCCCCCACTCTAAACTCATCACATGCCATGCAATTGTAACATGGGATAGTGCTATGAGAAAAAACATTGAAACACACAATGTGGAGCTAGTAAATTGAAATACAAAACATAAATTATCATTTAGTAAGTAAATAATTGAAATAATATTAAATTATCTTATACATACCTTGACTTATGTTTATTATTTAATGGTTATCTACTATGGTTTTAGTCTTGATTGTGGAGGGTGCATTAATTGATTTGGATAAACCCTAAGGATACAAAATTAAAAAATCATAGGGAAATAAAAACAATTGAATTTTACATAACCAAATAAAATCACTTGGACAATTTCTAAGATTAGGTTATAAATATTATGTTAGAGCTAAGATACCAAGGAAAAATGTATAAAATGAGAGTAAATTAGGTAACTAAAAATTTAAGGACACTAAATGATCAAAAAACCTAAATAAGTGTACCTTACATATGAAAAGTAATAAACTAGATCAAACCAAGGAAACATGTAATTAAAATAAAAAATACACCATTGATGTAAAATAAATAAAAAATAATACTTAAATAAAGATGAAAAAATTTCATAAATTAAAACAACATTGATGGATGAGAAGTAACAATTCAAACTCACTCAACACTAGAAAAAATGAATAGAAAAAATAGAATGAAATTACATGCAAAAAGAGTGCCAACTTACTTATAATATAAAGAACAACCAAGAAAATCCAAGAAGGATAAGGAAATATTTTAAAGAATTAATTCATATTCACTAAAAGATAACTTTTTTTTTAATATGGATTAAACCAAAATAAAACTTATTATGAGTATGTCTTAAAAGATAGAAAGAATAGGGAATATAAAAATTGGGAAGCAAATTTAGAATCAAAATTTTATATCAAAGGGGGATATGAAGTGGGTGGTGGGGTAAGTTTAGGAAATACCAAACATAAAAAAAGTCATTATTAGAATCAATACACTCAAATCAAGTTATCAAGATAATCAGACTTCTGACATTAAGGACTTTAGAGAACTTGCCTTAGCTACACAGATTTGGGTTATATAGTCAAGTATAACTATCATCACATGAAGGATATATGAATGAAAATTAAATTAAACCTACCTTACCATAACATGTTCCCTATTCCTAAAGACCCCTTATAAAGCCATTATTCTACTTTGAAGATTGGGTATTGTTGTGTCCTAGATTTCACCCTAGTTGAACAAAGGATTATTTAGGTCCTCTTACTAAAACCTAGTCTAACATGGGAATGATCCTAGGATGTGGGTCACCTAAGATTGGGTCACACCTCTAGAGAATTCCAACTTCATTTTAAATCTATCACCTAAGTTAAACCTAAATTAGCTCCATCTTGGAAAAGGGAGAGAGATTAATAACAACCTATGAAAGAACGTAAAATGAGGTGACGTAACAATAATTTGAACACTTATACTTGAATAAGACACACCATAAGACACATTCAAGACTAAATAAGATCACTTCACTCATTTTTTATCAGCCCTCACATAAATATTTCATAAAAAGGCATTGAATAACTATCAACCTAGCATGGGAGGGTAGTTGTCAACTTCCAAACTAATAAACAAACTATATTTTGCACTTAAAATGACCTATGAGAACTAAAAAAAGGATTCATAAAGGTGATAAAATTCAAATATAAGCAAGGAAATCATACATTCACTTAACCACATCAAATGAATTCATAAAACACACTTTAATTCAATTGTAAAATGGAGGAATTTAGTACTTTATTGCATCAAATAGGTGTTAAAATATAAATTTTGGCATAGCCTAGGCAAGCCAAAGGCATAAGTGTCTTTTATATAAAACATATTAGAGAGTTATTTCCTAAAAAAATTTAGAGAGAGATCCCATGTGTAATAAGATGGGACATATATATAACAAATAATGGAGGAGAGAGAGAGAGAGTTGTGTGAGCAAAAAACATTGAATGAGGTCCAACTACTCTTGATGGATTAACATTAATCCAAGTATGTTAAGTCATGATATAATCAAGAAGGAAAAAACTTTAAAGGCTCTATAAAGGAATTGAATGCTCAGTTGTATTTATCTAACCACCAAGTCTCCTTCTTGGGACTCTACATCACTTTCTACTTGATCTGCTCATGAGGACAAAATCCTCATATCTTGGAACTGATAGAGCCATCCTTGGTCTAAATTAGGCATATATAAGTACTTATTTGTCAAATAAATGACCATGTAAAATATAAGACACTTATTTATAACCATTCATATCTTACCCCACTTCAATATCTACGCATAGATCTTATTATAGATTGAAAACCAATCCATTTTATTGTTTTTCATATATTCATTATCCATGAAGATCTTAAAAACTACATAACATCATTATTGAACTATATTAGGTTTAAATATACTTATTATACTATTGAACCTTGTGAAAAATAATAAGCTAATGCACATGAGGATATTCCTTCATAAAATAACATTGAAACCATAAGGAAATTGAGTCTACATGATCTAGATCCTCCAATAGAGATATCGATTGAGTTTCAATGGCATCCTTTGAAATATTTCTCTAAGTTTAACTTGAAATAAATTTGAACTCCATATAAAGTGCTTGGATTTTGAATTTTAGCAATGATTGTTGATCTCCCTTTGTAAGGCTTGCATGTGCACCATTGGATCTTCTTTCTCATGCATCATTAGATCCTTGGTCTGATTTAACATGTGTCATTGATCTTCCTTTTAATTGATCAAACATACACATTTGGACCCTTCTTTGTAAAAATGAATGTGAGCCATAGATATTCTACTAGTTTAATGTGATTAAGACACTTATCACCTATGCATTTGATTTTAGGATCTATAATCTTTTGACCTATTGATCACTATCAGATCTACTTTGTATGAGTGAAAATTCTTTGTTGATATTGTTAGACCCATTGAATTGATATTCATCCATGTTCTATTAGATATTTTGATCTGATTGAACTCAGACCATTGATCTCATTCCAGGGACCTTCTAACTATTTATTACCCATGTGTCATTGATCTATGATCCGATTGAATACCCACCATTTATCACTGGAAATTTTGAATTTAATCATATATTTCATGAGGCCTAAACTTTAAAACCCTATACACATCTTAATTTTTAAGTATTTTTAAAATCTAAATAATTATTTTCTATAACTTTAACTTGATATCCTTGTGCACATTTCATTCTACTTGTCCAACTTTGAGGACTTAGATCTTGAGATGGATAAATCATCAAGATATAAAATTTGTAGAGAATGTTCAAGGCATGAAAAAAACACCATTTCATGAAACTCTTTGACTCTAGTTGACTCCTCAGGTGTAATTATTAAATATATGACCAACTTGCTTTGCTCATTCTTGTTTGGCATGCCATGATGGTCTGACCATTTGAGATTACCAAATTTACTCTTTAAACCTACTTCAAGTATTTAAAAATATTTTCAAGTGATTTTATGTTCTCCTAAAGTCTATTTTCTCTTTGTGAAATTTGATCACTCTTCAATCAAGACCCTTCTTAGCTTATTATTCTAGATTAGGCAAATTTTGGTATGTAAGCCAAATTTGGCAAACATCTTTGGCAACTCAGCTAGGTAGCATGCCTGCTATACTTGAGAACTCAAACCATTTACATGACTCTTAGAATAAAAAATAATGATTAATATAATCCATGAATATAATAAACCTTTTGACTTGTAAAGATAATGAGTTTTACCAAAATAGGGAAGAAAATTAAAAAAATAGGGAAACTAACCTAACAATACAAATATGCAACCAAATCATTTATTTGGGACAAAACATAGGTAAAATAATGTGTTAGAATGACACTTAGAGGAAAACAAGACAAACTAAATATGTATAGGGAACTTAACTTCCTTAATAACAATGTTTTAGATGTATCTTATTGACTAGGATAGGAAGCTCATTGCCATCCATCTTTACAAGTTGGAAGACATTATGTGATTTGAAATTGGAGATTGTATATGTAACACTCTAAAGAGAGTTAAAATTTGTATGTATTCCTATCTTAGATTTATCATCATCCCACTTGAGTACCAAATCTCCTTTAAAACTACATGAAGAAGCTCCTTTGTCAAAGGATTCTTCAATTTTGCTTGATGGCTTTCCATGGTTAGCATAGATTAATGTCTTATCTTTTTTAGCTCCATGATCTTAGCATATATAATCTCGATTGTTTCATTATTTAATAAATCAAGTTAGTGCATCAGTTTTAGGGTAAGAAATTCAAGATAAATAGGCATTCTTGCTTCTTTACCAGATATGAGCTTGTAGGGAGAGTTGGATATTGACCTCTTATAGGTGACCTTATCAGCCCATAGATTTGACTTTAATTTGAAATATCATGACCTTTGATTATATTCAATAGTCCTTCTTATGATCTTTAATAGGTTTTTATTAGTGGACTCAACAAGGCCATTACCTTGTGGATAGTAATTTAATGAAGTGCTAAGAAAGACACTATATTGAACTACCCATTACCCAATTTTAGATCCAAAAAAGGCCATAACATTATCAAAAATAATATTTTAAGTAACTCCAAATCTTGTAAGCAAACCTTCATAGAAATCTATAAAATTAGACACTTTTGCTTCTTTCAATGCCACTACTTCTGCCCATCTAGTATATTAATATGTAGTAGTTAGTATCTATTTATATCTTGAGCTTTAAGGGGGGTTAAAGAGACCAATAAAATTCAAATACCCATTGGGAAAAGGGTTGATCCACTATAATTGGTTGGAGAGGTAAGGCTACAAGTTTCACCTTTCTAACAAACATAAGACACTATCTACATTTCCTAACCCATGAATGACAATCACCAAATACGCTTGGTCAATAATACCCACCTCTCATGATCTTGTGGGTTGTGGTCCTTATTGAATAATGCCTCTATCATGTCCATTATGGATCTCTTTAAGAAACCTTTCCTTTTGATGTTGTTTAATGCATATTAACAACATGACATTGATACATTTCTTGAACAAAACACCATCAATAATAAGAAATTGAATGGATTATAATATGAAATATCTAATTTTTGGAGTTAGGAGAGGGATAAATATCATATTAAAAATATCTTACCAAATCATGAGACCAGATGAAAGGTGAAGTATGATCAGATTTAACCTCTTCGTCATTTGACACCAAAACCATCTCATTAACCTGTTGCAAGTCTTGGGCTAGGTGTTCAAAAATTCCTTTACCTCTAATAAGTTTTGTGACCTTGATCTCCACATCATAATCCATTACCTTGGTTATCCAAATAGATCTATTGTCATTTATATCCTTGTTCAAGATAAAGTACTTGATACTTGGATGTACAACCATTAGGTTTATCTTATTTTTAGACAAAAAATATCTAAACTTGTTGAGAGACCTTATGATTGATAATACATGTTTTTCAACAAAAGAGTACCTTATTTAATATTCTTCCAATACTTAACTAAAGAAGGATATTGGATTCTCTAAGGCTTCATGATTATGTTACGTAAGAATACCTAAAATGGTGTCAATATTAGCATACATATACAAAATAGAATCCTTTATGAAATCAGGGTTTAGGAGTGTAGAAGCACTAGCTATGACTCTCTTGATCTCTTAAAAGCTTCTCACTCCTTCCTTGGACTAGCTTAAACTCTAATCCTTCTTTACCAAGGTTTTAAGTGGCTTAGCTAAAGTGACAAAATCTAAAATGTACCTTCTTATAAAATTGATTTTGCCTAAGAACCTTTGCATATCTTTATTTTGATTAGATAAGGAAAGTACAAGAATTTAATCTATCCTATCAGGATCTATACTCATAATACATTTTGAAACCACATGTCCAAGAATTATACCTTCATGGATTGAGAAGACACACTTTTTGGGATTTACAGACACCCCAAATTGCGTACACCTTTCAAACACTTTCTTGAGGTGAATCATGTGCTCACCTAAACTCTCAGAGAACAATGTTATATCATCTAAATATATAAGTATAAACTTGGTATGGAGACCCTAGATCACCATATCCATGGCTTTATGAAAATTTTATCTAGTATTGGATAAGCCAAAGGTCATCTTTCTATATGTAAATATCCCCCACTTTATGGTGAAGGATTTTTTGAATTGGTCTTTTTCCTTGACCAAAATATGATTGTAACCACTATATCCATACAATAAGGGAACCTTTATAAACTTGTAACTAGCTATAAATTTTTTTCCATAGATGGTAAAGGATAGTGATCTTTAAGGGAATCCTTGTTCAAGTCATGAAATTCAACACATAGTCTAATTTCACCATTTCTTTTCTATATTGGAATAAGGCTTGCCATCCAAGTTTAATTCTTGATTAGAAATATAATAGTTGACTTAATGAAGCTCAGCTCTCATCAAAGGCTCAAGCTTTGGATTGATATTCCTTTGGCTTTGTCTTATTGGCTTAGTTTTAGCTTCTAACTCAATGGTGTGTTGATCTAGACTTGGATCAAATCCTTTGAGATCACTATATTTCCATGAAAATACATCCACAAAACTTGAACATAACTTATTTAAAGTTTCCTTTTATGAAGGAGTGTAAACCTTAACTAACTTTAAGTTCTTACTAGTTGTAGTCTCCATGTTGGTATAGTGTTCCTCCTTTGTTTAAAATGAAGGATTTTATTTTCTCAACTCATCATCACTAATAAATATGTTTTAAATGGTGACTAACCTTTTGGGATTTTTTTTTTTTAGCTATACAATCTGGTCACCATACTGTTGAAATAACTACTCTTGGTTCCTTGAGGAAAACTCAACCTCTTCTTGTAAGAACCTGACAATATGATTGTCATCTTAAAACACTTGCCAATTCTCATGGTTATCTAGATTAGAACATCTTAAAGCCACCTTAATGTGTGATTGAACCTTTTCACTTATATCAATTGGGATACTAAACTGTGACCCAATGGCAACCAACTCATTTGCATGTTTGTTCTCACCTCTTAGTATTGCTTGAATCTGAAAAGATTTAAAAACTTAAAGTACCATATCCTATTCTTATAATATCTAAGTAATATATTTTTTCATATGTTTAGACCTCTTACTTGGTGAAATATCAATTCACTATCTCTAAAGACTTATAAGGTATTAACTTTCATCTTTCTTTCCTATTGTGAACCATGAACTAGTGCCTCATATTCAGTAACATTGTTTAAAAAACCTAACTAAAATTCAAGAGAAGAGAAACACCTTTGATTTTTTGGATAAATCAACATAATTATAGTCTTATTACCATGTTTATTCCTTGATTCATCAAAGTATAATTGCCATAGGTCATTACTAGACTCGTCATCTTTCATAAAGGCTAGAACTGGTGTATCTTTTTTAGAAGGCAATAAAGACCACGTCTTTATTCTTCAATTAACCTATAAGGATAATTATCATGAAAATAAAAGGTCCATTCATCAATGAATAAATATGTAACTCCATCTAGAGGTGACTCAATCTCCACATTACTAGTTTCTAAGATGTAACTCCATTTATCTGAGATGATATAATTAGTGTTCACAACACTTGACATATATGGATCCAAATGGAAACATAAATAAGTTTAAAAAATATTGTTACCTTAGTAACATACCTAGTTATAAACATAAAATATGTCAAATTAGTTGATAATTATCCTCTAATCTTTGAAGTGAAGTCCTTTGAAAGGCATATGGCAAAATAGGGAGGCAAGTCCACCTCAACCACATTTTGTTGAATGGTAACATTGGGGAAAGCATGTAGTGTCAAATTTAGATATTTGATGATTCCTAATATCTTTTTTGGTGACCCATATAGCTTCAATACTCCTTTATTATTTTTCTCATATACAAGACCAATCTTATCTACAATTTGCTTAGGCATGACAGTGCTACTGGCTCCACTGTCCACCATATAGTTATGAACTAAATAATCACCAACTATCAAAGAAAGGTATAAGGGAGGAGTTTTGATTTATTTTAAATTTTTTTTTTTCATCTTTTCCATTTTATCTTCTTGATAATATTATTTCTTTGTTGGCTAATCTAAGTTAGCTAAGACAACACCTTGTTTCTCAATTGGTTCTAGAGACACCTTGAGAGTTGAAAGGTTTGTGATGAGAATATCCTTTTATCTTGGAATAGATAGGGAATACCACATGATAATGTTGAAATTATATTTATTCATATAATTTATTTTATTTAATGATGCTCCACTAACCTCTAGCTATAATTTTTAAACCACCAGTTGTTCATGAATTAGAGGTATTTGAGGGACCTTCCTAGCATCTGCATTCTATTTTTTTTTATGTTATAGGGGCAATAGGTTGATATTTGATATTCTTGAGAACAATATTGGGATTAATAGAAGCATTTCTCACATCTTGATCTTCCTCAATAGCTCTTCTTTTAGCTCTAGTCAAAAATGTAACTTGACCACTTATGTTTCTAGTCTCACCAATTTTATTGAATGTAACAGATCATCCATTTTACTATTCACATTAATAGCATGAGGATGTCCTTGAAATTTTTGATCATCTCCTTAGGGTAACAAGTTTATCTCTTGATATTAAATTTATTGAAGAGAAAAATCTTCTTGTGTCATTTGTGGCATAGTAATGTTATGTGATACTAATGTTTGGTTTTGAGTATCATTGGGATTAAATAGCTTCCAACCTGACTCTTGCATCAAGTTTTTTTTTAGGTTTGAGAAAAATAGATCTTAAAATTTTTAGTGTAATAGGATCAAGGGATGCATATGGTTTTGCTTGAGTTATGGCCCCTTGTGATTGGTAAGGTGGTCTATTTTCTCTTAAAGGTTGATAAAGAGGAATTTCATTTCTGAAAGGATGATAGGAGGTCTGATTTTATTGTTGATAATGCGTACTTCAGTATTTTTGTCTTTTTAATTAAACTATTTCATTCTTGAAATATTAAAATAGACTTTTCAAATCTCTAATAATTCTAGCTTGATTAGAATGGGGATAGAACTTGGGCTTTAGGAGATGGGATTTGAGTAACTTGAGGTGGGGTAGATTGTAACTTTGGGAATATAGGAATTGGGGGACTTGAATAAATCTCACCAATTTGTATCAAGTTGTTCTTTACTCTTATTTCAACCTCATAGGCATTTGATAAGGTATTACCACCCATTGATTGTATCATTACACCAATATTATAATTAAGGGATTTTAGATAATATAAGAATGAATATTCTAAGGATGGTCTAATCAATGCAGGTATCCTAGTCCATGTCTTTTGGAATTTAAGGTTAAAATCAGACATGAAATCATGGGGGTATCTCTGAATGGTAGTTAACTATTCAACTAAGGATAGGTGATTAGATTTGCTTTCAAATTGTCTAACTAAGGATGCACCTAACTCATCTCAAGTAGAAATGGAGTTCAAAGGAATATTTATATACCACTACAATGCTTTTCCTTTGAAGGAAGCAATAAGTAGTCTGATAGCCACATTATTTTGAATAACATTGTAAATAGAAAAAGGTTAAAAACATCCTAGATGTGATTAATAGCAGTTATTTTATCCCATTATCATAAGAATAAAGGGATACTCTTAAGGCCAAACATAGGAATGTCATCAAAATGGGAAAAAAGTAGGGGACTACCTACATTAAATGGAACAAACACTTGATTCCTTATAGCCATTTGGATAATTAGGACAATAGCTTTGACTAAAATAATAAGATGACCAGGAGATGTATATTTATTTTTTTGATAAGGACTTTTCTTATTGAATATTACTTTTTTATAAGAATTAGAAGACATCTGAATGAATTCAAAGGGAATACCTTTACTAGCTAACCTTATAGTAACCTCTGGCATGAGAATACTATCTGGATGATGCTATGAAATTTGTAACTTGAATAATATTTAAATTATGATGATGGTAGATGTCTCCTCCCACCGAAAATACTTCTTCTCAACTTTAAACTTCATCTATTCTAAGGATAACTTGTCCTATCGATCATGCCAAAACTATTATTGTCCTAGATTGTACACTAGATGAGCAAAGGATTGTTTAGGTCCTATTACTAAAATATATTCCAACATGGGAATGAACCTAGTATGTGGGTCACTTAATATTGGGTTAGACCTCTGGAGAAGGATGGATTCCTTCTAGATCTATCACCTAAACTAAACCTAAATTAACTCCTTAGAAAATGGAGAGAGATTAACAACAACCTATGAAAGAATGTAAAATGAGATGATGCACTAGAAATTTAAACCCTTATAATAGCACAAGACACACTATAAGACACATTAAATAATAAATAATATCAATCATTTTTTATCAGCCTTCACATAAGTATTTCACAAAAAAGAATTGACTAGCTATCAACTTAGCATGGCAGGGTAGTTGTCCACATCTAAACTAATCAACAAACTATATTTTACACATATAATGACCTATGAGAACTACCAAAAGAATTCATAAAGGTTAGAAAATTTATTTAGAGGTAATGAAATCATATATTCACTTAACCACATTAAATTAATTCAATAGACACACTTTAATTCAATCACAAAATGGAATAATTCAATCTTTTATTACATCAAATAGGTATTACAATACAAATTCTGGCATAGCTTGGGTAAACCAAAGGCATAAGAGTTTTTTTCTCTAAAACATATCAGAGATTTATTTCCTAAAAAATTTTAGAGAGAGATACCATATGGAAGATGGGACATATATAGAAAAAATAAGGGAGGAGAGAAAGGGAGTTGTGCAAGAAAAAAACATTGAATGAGGTCCAACTACTATAGATGGATTATCATTAATCCAAGGATGTTGAGTCATTATATTATCAAGAAGGAAAAAAATTTAAAGGATCTGTAAAAGAATTGAATGCTCCACTATCTTTATCCAACCACTAGGTCTCTTTTTTGGGACTCTATGCCACTTTCTACTTGATCTTCTCATGAGGATAAAATCCTCATATCTTAGAATTGATATAGCCATCTTTGGTCTACCATAAGTAGCTAAAAGTACTTTCTTGTTAAGTAAATTACATGTTGAATATAAGACACTTATTCATAACCATTCATAACTACCCCTACTTCAATATCTGAGCATATGTCTTATTATAGATAAAAAACCAATCTAATTTCTTAGTTTTCATATAGTCATTATCCATGAAGAGATTAAAAACTACATAACATAATTATTGAACTATATTAGGTGTAAATAGACCTATTTTACCTTTAAAACTTGTAAGAACTGAGAAACCACTACACATGAGGATCTCCCTTCATGAAATGACATTGAAACCATAAGGAAATTGAGTCTAAATTCTCTTGATCCTCTAATAGAGGTATTGAATAAGATTTAATGGAATCCTTTGAAATATTTGTCTTGGTTTTATTTGAACCATATTCAATCTCCATTTGAAGTCCCTAGCTTTCAATTTTTAATGATGACCATCAATCTCTCTTTGTATGTATTACATACACATATTTGGATATGTTTCCTCATGCACTATTAGATCCTTGGTCCAATTGAATATGTGCCATAGATCTTCCTTATATTTGATCAAACACATACTATTGTATCCTTATCTATATGAATGAATGTGATCCATAGATATTTTACCAGTTTAATGTGCTTAAGACATGTGTCGCCCATGCATTTGATTTTAGGATCCATTGACCTTTTGATCCATCGCTCTCTATCAAATCTACTTTGTACAAGTGAACGTGCTTCATTGATCTACCTATACCCATTGAATTGAGATTCATTTGTGTTCTATTGGATATTTTGATTTGATTAAATGTAAATCATTGATCTCATTCTAGGGACTTTTTGACCTATTGACTTCCTATGTGTCATTGATTTATGATCTGATCAAATGTTGATCATTGATATTTGGAAATTTTGAATTCAAACGACTATTTTATGAGGCCTAAATTTTACATCCCTATATATGTCTTACTTGTTAAGAGTTTTTAAAATCCAAATGGTTTTTTTTATAGATTTAAATTGATGTCCCCATGCATGTTTTATTTTACTTGTTCAACTTTGAGGAGTTAAATATTGAGATAGACAACTCATCAAAACATGAAATTTGGAGAGAATGTTCAAGGCATGAAAAAAACACCATGTCTATGTAACTCTTTGATCTTATTTGAACCCTCAATTTTAATTATTAAATACATGACTAGCTTTCTTTGTTCATTCTTGCATGATGTGCCATGATGGTTTGGCCCCTTGAGATTGCCAAATTTACACGTTAATCCTACTTAAATTGTTTCATATGATTTGTAATTTATTTTATCTTCTCCTGAAGTCTATCTATTCCTTGTGAAATTATATCACTCTTCAATCAAGACCCTACTTAGCTTCTTATTCTGGATTAGGCAAATTCTGGTATTTAAGCCAAATTTGGTCAATAGGTACTTTCATGAGAAAATAGGTAAAATTATAGATAATTTTGAGACCTCCTATTTGATTCTAATAGCTTACCTCATCCTAATATATATTGGATCTATCATAAGTCTAACTATGGAGTTTCATCTTTGATTAGAATATGATATGTGTTATATAATCATGTCTTTTGTTGTGATTTTAACTTTTGATATTATAAATACCTTTTTATCATTGTCTTTTATTTTAAATTATTTAGATTTTAAAATTTTGATGGATTTCTCTATTCCTCCTCCTTATTGATTTATAAAACCAAACATGGGTGTTAAAAATGGTGTCACTACAAAACTTAGAATTGATAGTTAAGGAAAATAACTTAGAGAGCATGACACCTAAGACTCTTATACTTGCATGTTAAATAATAATGCTATACTAAAATTTAAATTGGTGTGCCCAAAGAGAAATGAAAATCAAGGTAAATGAGACTAAACATGAAACTTGAGTTACCTCAAACCACAAAAAATATGCAAATGTGAAAAGGATACAATGACAAGAAAGCATAATTCTGTATCATACAAAATAATGTAAGTGTATCATAGGATTAAGAGGATGATATTAATTTCTCTTGTTAGTGGATAAACAAAAACAACTCGATGAAAAATAGAATTCCAAGCCTAAGACCTAGGGTGAGCAATATAATAAATAAGACAAAAAGGAAATAAGAAGACAAAATGATACCTTTACATTCCTTGACAATATAAAATGAATATTGGCATGAAAGTTGGCTTATGACTAGATTATGTATAATTGAGTATTTGTCAACAATAATGTTTTGTTGGAAGCATATATCATTTTTCACATATGGTTTGGCTTTGGCATGAACTGGTTGTGTGAAGCTCCTTTTAAAAATTTGCATAGTAAGTGTGCATAAAAAGGCTTATTTAGGTATGGTCATGGCACTTTTATTTATAGGTTTTCAACTAACTCTAACCCAATTTAAAATAACCTAGGGTTAGTGTTTAAAATAAAAATGCAATTAATGAATGATTTAATTATGTATTTATGGAGGCATGGCTTAACATTTTTTATTTTAATGGCATTTATGTTGATAATTTATAATTTTTGACTTTGAGAATGATGACATCATCATGAACTCATATTTTTTTTTAAAATCCATTTTATAAAATACATATTCAATAATTTAAAAGGGAATTTTCACTTAAGCATTTAATTTGATTTACTTGGTTAATTAATTATACATAGCCTTTTGGTCATTTTAAGAATTGGGTTAAGTGCCCCACGTAATTAGCTAAAAATGTCAGTTTGCTTGGGCACAAGCTAATTGGATATGAATTCATGAGAGGTTATCATTATGTATAGGGTAATATATAAAATAAGGATGCCTTGTCATAATATTGGGAACTTAGGTTCAATGTACGGATGAAATTGAAGTGTTTAGGTGATTTCTAGGCTTAATTTACATAGTTTGGTAGGAATAAATTTGAAGTTCATTTAGACATGGAAGTGGATGAAAAGAAGTGTCTATATTTTTCCTATATTTGGGAAGACATTTCAAGACACAAGCACAATAACATATTCTCAGATAATTAAAAATTTATTATGTTGAAAGTTTTAACTCTTTGAATGACATGTTGACAATCATAGGTTCTTACTAGCCAACAAGTATATCTTCATGCCCTAAAGGGTGGTTGATTATCCCTAACTACCCTATTGAGGGATTGGGAAAAAAATAGTTTCATTGAAGGAGCCCTTGAATAGAGGAAAAATGTCATGGTCTAGTGTCAACAATGGTTTAAATAATGAGTTTCCCTAATAAGGTAGTTTTAATCATTGGCATATTGATTTACCCTAGCAAGGGAAATTAATTGGTGAATAAAAGAAATTTTGCCTTAGTAAGGTAGAGTGGATCCTTAGTAAAAATAATTTTCCATGTTTGATAAAATTGGCAATGGGAGCTCATGCAGTAATCCTATAATACAAATTGACTATGAGCTAGCATAGTATAAAAACAAAAATGTTGGAGACATGCTAGTATGAAGATGCACATTTGAGCTAACATACAATACTGATAGAAAATACTGTTATTAAATGGGTATAAGAAAATACCAAATAAGATGGTGTAGTGATAAAAATGGTCAAAAAAACAAATATAGAAATGAATGGTGTAAAACATGGACCATAGAGTAAAAAATAAGAGCTCCTAAAATGAATGGAAGGAAATTTAGGCACCAAAGGGTAAAAATTAAATTTCCAAGATATATATTCACCCTTCGGGGTATTTTTTTTTCATTTTAACCTAACCCTATAAGAAAATAAGCTCTAAAATTATGAGAATGGCTCTTGGATGAGGACAAAGGCATGTGAGCAACTGGGTTTAGGAGCACAGGTAACCACCACACAAAAAACCATTGGTAAGCAAATCCACTTTATATTTTATTATATTTATGATGAATTTAATGTTAGGAATAGGGACAAAAATGGTGAAGTCACCATTCATATGGGATGACAAATGGTGGCTTTTCCTTTCACTAAATGATGACTTTGCCGACCTTTAGTAGAAATCACTGAATCAATGATTTTACCAAAATAGATGAAGTCATTATTTTCATAACAAGTGAAAAAGGTGACTTTGCCAATTTTATTTAGAAATAAACTCATTGGCTATTTCTCCAAAATAGGCAAAGTCACCATTTTCATGAAAAATAAGAATGGTAACTTCACCATAAATGGAAAAAATGCTAAAATAGTGACATCATCAAAATAAAAATGATGAGTTCATTTAAAATATTTACTAGGGTAACCTAGGGAAAATAGGGACTTGTTAAGGCACACAAAAAAATGGGTCAAACCTCTAGGAGATAGGGGTGAAATGGAATATACTTTATAAATAACAATATACATGTAGCCTAATTCTAATCTATGTTACAGGAGTGACTGAAGGTAGTGACTACATGCAAGTAATGCTTGCATAGATTATGGACTTATTAGATCTAGACTAAGGGTAGGATTATATTATTATAGGTCATGGGTCTATTATAAATGGCATATATGACCTTGATCAGAGTGGATCAACCTTATTTGAGTGTATTAGTTGAGTGGTGACACTCAACAATTTTTACCTTCCACCTACTAACAAATGAGGCTACAGTTACACTAGAGAACACCTAGAATATGTTAAAACTACATATGAGAGGTTAGAAGATATTTTATATAGATCCAACACATCAACAAGATGTGTTGGATGATTTAACCAACTTTAGAGATATTCTCATGCCATATGGGAAGGTTGACATTGATTTATTAGAGACATACAAATATTCAACTAGATGATCTAGCACCAGAAGACCTGACATCACCAACCATGGCCGATAGAAAGGTAATTATTATGATGGTGATTATTAATAACATATTACTACTTGAAAAGAGTGATTGGTTTTACTAAATGGACTTAGGTGAAGTCATTAGGGTGATGATGGATGGTATGACCATATTTGCTTTGGCGTTAGCAGTATTGGCCTAGCTATACAAATATTTACATATGGTGGAATACTGAGGAGGGTAAAGTATTGGTGTGACTAATTTAATCCATGTTTGTGGATGGGAACACATAGCTATGGAGTACCCACTTGGCCAAAAATAGATATGAGGCCCATATGATCTAGTGGCATAGGATTCATTTTAGATAAGTGCAGTTTGTAGAGGGCACTATAGGGAGATTTAATTCTATCAATGTATGTTAGATGAGTTGACATCCACATTTTTAATTTGTCATCCCAAATACTCCTAGAGATTTACCAGTCATAATACAGGTGGTATACAAGCTTCATGACTACTAAGTATTTATTGATAGGTAGATATACTCACATCATCGAGAAGTACAAGCTTGATTAGGTGTTGTGTTAGTTTGGTATGTGATAGGATGTACCAAAGGATCCTAGGTGGTTTTCACATAGTACTCAAGAAATTAGTCAAGTAACACTAGTGATTTTTAGGAGTACAACTATAGTCAATTATGAAGTAATTATACAAACTCCATGGGTCTATGTAGGAGGCACCATAGATGTAGGTGTGACACTATCATATGTTATATGGTGAGCATAGTTTTGTCCACTAAGGTTGATATTACTTAAACAAGAACCTATATAGGGTTAGGATAGATAGGGATAGGGATAAGGTTAGGCTAGATAGGGATATGGATAGGGTAGACAATGACATGGTGGAGATGATATGGAGGTTGATTAAGAGAGTGATATTGTTGTTGAGACCAACAATAATGGTAGTAGTACTAATAATAGTGAGATAAATAATGATGATGGGGGTGATGAGGGAGTTATAACTAGTGATACACAAGTTATTATAGTGAACCCTATCCCAACATGTATATGAAGTACACTTGTAGATCCAATCTAAGTAAGGTCATTAGGTATGATTAGAGAAGCCAAGGATAGTTCCAAGTTTGAGGAGGAGATTATGGATCTAATAGGTTAGATTCAAGGCCTTAAGAGGAGAGTGGGATAGATATAAGCTCATGTGACCCTTAGGGATGGTCAAATTACTACCCTTCAAGTTGAGGTTGACTCACTATAGGTATAGGTGGCATGCATGACCCATACATAGAAATAAATATAGGTGACTAGAGATCAGTCCATATTAGAGAAAAAGATCAAGACATATTAGATGTTTATAGGTTATGACATGAGTGAGATGATGCATGGTGGGATAGCACATAGGTAAGATTTTTTAGGATAGTTTTGGAGATCCTTTGGGCTAAGGATGATACCTCCTAATACTAATGAGCCTATGATATTATTTTCCACAAATACCAATAGATACTAAATTTTGAGGTGTGGGATTCTTAAAGGGTTGGTAGTATATCTTCCTAATCTAGATCTAGGACACATGTCACAACATTATTAAGGTAGTATTGACTTCAACATGCCCCTTTTTAATAAAATGAAGATCCCAAGAAATTTTAGGTCATTTATCCTATGACATACCTTTCTATTTATTCCATGTGATAGAAAACCCTTTATATGGTTTTAAAAGCTTAAAAGTCATGGTGGTTTATGAAAAATATTAATGAGTACCTTTTAAAAATGTTTCATCAATGTTTAAGTTCATTAGTTTTCTAGTGATCTAACTTGTTTAAAAATTACTCTTGTAAGGATTTATAATTTGAAGAACAAGGTATGGTCCCTAAAACATAGTGAAAATCACTTAGTTAAGGTTTTTAAATTATAGTATTGCTATTGCAATGTCAAAATTGAATTCAATACTAGGATGTACCTTGATTTTAAGTTATAAAAGAGGGTCTAGGTCAGATTTCATAATTGATATTTATGAATTTCAACTTACCCCCTTTTTTATTTATCACACAGAACCCTAATTTTTGCATCTTTTACCTTCACAGAGGATCTTAATGCCATTTGAGCCCCAATTGACATGAAAAGACTTCACATGCATTGGTTACTTGGTCATAAAGTTTGGGACTTAACCACATACACTTTAGCCTTTAGATGATCATGACCTAGTGACCCAACCAAAATGTACCACTTGGCACTCAATCATGGCATCTCTAGTTTGAAGAAAATTTCTAAAAGATCCATAAGCCAGTGATCCAATCTAAGCATGCTACTTGGCATCCATTCATGATCTTCTAATGATCTCACTACTCTCTCAAGTCTCACAACTAAGAGACTGAATGGGAATGTGCCACTTGTCATCTAATCACTATGTTTTAGCCTATGAAATAGAGTAATATGGCATTTTGAGACCTTAATTACTTTCAAAGTCCCATGAAAGAGCAATCCAACCATATCATAACATTTAGCACTCAGTTATGCACCCCATGCCCTTGAGACTAAGGTACAAAGTTTAATTATAACAACACTTAGAGTATATAATGAGGTGACACATGTCACTTGATATCTAATAATAAACATCTAGATACTACATAGAAGCCACCTAGAAGGAATGTGTAATGGATTGGTGATACATAGACTCTTTACCGCAAGGTGATATCATAATTAAATAAAGCTTCAAGACCTAGTGAAAAATGATCTAATGAAAATATGACATGTGGAAAGGTATCATAGTAGTCAATTCCATCATGATATTCCTATAAAAAATCTAGGTGATACTATGAGCTAATGAAATATTACCACTTGGAAAACTAGCAGGGGTCCTAAGATCACAGTGGATTAAAATAAAAGGGGTCAAGCCATGAATATCAAAAGGAGTTGTGAGCCAATCTGAAGATGCCACATGGTAAAATATCAGGCCACCCACCTAGATATCCTAATATCCAAATTAAAAGGCTAAAATACAAAAAAAGACACCAAGTATCAAGCACATGTCAAGTATGACACCTAGATGGCACATAGTTATCCACAAATCACCGATTATTGGTATGAATTGAATGTTGACGGGGCTCATTTCAATAGTTATAAATCTAAGTCACCTCAAGGAAAAATTCAAGCCTATGATGAGAATACATGTGGACACACCAAGAGCAATAATTGGCCAATTCTCAAAAGTGAATTTTTGAAGCCCTTGAAAAAAAATGTAGATTCACCCAAGATTTATGATAAAGTGAGTTAAAGATACTTGCCATTTATGATTTGTATCTTTTAGTTTAAAATTATGAACAATCTAGGATTTAAATCTTGGTGTCTCAAATCTTAGCATTCACCATTATTATTTGTTAAAAACATGAAATTTTTTTGTATTATTTTCTAAAAAACTTATGTGCATTCATTTGACATCTAGATAATCTACAAGATCATTAATCAAAAAATTAGAAGTCATGGCCAAATCAGGAGCCTTTGGAGCTACCGAATTAAAAAAAGGTTTTGTTTCTCTATTCATATGAGACAAACATAGTATTCTAAGACACTAGATTTAATTCAATTTCATTAGACATAGAGGACAAACACTACAATGATTTATACTACCATGTGAAAAGATTCTTAAACTAAGATAGTGATGATAAGGAAGCACCCACCATTTCAAAAGAAAGGTCTAACATCTTAGAACTTAAGTCTAAAGGATTACACAAAGTTGCATCCAATCTAGAGGTGTTCCATTATGTGGACTCAATCCACCAAATTTTAGTTCAGTCAAGGTGTGTGGATGACATGATTAAATCTATCAATCTAGGAAATGATATCACTTACATAGTTGGATTAGTCTTTCAATCTTATTATGACTTATCCAAGCCTAAAATTGTCTATAATTAATAAATCATGACTCAATGGCTTAATTCACACAATATCATAAATGTCTTGAGAAGCTAGGTAGAGAACCTAGGGAGGTTCATCTACAAATAAAAAATCAATCATATCCCCATCACCCTAATAAAAAAATGGGTGAGAATGGGGATGGCCATGATGAACAAGTTGTATAGAGTAGAAAATAATGGCCATGTGGACAAGAAGTGGATTGTAGTGGTATCTATGATCATAGATGACTCCATAACCCCCCTTGTGGAGATCATCTCCTACAATTTGGCTACCCAAATCAAAAATACCATGGATAACCAAGGAAATCATTTCTATATGATGTCTTAGTTGATTCCTTCTATGCTACTCTAAAATTATCCCATTTTACCAATTATTAACCAAACATAAAATGGACCATCCCGCATGTCTTCATAGAAGTAATAATTTATAGGTACAAATAACATATGCAATCCATCACTGAGAAGTTCTACCCAATTGTGTATAGAGCCATCCATAAAAGGACTATGCCTAGGCTATCTGAGGAGACCAAGGAAACACTTATCACATTGGGAGACTATTGGTATTACCCCAATTACACCATAATTAGAGTAGTGAGAATCAGGATATCCCCATTTAGGTTACCCACCTTAGTTCTAGACAAGTTGGCTGAGTAAGAGATTGCCTTCCAACTACTCATAGAAGTAGATGGATTGTGAAAAAATAATAAGAATGGACTAGTCCACCCCCAATTAATCAACATTAGCTGATTTAAAATTGAAACTTGTTACTTAGTCATAGTTACTACCAAATATAGGTATAATTTCATTCTAGAGAAGGATATCAATAGGTAATGGGATCCTACACACTTGATATTCAATCATTGCATCAGACACAAGGAAGCTCTCAACATTACATACCACCATGATCTTGAAGATTGAGACCCATTTTAACTTAATTAAAATGATAATTTATAATTCAAGTAGAGGATAAAGTTTATTGGGATCACATAGGTGAAAGGAAGAATAGATGGTTCTAGGTTTTTTAGGTGTTTGAACACCAAGATACTCAATTAGGAACATTAGTATCTCTTATCCATGCCATTAGTGTTGAATAGTAAGGTCCAACTTATGGGCAACTCCATCATAGAATACTCTAGGCATTATCTCCCACTTTTGACAAAGGAGGGACTAGCATTGGGAAATAAGTTGGGCAAGATTCTACCTTAGGGGTCCTATTTAGCAGCCCATCTTAGGTGCAAAGTGTTAATACAATGTAGGTGCCACCTTCAGTAGAATAAAAATTAGCTCCTACTCTAAAAAATTCAATGTTATCAATGCCTCCCCTTCATCCTACCATGTAAGGACTAAGTATTTTAGGTCAAGAGAATATTTAATTGTCACTCCTTCTTCCATAATCAACTCTTGAGACAATGTGAACACCCCCAAACTCTATGTCATATCAACATCATACCTTACATGACCCTCACTAGACCTATAACCATGTTATTACCTACCATCACCCCATTTACCATATTTTCCACCTCCAAGGTCTTAGTAATGACCATTTTTTTCCTAGTCATGCATGGGCCTATGCCTAGAAATGGACCACAACTGCCTAAGAAGAGTACCACTATCATCATTCCATAAGTTCCCCTATTTTCCACTAGTTATTCAACTATTACTGGTGCTTTTTTGTCCCCTAATGCCTCTTAGACATATTCCTTTCAAGGGTTTACTCCATCTCAACCATTTCCTCCCTCATCAGAGCCTCCAAGTGGGTCTTCAAATAAATCATGGATTAAGTAGATGTTGCTAGCCGCTATGGAGAACCCAAACCTCATCATAATGGACAACCCAAGTTACATTTAAATTTGACAAGGATAGGGTAATGAAGAGGGTTACCAATGAAAAGATCACACACCCTGATGAAACAATCATGTATGAATAATAAGAAACCTTGTTTGAGTTAACAAAGACAAAGAAGGCTACATAGGGCCAATAACAATAATATGAGGAATACCCCCTCTTAGTTATCTAAGAAACTATTGATGTGGCTACCTAATTGGTTAAGGTAGTGTAGTAAATAATGACTAACTTGGAGCAATAACACAAGACCACCTTACATAAGCAATCCATAATAAAAGTATAATAGGACATGAAAGAGATGTTTAATATGCTCAGTACAAGGTAAAGGGAGATGAAATATATAGTAAAGTAATCAAAGTAGAAAATTCATATGGAGGGTATGATATCAAGATAATCAAACTGATCAGGTTGATTAGAATGAAGAAATTTGAGGACCTAAATCTAATTACCTTAGAGGACTTGAGCATTGCTTAGTCCTATGCGAATGGTAGGAAGAAGAATCTAAACTAGTTTATTGAGGAAATGAGGTCTTTGGGAATATCCATTCCACAACAAGGTGACCAAGTCATCACGTTACTGAAATATGTTGAAATTAAGCACTTGGCTAACAAAGATGGATCTATCATTAGCAAGGATTACTTCAAGTCTTAGCTATAGAACTTTGTGGTGAAATTTAAAAATTAAGCCATGGATAAGGGAGTGACCTTTGGATAAGAGATGGTGGATTTGGTAACTTCTGCCAATTGGAAACTATAAAATGTTTTGGCCATTAATGAAGTTATGAGACCTATCCTAAGAAAACATGATGTGATGGTCAGACTCATCCAAGATACTAAAGGAAACTATGATCGATCTGACATTGATTGATAACAAATATAAAAAATCCTCCTAAAAATAAAGAGAGCAAGTTAAATCCCAAACAAATTTTCCATCCTACGATCCACCACCTCATCAGCCCCTCTTGGAATGTCTTCTTCCTCAGTCAGCACTAACACTCCATCCTTTTCAACATCAAGAGATTCATCATTGATTATACTATTATGATCCTAGACCAACTCTTCAAGAATAAAATAACCATCTATTGGGTTCCATTTGAACCAAAATCATGTCCCATGGTCCTCCAAATTGCATTGTAAAATATTTCCCTTTATTCAATAGGGAATATTCACTAACTATAAGATATGAGAGACCTTATCTACTGACAGTGTTACATTACCTGATTCTATTTGTAGCTAACTAAGGCATTCAAATGGCCTATCTATTGGGGTTTCCCCCATTTATTGTAAATCAAAGATATAATTTTTTAAATTAATGCAAAGAGAAACGGAATTTCATCAATTAACTCACTATTTTCATTAATTTTGTGTGAACCTATTTCTCAATATTTTTATATAATATATTATCTAATTTATTTAATGGTTAAAAGTTTGGCATTAGTGTTTCAAATGCATCTTGTTAGTTTATATTTTTATGTAGGCTAACAAAGTCTATTATGTATTCTTTATTTTTTTCCTACTCTGTTAGTGAATGTGTATAAAGAAATTTACTCTAGGTAGCATTTTAAAGTATACTTTTTAGATATGTGCATTATATTAACCCTATAATCGTCACTACACTTATGATGTTTTGGGTCTAAGCATGAGGATCTCATAACTACTAGTTTCATTTTCATTATTATCATAAAAAAAGGAGGTATGTTGGTCTTTGTTGTTACAAGGGAACTTTATTTTCTAACCTACCTTACTCCTTTCTTTTAAAGTTTTCAAAACATGAATCACTTTAGATTAATGCTAATTGTAAATTTCCATTTGTTTATTTAAGAGTTTGGGATTATATTGGAAAATACAAAACCATTTACATCATAACAAAATTTAAGTAGATTGTGTCACTATCAATGTTCCTTATATCCCTACAATAGAGCCTACTTATAGACTAAAAGGTGGTCACCACATAATCTCTCTATCAAAATTGAGTGAAGCCCTAAGGTTTTCCAGGACCTATAATATAATTTTAGAAATGTTATTATGTTGTTTGCATTATGTCCTTGACATAAAAATACAACAAAATAGAAGATATTGTGCTCGAAGGAGGGTTACGAGTAAATTATAGTGTATTTTAATTGATGCATAACATTATTTCTTTAAATACACAAGTATTGGGATAAAGACTATGTTTTCTTCTCATTTTTTTGAGATCTTTGTAACCTTTGGAAGATCCTTATTAAAATCATCTATTCCCAGAGATCCTTTAAATATTAACTCAAGTCTAAATATATCCTGATGTTTCCCCTCTGATCTATTAAATTTCATCTAAAATTTTAAATATAGGCATAACATTGAATCTTTTTAAAAGAATCTAGCTTTGTTTAGTCCATATTTGCAAATTTATGCTTAATTTGAGCTAATAAATTTTGGTTTTCAAAAAAAAAGTGTAAAGATCAGTGTCTAAGCATATTATTATGAAGGATCACTGGTCCAAGGCTCTATAAGTATAGATAGAGTATATTCAAGTATTATAATGATGTTATTTACAAAATTTCATTCTAATAAACTTCAATAAAGCCTAATACACTAAGGATTGATTAATATATCATGTTTGACATTGATATTTGAAGGTTTGAACCAAGTTTTTAGAAAATTTGTGTAGGGTCTAAAAATCTAAAAGATCCAAGTTAGTAAAGGATAAATAAGGCCATTCTATTTATTTATGGGCCTTCTTATGGGGTTTGTTAATGGTAATTTGGCCAATATTTACTTTATGTTGTAATATTTGGTGAAACTTTGTAGTATTATGAGTTTCTGATAGAGATATTTTCTTAAACATCATAGAGTTGCCTAGGATTTGAACTAGATCTCACTCAAAGACTAGGGTTCCCCTTGATTCTCTAAAAACCCATTGTAAGGCTAGAGTTGATAAAGGGAGACATAGAACCTAGATTAATCCAACATTTATATCATCTATTTCAAATCAGGCCAATCATGTAATGATTAGGAATATCTTTCATGAATGTAGTTGGTCTTATTGATGATTTGCCCAAGAACTTAGATAAATACCTCCTTTTCTTTAATCCATCTAGGGGTATAACTATTGAAGAGAATATCAAGTCTTTCAAGGATGATCTTAGGCTCCTAAATGTCATACATAAAGATGTAGATTGTAGACTCTTCCCATTCACCTTTACGGAAGCATCCTATGACTAGTTTCTCAATTTATTAGAGTATTCCATCATTAGATGGAACTAGTTCAAATATACCTTCATCGCTTAATTTGGGAGGGTTGTTAGTTCGAGAATCATCTACCAAAAGTTCACTATCCTAAAGTGAGACCCAAACAAACCCATAAGAGATTTCAATGTTAAATTTCAAAATATGTAAAACCTCACCATAACTCCCTATTATTTTGTAAATAACCTAAAACTTTAGATCTAAAAGAATTCCCTAGAACTAATGATTGTTTTCTTTCTACATAGGGCCGTAAACATCAATATGCCTCCATATGCATATGTAGAGGTAATACACATTGATGAGTAAATTCACCCATAGGTGCATCCTAATTTTGATATTTCAAATATTAACCTAACTTTAACCACTTCAAATTTGGTCCCAAATGCAAACCAAAATATGTCAACCTTGAACTAGATACCTAGATTTAATCAATTAACATTAAGCCATACAACTCCTAAGCAACAATTAAGATTGTTTAGCCAATCTAATGCTAGGGTGGATCCCTAGAATAGTAACCAAGCTATGATCCCTATTAATAGCTCTAACGCCCAAATAGTTATCTAGAACCTAGTCCAAAATGCCAAACCTAACTCCTCAAAAGGAAACCTGGAAGTAATTCAGAGGATGGTAAAAAAACTAGGTAGTGATTTCTTGAATTTTCAAAGGAAAATGGGAAATGTGGGAGAAGGTTCTAACAAAAATTACATGTTCCAAAAGTAAAATATACCTTTTAACAAGTTTATCAATAATAATAATAATAATAATAATAATAATAATAATAATAATAATAATAATAATAATAATAATAATAATAATAATAATGAACTCTTGTCCAATAAGATGGTTAGCATAAATATCTATGAATTGGCCTTGATTAATTGGTGTAGGGTTCATAACATGGCTTGACATAGAGAATTAGATTGCATAGAATTTTTTAATGCTTTCAAAATATTTTGTGGTGAGTTGGAAAGTTATGATGTTATCTCTAACAATCAAGAAAACACTAACAATTTTGGGAACACAAGAGAACATGATATTAGGTCCAACCCCAGCAAAATGGCCCTCATGGTTGAAACTTATGAGTTTCCTAACCAAGAATAAGCCCAAAAGTAACACATATGAGAATCATGATTTTCAAAAATACTAAAAAAATAATTATGCCTTGAGAAATAGATCCCAAAAGGAACCTAAAATAACTTCCATGCTTCTTAACAAAGCTAACACTCCCTTAAATCATCAAACCAATAATGATCCTCCTCCTCCAAAGGGAAAAGATACTTATCCTACTATAGAGTTAGATTCAACTAGGTCCAAAGCTGAATACAACATTATGAAAGAAATGAAGAAGATAAAAGCCAAAATTAATTTGTATGAGCTTACTCAAATCACTACAATATGATCTAATACTTAGATCTTTAACAAGAATTCGGATAAAGGTAAAGCTAAATCTGAAAATGTGAATGTAGTGATTTATAAAAGTAAAGGTTCCTCTACTTTTATGAACTATTAAAATATTTGGGAAGAATGTACATAATTATTTGCTTGACTTTGAAACATTTTCTAACATAATGCTTGTACGTATTTGTGAAAAGTTGGGACTAAATCCAATTAAGTATGATAGATTTGTCATCTAGTTAGACAAGTTGAAGGTTAAAGTGGTATGAGAATAGTTAAATGCACATATGTAGTTAGATCATAAACCTCAGACTCAAATGTTCATCAACATTCAAGTCATGGAAATCTTAGAAGCATATGATATGTTACTAAGTGGAGACTAGATGAAATCCTTTAATGTATATATGTCCATGGAGTACTCACACATGTGGTTACCTTGGAATGGTGTGCCTAATCAGATCTAAATAGAGTGAGAGCCAAAGATGAAGTTCATGATAACAGATTACAATGCCAAGAATGAGAGTGAATTTCCAATCCACTAAATTTGGTGTATATGCTCTTGATACTATTGGACCGAATGAAATTAGTCTGTTGACCAAGGATGAAGGATTTTAAATGATGTACTTTGATGTTATGAGAGCCAAGCAAGGCTTATGGGTAGGTATCATGTTTTTAAATCTAGTTGGTAAGCAATACTTAGCATCTTATAGACTTTAATTCCCTTGCACTAATAATCTTGTAGAATATGATGCCCTGATCTTAGGAATTCAATTTTACATAAAACACAAGGTAAGGAAATTTTTGGTATTGGGTGATTCAGATTTAGTCATCAGGTAGGTACATAGTCAATATCAGTGTAGTCTTTATTATCTACAAAAAAATAAATATAGAGCATGGTATTTAATCAAAAGCTTTGAAGTATTTAACATTTCCTTTATTCTTAAGGGTCAAAATTAGTTGTAAGACATGTTGTCTTCCATTGTAGCCAACCTAGTCCCATTTGAGGCCATAAAACTATAGAAAATAATGGTCAAGATGGCATCTTGTGATTCTATACAAGACAACATCAACTACTTCTAAGTTTTTGATAATGATAAGTAGATCAAAGACTTCATGAATAATTTTAGAGTCTTTGAGTCACACGTAGTCAATGATCAAGATGAATAATCCATAAAGGAGGTCAAAGATGATGATGATGATGGCATAATTCAACTAAAAAATAATAGAATCCCCAAGGGCATGGTCTCTTTAGAGAGGAAATTTGACCAAGACAAGATAATGAGTAACCATAAAATACCCAAAGTAAGTAGCAAAGATTAAAATCAAATTAACTTGGGTTCATTAAACAATCCACAACACATTAACATTGAGATTGTTTTCATAAAATAAGAAGTGGAAAATTCCACTAAGATATTGTCCACATTTAAGGATTCCCTCACATGGTCATATGAAGATCTCAAAGTCTTTGACACCTAGGTTATCACTCATACAATCCCTTTAAAAAAAGAGTGTAAACACTTCTCATAAAGGCAAAGACTCAAAAACCTAGTTTTAGATCCTCCCATATATAAAAAAGTAAATAATTTATCAGATGTGAGAATAGATTTCCCAATTAGCCACTCTACATGGGTAGCTAACTTGGTCCCAGTCAGAAAGAAAAATGGTGAAATCAGACTCTACGTAGACTTATCGAAATTGGTCTTCAAAAGAGGATAATTACCTATTGCCCTCCTTGAATGAGGCAATTCAAATGGTTAGAGGATCTCAGATGATGTCTTTCTTATATGGTTTATTTGGTTATAAATAGGTGCTATTTAATAAAGAAGATAGAATGAAAATGACCTTCACAACCAAGTTGGGAACATTCACATATATAAGGATGCCTTTCAGGCTCATTAATGTCAGGATACCTTTCAATGTGCCATGAGCCATGAATTCCAAGAAATAATTAGTAAGTGCATCATTATTTAAATGGATGACCTAACCTTTTTCTCTAAAAATAGGAAGGACCACATGGCACACCTTCAACAAGTTCTAGAGAACTAAAGAACCTTTGATATCTCTTTTAACCCTAAGAAGATTATATTTTATGTAACTAAAGGTAAACTCTAGGGACATGTAATCATAAAGGATGGTATGGATATTAACCTTGATAGGATTAAAATTATTTTAAAAGTTGATTTCCCTAATAGTAAAAAGGAATTAAAGTTATTTTTCATAAAAAATAACTTTATGTGTAAATTCATTTGAGATTTTCCCAAAGTTGTTAGACATATGAATGCCATGTTGAAAAAGGATGTGAATATTGAGTGTATGTTCAAGGCTAATAAATATTTTTTAAAAATTAAATAAGCTATATTACAATCACCCATGTTGATTAGCTTGTATTTTTGTAAATATTTCTACTTGTATTCCTTCGCTTATGACCACATGATTGTTTCTATCTTAACATAGATATTAGATGACAAAGAACATCTGGTTTCCTTCATGAGTATGAACTTAAAAGATGTAGAATTAATATACCCACTCCTGGACAAACAAGCATATGACTTGGTAAAATATGTAAAGCAATTTAGAAATTATATCCATAAAAATAAAACTCATGCCATTGTACCTGACCCCATTGTTAAGCTTATGCTTAACCAGAATGAGTTAGGATAAAGATGAGGAAAATGGATGACTAAGATCTAGGAATATTCCATAGAGTCAAGTCAGCTAAGATGGTATGAGGCCAAGGCTTAATTCAATTAATCACCAAGATTGATTTTCATATCAATGTTTTATAGGTGGAAGCAGACCATGTTTTGAGTGAGGAATGGTACAAAGACATCATATACTACTTGTTGAATGGTACTTGCCCACTAGAATTGAAAAGAGATAATAGGAGAGCACTCAAGCTCAACATCTTGCATTTTATGATCAAGAGGGGAGTGATTCATATAAAAACTATGAAGGCATCTATTTGAGATGCATTTACAAGCAAGAAATGATGGACATATTAAAAAATTTCCATGAAAAATTAGAATTGGACACCCTTTAAGTAGAACCACTACCCAAAAAATACTTAGAGCAAGATATTATTGGCTTTCCATATTCAAAGATTCACATGCTTATGTCTGAGCATGTCACCAGTGTCAAGTATTTAATAATAGAGAAGTAAGGGCAGCCATGCCTTTACAACCAATGATTAAAATTTGGCCATTTACACAATGGGGATCAGACTTCATTGGGGTCATCAATACCAACTCAACAACAAGCCATAAATTCATGCTAACAACCACTGATTATTACACTAGGTGGACTAAAGTAGTTTCCACTAAGAACTATAGGTAAATTTATGTCATCAAGTTCCTAGAGGAGAACATCACACCCAGATTTGGGACCCCTTTATCTCTGGTGTGAAATAATGGTTTGGATTTCCAATCCACAAAATTCATAGAATGGGCCTATGACAATAATATTTTTATCAAGTTCTCTTCAATTCATTATCCATAATGGAATAACATTATGGAGTCAACAAAAAAAAACATGATGAATGTAATAAAAAAATCAATAGATAAAAAACCAAGTGGTAGTCATTATTGAAATATGTTGTTTGGGTAGATAAAATTAGATACAAACAAGCCTTGAAGTCATCTCCATTCTTACTAGTATATGGGAAGCAACCAATCTTTCCTATTACATTGTAGCTACCTACTTATGAGTTCATGGAAGAGTACATGGATGATGATGAAATAATTTAGTCCATAATATTAAATTTTGTTTAGATGGAAGATGATATAGATGAAGCCCTTAATAAATTTAGTAAAAACCAAGATGTAGTCAAAAGGTGGTTTGACAAAAGGGCTAAAATTAGAATGTTCTAAATATCAGACTTAGTTTTATTATGGGATAAACCCCATGATAAAAAGGGACAACATGATAAACTCATGCCTCTTTGGACTGGGCCATACCAAATTGTAGAGATATTTTGTGGTAATGTATTTATACTAAAGTATTTGTAGGGAAATGACCTGGCTCTACTAGTGAATGGATAGTACTTGAAGCATTACTTCTTGGTTGCCCCTTACACCCCTACCTAAGGACTATGAGTTGGTTTAGTATAGCAGTAGGTAGGAGTAGATTAGTTTTATTTATGTCTTTATTTATCATTATGTGTTTGAATTCTATCCTTTTCTTTCCTCAGAGTATTTGTTGTGAGTTTTAGCCTAGTAATAATCCCTCTAGGTAAGGTCAAAAATTTATCTTCCATTTGTCCAAATTTTGGAATCTAAAGAATTGAGGTGTTGAATCTCATGTACATCTCAATATATGCCCACCCAAAGTAAAATAACATGCCATAAACTGATTTAGAAAATCTTGGAGTTTAATAATAAATTTGTTTAAGCACCATTATGTATGGATCTCTAGAATTTTGAGACCTTCATCTAGTTGAACACATTTTTTTTAGCACCAGATTATAATTAGATTAAAAGTACATATCTCATGTACATATCAATATATGGCCACCCAAACTAAAATACCATGCCATTAATTGATTTAGAAAATCTTGGAGAGTTTAATAATAATTTTTTTTTTCCATGAGATATGTACTTTTAATCTAATTATAATCTGGTGCTAAAAAAAATTGTGTTTAACTAGATGAAGGTCTCAAAATTTTGGAGATCCATACATAATGGTGCTTAATTTCACATCATAATAATGCTTGGTATAATTCAATCCATATAAAGTGAGTGGTTCTTGGTCATAAGTTATATACTTCCTTAAAACCTATCTGACAAATTGGTTACCAACCTCTAAGGGATTATCAAAAAATTGAGCAAAAACATGTGTATTGAGTTGAAATAGACTTGGCACTAAAATTTGCATTCATTTGAATGTGATTCATGTAAACTCCCTTGGGGCTATGGATTCTTGGATAGTAGTGGATAAAGGCCTAGAGTGGATACAAAATTACCTCTATTGGGACTATAGATGCCTGGATGGTATTAGAGTAATGCCCAATCCATTCCCCTTAAAGTTGAGCATCACTATACATATCTAAAAATGCTTACCCATAACTTATGTTCAAAACCATGAAGTTTGAGGTTATTTATTTTAAAACCCAAAGGCATGTTGGTCAATCAATTCAAACCACACACATAGTATGAATGCTTTTCATATTTTACTCTCTAATCCTTTAATTTAAAGGTGAGTTCTATAGAAATAATTATTACATTTATTACATCTACCAAGGAGTGATTACTTAATGAATACACTCTAAACTTGGATATCTAAATTCTAGCATATTTCTATGTTTCTTATAGAGGTCACCATTTGTTGATTTCAACAAGCCCCATTTTACTAAAATGAGGACCCCATGAAATTTTAGGTCATTTGTCCTAGGACATACCTTGATATTTTTTCCACATGATAGAAAACCCTTTGTATGGTTGTAAAATCTTAAAAGTCATGGTGGTCCATGACAAATATTAATGGGTACCTTTTAAAAATCATTCATTAACATTTAAGTTCATTAGTTTTCTAATGATCTAATTTATTTAAAAATTGCTCTTGTAAGGGGTTATAATCCAAAGACCAAGGTATGGTCCCTAAAACATGGTCAAAATCACTTAATTAATGTATCCCAACTATAGTATTACTTTGGCTATGTCAAACTCACATTTAATATTAGGATGTACCTTGATTTTAAGTTATAAAGGAGGGTCCAATTTAGATTTTGTACTTGAGATTTATGAAATTGAGATTACCCCCCTTTTTTTTCATGCAAATCCTTAACTTTCACATATTTTGCCTTTGCATAGTATCTTGATGCCATCTCATCCCTAATCGACACATAAAGACTTCGTATGCATTGGTAACTCAGTTATAAAGTTTGGGACTTAATTGCATATGACTTATCCTTCAAATATGGCTGAGACCCAACAACCCAACCAAAACATGCCACTTGGAAATCAATCATGACATCTCTAGTTTGAAGAGAAGTTATAAAAGATCTATGAGCTAGTGATCCATTCTAAGCATGCCACTTAGCATCCAATCATCATCTTCTAATGATCCCCTACTCTCTCAAGTTTCATAACCAAGTGACTCAATGGAAACATGTTAGTTGTCATCTGACCACTATGTTTCAACCTATGAGGGAGATTAACCCCATTAGGGCATGCCACTTGGCACCCAATTTCAGCTTTCTAAGACCTTGATTGCTTTTAAAGTCCCATGATAGAGTGATATAATTACATCATGACATTTGGCACTCAGTCATTCCCCTCATACCCCCAAGACTAAGTTATAAAGTTCAATTTTAACAACATTATGGGTACATAATGAGGTGATACTTATCACTTGGTCACCCAATCTTAAACAACCAGATGCTACATATAAGACACTTGGTAGGAAAGTCCAAAGGACTGGTGACATGTAGACCACTTATTGCATGGTGATATCATGATTAAAGAGAGCTATGAGACCTAGTGAAAAATGAACCAATGAAAAGATGACATGCAGTAAGGTATTGCAGTAATCAATTCCATCAAGAGTTTCATATAATAAAGCTACGTGATAGTGTGAGCCAATGAAATATTGCCACTTGGAAAGCTAGTAGGGTTCCCAAGACTATGTTGGCCCAAAAAAAGGGTCAAGACATGCAATATCAAAAGGAGGTGTGATATAATCTGAAGATGCCATGTGGAAAAATATCATGCCGCCCAATTAGATGTCCCAATATCCAAAATAAAAGGTTAGAATGCATGAAAAGACACCAAGGGTCAATCATGTGTCAAGTGTGACACATATATGGCACATATATATACATGAATCACCAATTATTGGTACAAATTGAATGTTGATGGGGATCATTTCAGTAGTTATAAAGCTAAGTCACCTTAAAGAAAAATTCAAGCCTATGATGAGAAGACACATGGACACACCAAGAGCAGTGATTGGCCAATTCCCAAAATTGAATTTTTGAATCCATTGGAACAAAACTAAAGAGCCACTCAATATTTATTACAAAGTGAGTTAAATATACTTGCCATTTATGACTCATATATTTTAGTTTAAAACTATGAATAATATGGGGTTTAAAGCTTATTGACTCAAAGCTTAGAATTCACCATTGATATATGTTAAAAACTCCAAAGTGATCTATATCATTTAATAAAAAAATATATGCATTAGTTTGACATCTAGACAATCCACAAGATCATTAATTTAAAAATTATAAGTCATGGCTAAAGTAGGAGCATCTAGATATACCAAATCAGAACAAGTTATATTTCTCTATTCATATGGGACAACCATAGTCTTTTGATACACTTGCTTCAATTCGATTGTATTATCCACATAAGATAAACACTACAATGACTTATTTTACCATGTGGAAAGAACCATATACTAGGATAGTGATGATGAGTAAGATCCCAACATTGTAAAATAAAGGTCTAACATCTTGCAACTTAAGTCTGCATGACTACACAAAGCTACATCCAATCCAAAGGTGGTCACCTATGTGGACTTGGTCCACCAAATTTTTGTTCAGTCTAAGTGTGTGGATGCCATGATCAAATCTATCAATTTAGGCAATGATATTGCTTACATATCTAGATTGTATTTTCAAACCTATTATGACTTTCCTGGGCTTGAAATTGAATATATTCAAGAAACTTTGACCCAATGGCTTGATTCACATAATATTAGAGAAGTCCTAAAAAACTAGACAAAGAACTAAGGAAGGTTCATCTTTAAATCTAAAATCAATTAGATCCCCATTACCCAATTTATAAAATGGGTGAGAATGGGGATGGATATGATGAATAAGTTACATGAAATAGAAGACACTAGCCACATGGATGAGAAGTGGGTTCCATTGTTCTCTATGATCATAGATGATGGTAAGACTCCCCCTAGGGAGATCATCTCCTGTAATTTAGCTACCCAAATCAAGAAGACCATGGCCAATAATTAAATCATTTCTATATGATGTCCTACTTGGTTGACACCATCTGTGCTACTCTAAAATTCCCTTAGTTTACCAATTGGGGCCCAAAAATGAAATGAACCATCCCTCATGTCTTCCCAAAAGCAAGAATTTATAGGTACAAACATGAGATGCAAGCCACTACTAAATATTTCTACCCAATTATGTATAAATCCATCCACAAAAGGACTATGCCTAAGATATCTAAAAATATTAGGGAAACACTTATCACATTGGGAGACTACTCATATTACCTTGACTGTATCGTAATTATAGTAGTGTAAATCATGACAACTTTATTTAGGTTTCCCACCACGGTGCAAGACAAGATGGTTGAGTAAGATATTTCCTTACAACTACTCATATGAGTATATGGACTATGCAAAAACAAGAATAATAGACCAGTCCACCCCTAATTAATCAACATTAGTCAGTTTAAAATTAAAACTTGGCACTCAGTCATAGCTACTACCAAGCATAGGTCCACTTTTAGTCTAAAGAAGGATACTAATAGGGAATGGGATCTTACACAACTAAAATTCAATCACTATGTTAGACACAGGGAAGCTCTCAACATTAAGTACCACCATAATCCTAAAGACAGGGACCAATTCTACCTTAATGTAGTTATCAACTTTCTAAGTCACCCCAGTCAGTGCAAGGTTTATGGAGAAGTAGAACACCTATATGGTTCTAGGTACTCCAAAAAGAAGGTGGACATGTGCTTCCCACTTTTACCTAAGCCCAATATAAAAACACAAGTCTACATGATAGTATAGTGATGAATCATGCCTACATAAAGCTCCTAACATACAATTTATTATAGGATTCTATAACACACACGATCAAGAGGTGCATGGGTTCAAGATGAAGAACCCTTAAGTTCAAAATGTTTAGGGGTATAACATAGGGAATAACTATGAATTATGAAGAGTGTATATGGAATCTCTAATCTTTATGTGTACCCTTATCTTCTTACTTATGCTTAGCTAATGAATTTTTGTACTCGCATGTAGGATCCTACATCTATGCCCATGAACACCATAGTATATATCCTAAAGTTGTGCACTACCTCCACAAGCTATAGTTTTAAAATAATTATGCATGCACCTTAGCTAGAAGTGTTCCCAAATCAAGGGCATGCCTTCATTATCTATGCATGAATAATATACAGAGATGGGAGCATGTCCCAAATTTCACATTATACACATTGATGACATGTCAAACCAAAAGGAAAGCCTGTGCAGTGAGTGCCAAGTGGAAACATGATATAAAGGTCATTAGAGGTAGTTGAGGGAAACTCAAGGCATCATCAAAATGATTAAATGCATAATCAACCACTAGACATTAGGACATGAGTTCATGCCACCATCTAACTTTGTCAGGGAAATATTCCATTCCCCTATGCATATGTGTATCTAGAAGGGATCTTGACACCAACTCTAGATCTAATCACTGAAATAACTTCAAAAAGCATGGCCATAGTGACACAAAATAATTAAAAGCTATACCCACTAGCCTAATTGGTGTGTTTATTATAAAGGTCTTGTTCATTATAAAATCTTAGTTATTCACTTGAAAAAGGGTTAACATATTTTTAACAACTCACACTATTGGAATTATCCCTCCAAGATTAATTGTATTGGCTAAATATTATATATTAATTGAATTAATTTCACCTCTTTGTATTTTTTTGATGATTTTTTTTGTTGATCCTTGACTATGGGTAATGTTTGCCCCTCTCACCATTGTCTGCTCTCAACACCTCTTCATTAAACTTAAGACTCACTTGCAAGTCATATTCTATGTGCATCAAGGTCTATGTTAATATTGTTTGTGGACAATTTTTCATCCCTCTCATGTTTCACTGCATTCTTGTGCCTCCATGCAAAACACTTATGTATTTGGAGTATCCTTGGCAAAATCTATGTGTTATTGTATTGTTATCAAAGGTTTATATTGTGTTTATGGAATTTTGAGCACTCTCTCTATTCTAGGTGCATAAAATCTCTTGTATCTTAACATCTCTTACCTTTTCCCTCAAAATCTTAGGTTTAGATTAACCCTATATTTATCGTTTTACTCTATAGTCCTACATGATGATATTAAACTAGGTGAATTTAGAATATAAGGAATCTGGCCTACTCTAGAGGCTCACCCCAAGGATCCCAAAGGTTTCATGCCTTGGGGACATATCATTGTTTCAAAAAGACAATTGATTCTATCACACAAATCCAAGTGATAATACTTTTACATCTAGCACCGTAAACTTTTGTGCCTCGTGCAAGACCTCCACTCTAAGTGCCCCATAGAAAAGCTCCTTCATGCCATAAAGCATCTATAGGTGCACATTTTAAATGAGAATAATTTATACCATGCCTGATGGGACTAGGTTAAATAAAATCTAAATAATTGGTGCTATCTGTAGACACCTAAAATTGGCCATCAATAACCTCCAATCAGGGTTTTGGCTAATTTCCACTCAAAATACACAATTTGGCTTAAAAACACTAAAACATGCTACATGATGTGAAACTAACATATTCAAGTTCCAATTTTGGCTAGGGTATCATTAAATGGGGCAATGTAATCTATGGGCCAACTAACTTTGATCAGTTTATTCCGAGTCAAAATGCCAATTTTGCACCCACATGCTCTGATTTCCTCTTTCCTATAAAATATTATACACAAGAGGTATGCCTTTGTTATTTGTTATTAGCAACATCATAAATGTGAATACACATCCTATGCATCTGACAGTGACTTCCAATACTAATCCAATCAAATTGAGGACCAATAACAAGGCATTTTGATCAATTTGAGTAATTTGTGCATAAAGTGCTTAATCATGCTTAAGAGCTAATTAACCCAAATTAAGGCCTAATTAATAATTCAATGGAAAATTGTTGAATAATTTGTTTTGGAAATGAATATTAAATATCTGCATCATCAATTGACCTCATTTCTTGGGAAGACATCCCTAGGCCATAAATACCACAATTATCAGGATTCATGACCTCCATGCCTCTTAATTTCCCATTATTCCAATGTCATGATGAGGATAATAACAAACTTAATTCTAAAAACTGAATTAATCTTAACCACACATCTCAATCTTGAGATGGATGGTTAAGGTTGATTTTGATCAAATCCAAAAATCTGTAAATAGGAGACCTCATAATATCATTTCTAAGATTTTTTGATGCAAAGTTATAATTCCAAATTGATTCCAAAAGATTCAAGAAACTAGTGTTACCATGCCAAATTGATTCCAAGTCAAGCCAAGCCACAAGCCAAAGGTTCCAAGGAGAAGAGGAGATAACCAAGCCTCCTTTGATGAAGACTTCATGAGCACAAGCCGAGCAAGCCACCACTACAAAGGAATTTGGAGCATCCAAGGAAGGTGAAGGAACTTTTGTATTTGATTCTTTGCTTTTTAGTTGTGCTTGTCATTTGCTTTTGTAAACTAAGCTCTCCTTAGTGTTTAGGCAAATGTTATGTTATTAGTATGTTTATTTCATTTTGTTTTCATTTTGGAGCTAACACCATATTAACCATCTTCTCTTGAGTTAAATTCCTAGATGACCTAATGGCATACCTGGTGGGACCAGATGTATCCTACACCTAAAAGAGATAATTTTTCAACTATAAAATATTTATTTAAGCCTTTACAACTCTTATAAGTTAATTTTTTAACTTTATTTTTCCATTTTTGGTTTCCATGGTTTTTACATAGTAATCGACGTTGATATAAATACTGATATCGGTTACCTAGCTTAACTGACATCGGTCAGAAGAAGTGACATTGGCTAGATCTCAATTAGCCATAACCAACATCAATGGTAATAATTAGCATCTATCACTATGTTTTTCCAAAAACATAGACCCGAGACCTACTTTTCCAAAGTTTGTTGTTTCAAACTCAAAAGGGCTTCAAAGATAAAGGACATGCTAACAATTTTGATGTAGGACTAAGCTTGATATTTTATCAAAACATGTTTAAATCACATTTTCATGATTAAAAATAAATTAGGAACCTTTTTTTTTTGTTTAACAAAGAATTTAAAAGTTTTTGGTGAATTTTTTCAAAGTTTGCAACTAAGACCAAGGGATCAAATGAACACAACAAAAACATTTTATTTGGGTTTAAAATTGAACACACTTGTCAATTCTTGATTGAAATATATTTTTAGTTAGATTTTATTTGGAAAAAAGAGGAATGTTGCATGTATGCTCTTCCATTTGTCCCCTTTAGGGAACTCTTGGAATCAAAAGTGTCATTCCTATTGCAAATAGCCTTGTCCATAGCTTAGAAAGAAAGTCATCTAAATCACTCCCCAAAAACTTGTCAAAATTTGGGTGACCTTGAAAATGACCCTAAAGTCTTTGTATCATCATGATTTCTTTGTTTTTATGCATCTTGGCTTACGAGGGGGACTTCATCACCCCCATCAAGTTCTTTAGGGATGACCTAGGGTTTCATCTCCTGACATTGACTTCATTTGGCTCCTTTGGAGTTGTACACAGGATGTAGTGTCACTTTGAACATCACACTACACTAAGAAAATAGCAGGATGTAATAGTAGAAAAAAAGACTAGACCTTTTTGCAACAAGCCAAGCGATATAGACCCAAAATATATGTTTTTATTTTGCCTTATTTGGCATGAAAGTCATTATACAATCGATTCCCCTAGATCATTCTGAAACTTATTAGATCTTAGACAAATCCCCACTTACCATGAAAGTATTGTTGGTGCAAGGTGCATCTAAAGTTCTGTGTCATAGTACTATCATTTAAGAGAAGGGGGGTATAAAAACCCTACAATATAATGCACATTTACTTTTGGATGAACACTTAAAATCCACTCAAATCATATATATTGATGGATTCAACTAATACTAAGAAACCTTGTCAATTTAGGATCTAAAGGTGATTAATTAGTTTATATTATCCTAGTTTAAAGTCTTGTATGAAGTTAAAAACTTGGTGTAAACAAACAATCCAAACTAAACACATAGTCCAAATTTTCCTTTGAACAAAGAGGCGTTATGTTTCCCATGTGAGATCATCCATTTTCCTTGTTCAAAAGTTCATCAAAATCTTGAATGTCATATCATCCACCTTGATGTAATTATGACACCTAATTGAGTCTAGACCTTTACCAACATTGTTTAAGTCCTTCACTTATGATCCAAATTTTAAATTACACCTTTACAAGTTCATAGGGTTGATGTGTTAAGTGGGTTCACCATTTGCACTAAACATCAGGGAAATTAGGTTTAATTTATAATTTAGGTTAAAGGCCATTTAAGACTTAATCATTATCATCACTTGATAGACTTAAGCCATTTCGTATTAAACAATTTCACTTTAAGTCTATACACCAAAACATTTTGAGTCAAGAAAGGTATTGTTATGCTACCAAAATTGTAAGAAATCATCTTTGCCTTAGAAAGTTTTTGAATCAAACCTTTTTATCACACCTTTTTGGGTATTATAACATCATTACACTGCCCAAAATGTTTTGAATATTGTTTCATGGACCTTATTGCATAGAGTTTCAAATTTGTTCCTATATTTTTAAACCAATTTAATTGTAATTTTGTGATCTTTTGTCTAAAATAGTTATACTGTTCACCTTTGCTTATCTTGTTTTTCAAAATAACTAAGTTTTATACCATTTTTTGTGAGAAAGTAAATTATTGTTAGAGTGACTTTTGTTCATACCTTATACCTAGTTGACCAAGTTCATGTTCAAGAATTGAATTCCTAGTGTTTTTTAGAAGTGTTTCAAATCTATTAGATTAAAACTTTCATCTATTTTCAAAGTCTGTCTTTTGACATCATTTGGCCAAGAGTCCTATCACATGCCTTGTTTGAGCCTAGCTTTGATGTCGTGTTTATCCAAAAGACCTAGTAACTTTTAAATTCCTAGATTAGATTGATTTGAAACACTTCGACATTAGAGTTTGGTATTTCAATTTTTTAGTCCATTTACTTGTTTACCTTTATGTGAAAAGTGAAACATTAGATACTTCACTCTATCTTGTTCCCTCACAAACCTTTGCATAAGCCTTTTGATCTTTTTGACAAATCTAGACCAAGTTGAAGGCATCATTTGTTTTATATTCTATCTTTTTTAGAGTTTGTTGAAATATTTGACCTTTTATTGCAAAGCATTGACTATGGATCCCAACATGTATTCCTACACTCATAGTGGACTCACGTACAATCTAGGGATTAGTAATGTAGTTGTGTAGGAATAAATGGTGCAAGACCCATATGTAGATAACATTTCTTATGAGATGGATGCTTATCCCTCTTATAATAATCAATAAAGGGCACAAAGTTAAGATCCATTAGGTAACTATCTAGTTAACACACCACCTTACATAAAATAAGACCAAGAATAAACCACACAATACTTAGCTACAATACCTATAGTGGATGAGCTAGTAATTCAATAGTCATATTATACTAATATAGATTCCATGTATGATCCATTTTTGTTTGAGTGATATTTGTTAGAGAACAAAGATGATATTTTGGTTAGAACCATAGAGGTAGGGGCTAATTTTCCAACAAACTTCCCCCATGAAAATTTACCAAGTCTAGTAAGAGTGCCCCACAAAATCATTTATGATCAACAAGCTTCTTCTAGCCATCCTATAGCTCTAGTCCAAACAACATTCCAAGATCCTAATATATCTGATTGAAGTAAAAACATCATGGAAGATAACTTTAACCAAATGCAAATAGCATATCAAACATATCTAAATCTAGTACATGATTTAAATTAGATGAACATGGTAAGTAAGCCTCTCATTGACCTAGTTCAATAGGAGTGGTGATAAAGTTAAATAGACAAGATAATATGAATTTTGACCCATTTTTACAAATTGATTTAATAGATAACCTGATGCATATGCCCATTATTGAAGAAGTGTCTTCAGCCTCTACACTGAATAATGAGCCAAACATAGTAGATAATGTGTAAATAGCATCCAATCCTAATCAAAGTGGGACTAATACATAAACAACTAGCTAACAACATGTGCTTGTAGTTAATCCTATGAATAGGTCATCATACTAGGGAGTGGGGGTTTCTACACCCTAGCCTCAACTAGTTGCTTCCTTGAGTCTACAATCTATAGGGTTAGGTAATCAAATAATGGCTAATGTCACACCTCAATAATAGAATGTGATAAATCCTGCTCCCCCTCAATTGGTATCAAGTAGTATTCCAAAATAATATACATACTCTAGTGTATCAATGAAATAAAGGATGAATACATTGCCACGTCAATCAGGGGTAACAAATATTCCACCCTACAAGGTAACAATGAACATACCTTTTTAGTCATAGACTAATATGCCAGTCCAAAACCAAGTAATGACTAGTCAGTAATGTAGAAATATTGGTCAACAATAGATGTCAAATCTACAACTTACTTTCACTTCGTCACATGGATTCATGCAATAAGGAGGTCCTCATGTTTCTTAGGTACCTACTAGACAACCATTGGTTTAAAATATGCCATAAATCTAGAGACAGGGTCTTGGTCCACAAGTTCCTACTCAACAACAAAGTTTAATTAGTGGGTACCATATCCCTTTTCAACCACATTAGGCACATTATAATTATATCCCTCCATCCCAACCACAAAATCCCTTAGGTCAAACCTTTATTGCCAACCCAAACCAGAATATCACACATCTAGATGTGTAATTTCAAGTACATCCCAATCCAAGTATGCATATTCTTGGTCCATTCCCCAACCAAGCCAATATACCTTAATATGTGTCTCCATCATACCCTAGTCAAAGTGTCCCACTTGTGACCTCTCAAAAATTTACCCAAACCAATGTTTTCCCTCAAACCAATATCTCTTCTAGTTTCTTCTCCCAAGAATTACAACAAATGAAGGATGAAATTGTTGCCATTTAGGCTGGGAAGCAAACCAAAAAAATCAAATTAGATGATGTATGTTCCTATCCATTTAACATGGAGTATTTATAGATACCATTTCCTCTAGGATATGAACCATTGTAATTTGATAAATACAAAGGGAAAGGTGATCCTAAGCTTCATTTGACCAAATTTGTTATCGTATGTCAACTAGTGGCTTATAACAACATATACCTTTTGATGTTGTTTCCAAGAAGCTTGGTTGGAAAATATTTGGAATGGTTTTTTAAGTTACCAAATAATTCAATAATGGACTTTGATGATCTTTTTGATAAATTTGTGTAACACTTTTCCTATAATATCGAGCATGAGATTTCATTAGCAGACCTAACACAAGTAAAACAAAAATCTAGGGAGAGTTTTGCAAGTTACTTAAAATGATGGAGAGCCCTTGCAATCCATTTCACCCATAGTTTACTTGATAAATAATTATCCACTGTGTTTACCAAAAAATTGCATAGTGAGATAGCCTATCATCTGAAACTACAATGTGCACATACATTAAAGGAGATCATTGATAAAGGTTTGTTGATTGAGAAGGTAATCATCAATAAAGGAGTCATCAAGCTTAATTCAACTAATCAAAATCAAAGTACCAATCATGGAAATGACCAACATCCCATCGTAGCATAAGCATCACAACTCGCATAGGCTAATAACCATGAAAGAACAAATCAATTCAATCACAATATGAATGTTATGGGAAATGGATTAATCAAATCTCATCATGTCCAAACTATGTAGACATCATCTTCACTACCTTTTCAACATACTCCTACCTAGTAACCTCTCCAACTAATGCCATAAGCACAAAAACCAAAACTTGCATAATAAATACAATAATACTTACCATTGTAAACCCCTCCTCCTAAGAGAACCGTGCCTACACGTCATGTCTTTAGTGACCTAGGATAACTTATTGAGTTTATATTTCACAATATTTCTACCACTAATCTGATTAGTTGGCCCATACCAAAACATTATCCATAAGGCATTCCTTATCCTGATTGGTACCATGAAAATGAATTCTGTGACTATCATCAGGTCAATGGGTATAATCTATGAAGATGTGTCCAAATCAAGTATTTAATCAAGAATATGTTAGAGAATGGGAAGATAAAATTGGATAATAGTTGTTACACTTCCAATAAAACTCTAAGGATCTATTAAAACCCCTTTCCTTGACATAACAATCAATAGTAGAAGAACAATCAACAAAAATAACAATGACTAGTGTAGTAGTATAATCAACAGTATCAAATTCAAAGGCCAAACTAGCAGAGCCAATAAAATCAGCAATAGGATCCACAATGATAGAATAATGGACAAAACAAAGGTCAAAATGGTAAAAACCAATAAACCTACCATGTAATTGTACATGATTACAATAGGGTTGTAGGTCATATTATAGGGGGTAGTGTTAATACCATCTCCATTAATCTTAGACCAATTACTAATTAGCCTAGACCATTTCTAAATGAAAATATTCAACCAAATTACATGGATAATCCTTCTTTAACCTAGGAGTTCATACAAACAAACTAATAAACTTGGACTTCCCCTTTTGTATCTTATAAGGAAACTTGTCCTTGCCACATGACCACATACAAGTGCACTTGTAACCGAGACTTGTCTTGTTTGGTGCCACACCATTTCCAACATTGGTTAGAAATAATGGTTTGGTATTTAATCCTGATTATGCAATAAAAAATTGAAGGTTGAAGATTACTATCCTAGGACCACAACCATCTACCACTTTGCCTATCTTCCAACCAACTATTCAACCTTAGAATAAACCATTCACTACTGACCAAGATAAGAAGTTTGATACTGTGGAACAATTACAAAAGAAACTAGCACAAATTTGTATTTTAGATTTGATGTTGATGTCAATAGTCCATAAGAACATCTTGAATGAGTTTTTGACCCAATCCACTATTTCTAGTGACATATCCCCTGATAACTTTGAATCTTTTGTTGGACACCTAGCTCCATCCCAAAAAGTCACATTCAACCAAAGTGATATGTCTTCCCTTGGGGCACTCCATAATAACCCATTATACATTTAGGTTTGTATTAGATGTCATAAAGTGAAATATGTCCTTATAAACAATGGATATAGCCTCAACATAGTGTCTCTAAAGATCATCAAGCTTCTTGGGTACACAATGATAGATCTCTAGCTAGAAATAATAAGTTTTAAAGCCTATGATATTCAAGAAAGAGAATCCCAAGGCACCATTAGTTTGCCAATTATCATTGGTAATTTAACCCATGATACACTTGGCCATGTACATGATCTATATTTATCATATAACATGCTTTTAGGTAGGCCATGGTTACATGAGATTCATATAGTCTCATCAACACTGCACCAATGTATCAAATTTTCCCACTTAGGGATGGAAGTGAATAATACTACAAGCATCTTGAGGTCAATTTTCAAAGCCATATTTATCTATATGGTATGAATCCAAGTTACAAGTAGGATAGAGGAAAATCTATACTTATTAATCCTTCATCAGATAATTACATAGATCTTAATACTTTGGACTCCCTTTCCCACATGCCACCTCTTGAAGCTTCTAATCATTTCACCATTTCAAATAATGGATCAAGAGAATATGTGACCCATGATACATTTCATATTTCCAATCTTCCTTAAAATCTGAAAACCTTTGGGTGACCTAAGGTCATCCCACATATGCATTGGCAATGAAAGAACAAAGATAAGGGGCCTATTACATTTGTACCAACATCTGGCCTAGGACCTAACCTTCTTAAAGGGGATGAATCATGCTTATACAATGATGACCAAGCTGATTGTTGTAAAAGTTCAAAGTATCATATTCCCAATAGGATCATGGAGTGTCACAATTATGAAGGAAGAAGCCTCAGACTAAATCAACAAGGAACCATCGAGCTAATTTCCATGACTAAGTATGAAAGACCTTATGGACTTGGATTTAAACTACATAGGGGTGACCCCACATATCTTATTCAAACTCCATCACCAGTGACTAGTTATAATGATACTGATAGTGAATCAAAGTCTAATCATAGCCTTACCTTTGATAACCTAGTTGAAACCAACATGTTTAATAGCAATACCATTTATAACCTTACCTACGCCATTCATCACAATCCATTACCATTATATTATCCCCAACTGATAGATTGGGACCAAAAATAATCTAGTCTACTGATTGATGAGTTCTAGAATGATGAGGCATTTTGTGATCTATTAGGCCTTAGAGACAATGTTCCTTAGGAGATCACATATCATGATTCTCAATCACATTGGATCCTATAGCCTATTTTGGAGAGCAGGTGAACACCCTTAGCCAAAAATAAATAAGTAAAATATTGAGGTCCCAAAGTGAAATCCTCTTTAAGGTGTTTTCTAACCAAGGACAAAGTAAAGATAAATGCTAGTCTACTGGTGAAAACCTATTTCAAGTTCCATTAGATAGTGGTGTTCATTCTTATTTGAATTTAGACCAGGAGACCACCAATGATGAACTTGCATGTGGATCAGAGTTTAGCTTTGAGTGACAACAAATATTTGATCAAATACTTCAAGAATTTTTATTTTTTATTTTTTTACATGGCTAGATCTCCCATTAAGGGATTCAAATTCATCATGCCTAGGAGAAGTTTAAGATTAATTCCTAATAGAGGACCCTAACATAGTCCAATAGTTCAAGTCACTACCTACTATCCTAGAAGATAGTTTGACCCTTCTAGTTGAAGAGATGATGGAGGTAAATATCAAAACTTTATCAAACCTAAAATGGATAAAATTAGGTTCATCCCTCAATGAGGAGGAATGTAACATCTTTATAGCTCTATTAAGAGAGTTTGTTGATATTTTTGCATGGACCTATTATGACATTCTAGGCTTAGACCCTACCTTAGTTATGCATCACCTTATGGTTAATCATGATGGTAAACTAGTAAAATAAAAGCTACATAAGATACATCTTTGTATTGATTTACTAGTAAAAAAATAGTTGGAAAAACTCTTAGAAGTAGGATGCATCTGATCTATTGACTACTCTAAATAGATATCTAATGTTGTACCTATTAATAAAAAGCTTGAAGGGATCAAAATTTGTATTGATTTTTAAGACATCAACAAAGCTTATCCTAAGGATAATTTTTCCTTGCCTAATATTGACATGATCATCGATTCCATGGTAGGTTATGAAATGCTTTCACTTATGGATGGATTTTTAGGATATAATCAGATCAGAATAGCACTAGAAGATCAACATAAAATAACATTCACCACTCCATGGGGAACATTTTGTTATCAAGTGATGCCATTTGGCCTTAAGAATGATGGAGATACATATCAAAGGGCCATGAATATCACATTTCACGATATGATGCATAATATTGTTGAAGACTATGTCAATGACATTTTAAGAAAATCCAAAACTAGGGCTGATCATCTAGTAGTGTTACACAAGATATTTGAAAGACTATGAGAGTAAAAAGTTAGAATAAATCCAAATAAATGTGTATTTGGTGTAACCTCAACTAAATTAATTGGATTCATCATGTCTCATGGAGGTATTAAAGTTGATCTAGCTAAAGTCCATGCTATAACTAAGATGTTGGCACCAACTAATTTAAAATAACTTTGTAGTTTGTAGGGTAAGATCTAGTCAATCCAATATTTCATATCTCAATTAGTAGATAAGTGTCATCCATTTCCACAAATTTTAAAGAAAGGAGTTGCATTCCACTAGGATGATCACTGCCAAATAGCTTTTCAATATCTCAAAGATTATCTTGTTAATCCACCTATTTTATTACCTCATTTACCAAGAAAGTCATTCTTGTTATACTTATCAACTATCAACCATGATTTAGGGGCACTCTTGGCTCAACATGATGACAAAGGAAAGGACCATGTTGTATACTACCTAAGTCATACCTTGGTTACATATGAACATAACTATGCACATGTTGAAAAAGCTTATCTAGCCATGGTTTTTTTAGCTTAGAAAATACATCATTACATTTGAATAATAAAACTATGGTCATTTCAAAAGTAGATCCACTCAAGTATCTACTATCTAAAATAGATTTGCAAGGTAGAATGGCTAAATGGATCATGTTTCTTAGTGATTTTGACATAGATTATATCAATCAAAAGGTAATCAAAAGATAAGTTCTTGTAGATCAACTTGTTGAAACACCTCTCATAGACACCTAACCACTCACATTTCAATTTCCTGATGAAATCATCATGACCATCATGGGCACACCCCTTGAGGAGTAGCCCTAGAAGCTGTATTTTGATGGTTCATTAACTGTACATGGATCAGGGGTAGGCCTATTGTTTATCACACCATAGAGGGATTTAATCCCTAAATCCTTTAGAATTAGCTTTCCTTATACAAACAACATGGCTGAGTATGAAGCACTTGTTGAAAGACTTTGATAAATAGTTTAGTGGAATATATCTCATCTTCAAGTTTATGGTGATTCTTAGTTAATCATCAATCAGGTTACAAATTAGTTTTAGACCAAAGATGATAAGTTGGTTCCATATAAAGACATGGTTAACACTCTTAAATAACAAATTGCCAACATTTAGTTTGAGCATATACTGAGGGCTAGTAATAGAATTGTCGATGTTATGGCTACTATTGGATTTTTTATTCAACAAATAAATAAAACTAGAGAGTATTAGTTCCTCATTGAAAATTTGTTAGCACTAGCTCATGAACCTTCAATCATTGCTATTATTTTTGATATTATTGATCCTAATTATATCTAGTACTTATACCTTTATAAATACCTTCATGACCAAGTTTTACCCCCAAACCTATCTCAAAAAAAAACCAAATCCTTCATTCATCATTCTACTCATTATACTTTACTTGGATCCACTCTTTACCATCATAGTTTTGATGGAACTCTACTTCGTTGTTTAACTTCAGTAGAGTCTATGCTATCATTAATATAAGTTCATGAAAGAGTATGTGGATCCCATTCTAGTAGGGTAGTCCTATCCAAAAATCTCTTGCACACTAGTTATTATTATCCCATAATGGATGCAGATGCCATTGCATATGTAAATAAATGTGAAAAATGTCAATGGTATGCTAATTTGATTCATTCCCTAGCAAAAAATGTAAAACTAATGTTGACACCATGGCCATTTTCTACATGGGGACTTGACCTCATTTTGAAGATTAACCCCACTACATCTAGTAGCCATAAACATATCCTTACCACCACTAAATATTTCACTAAGTGGGTTAAAGCTATGCCCCTCACTTACATGACTAGAAAGTAAATTTCCAAATTCATCTTCAACTATCTCATCTACTGCTACAGTATCCCCTCTAACATTATATCTGATAATGGGGGATCATTCAAGAACAAAGATGTAGACTAGTTATGTATTGAATACAACATCACCCAACATTTTTCTAAAGCATGTTACCCTCAAGGTAATGGCCAATCCGAGGCATCCAAAAAAACCATTATCAAAATTCTTAAAAATATTTTCAATGATGTCATTCATGATTGGCACCTCCATATATTCCCTACCCTTTGGTCATTCCATACCAATCATCATACCCCCACAGGAGCCACTCTATACTCACTTGCTTATGGTATTGAATCCATCCTTCCCATTGAAGTTGAGTTGCTTTGACTATGCATCTCTTTCAAGCATGTCCTAGATGATCATGAGTATCGAGTAGCTCACTTGCAAGAGATAGATCTACTTGATGAAAAATGCACAACTAAGCTCAACAATCTTCAAGCATATCAGAATCATCTTAAAGGCCACTATAATTAGCGTGTGAAGTATAGAACATTTAAACTTGGTGATCTTGTTCTTAAAGAAAACCAAAAGAATACCACAATTGAGAAGAAACATAAAGGGAAATTCAAACCAAAATAGATAGGGCCTTTTGTCATCATTATAGATTATAGATTAGGAGCATACAGGGTTACCATACTAGACAATGATAAACATCTAGAGCTAATGAATATTATTCATCTCAAGTGGTATTATGCTTGAATGATAAGGTGTATTTTTTAAAAGGACCATTTTAGTTATACCATTTTATCACTATTATTATTTGTATAAATAAGAACCTTATCTATCCTCTTTTCCATGTCCACTTTCCATTTTTGACCTATCGACCCAATGTGTTCTAAAGCCTAGCCAATTTGACCTTGGGTTTTTTCATTCGTTATGTAGTTTTAGCATAAAATTATATGATTAGTTCATCCATTAGTTCAAGTATTTTAGATAGGGAGTGTATCTTGGGGTAGTGTGATAGAAGTTCTAGTAGTTGCATCCTTTGTTTGTTAGTCCTTTCTTACCACCACTATTGTTACTAATTATAACTAACTTTGGGAAAATTAGTACCATTGATCTATGCCATTGTGTTCTAGTTATAACCACCTATGGGAAAACTAGGGGAAACACTAAGCCTTGATGTACCAACTTGCCACTTCCTATGCTATACTATATCTTTTTACCAATTGTGCCTATTTTTTGTGAATTGGCTATTGCACTGGTCAAATTCCTCTACTGTAAGGATGGAGCTATAGTGAGTGGAGGTCCTATTTTGGGACTATGTAGGTAGTACTCAATAATTTTTGAAGTCATCTTAGTCACCCTTTTCCCCATGCTCTCACCATTTTGTGGGAAACCTTCATTTAAACACTCTTTCCATTTTACGAGCTTGAACCATTTAGTGCCTCATCATTCTTGATCAAGTTGAGACACTTCAAAAAATTCTAAAAACACTTAAAAAATCATTAGAAAAGAACAAAAACATTGACCACTTCTTTTCCTTAAGGATTCTAGGAACCTTTACTAAGTTATAATAAAATCACTTGTCATTTAGTTTCCCCATCCTTTTTGGCCTTTTCTCTCATGCACTTACCATATTACAAGACCATTCCTATTCTTATATCATATCTATTCTATTTATTTTCATCATTTATCACATTTTACCCATTCCCTGGGAGAACTACATTTGACCTAAATTTTTTATTGGATATCACATCCATAGAACTATGTAGGCAGTGTCCACTTGCCTAGTGCATATGGAGATAGCTCAGCCACCCCCTTCCTTTTCTTCTATTCCCCTATTTTGTTCATTTGTTAAGTTGTCACCTATTTTTTAGGGGCAATGTTTGTAGGGTTTCTTTTGCTTTGTTTGTTTATTTGTTTCTACTTATTTTATGTGTTTATCTACTTGTTTGTTTTCTTTCAACACAGTTGCCTTGATTTAGTTTATGTGTGTTCATTAGGTGATTCCTTTCCCACACTTACACTTTAATCCATCCATATTCGTATGTTTACATTGTCATCATGGTTTCTATCATTGGTGCATTATTTTCTATTGAGTATTGGATTATGGGAGTTAGTCCTCATGCATATTTTATCCAAGACCTCATGATGTTATACCATGATTCCTACCGATACATGATACAACAAACCTAAACTTCACAAATTCTATTCAACAATGGTGACATCTCTTTGACACTAACATCTTGATTCCCTCCTAATCATATCTCAAATAGAGTAATTAAACACAAAATAATTTCAACCTTTATTAGTTCAAGATGAGCATCTCCCTACTAATAGGTTGTTCCAATTCATCATTACCCTTTATGTTAATTTATCATCATCCTTGACCAATTTTATCATGTTTGTCATAATCAGGGTCCAATGATTATAGCCACATATGGGTAAATCATTATACACCATCCCACCTACATTTCTCAATGATTATAAACACCATTGGGAAAATCATTATGTTGTCACCACTTTACTTTTTTTACCTATACAAGGGCATGTTATTATCTTGTTTATCTATTCTGACTGTGGAAGCTCCATCTTCTCAATGATTATAGCTACCTTTGGGCAAATCATTGTGTTATCTTACCGCATTGCCACTATCGGGTACAATGCTTATAACCACCTTTGGGAAAACCATTGCACACTATCCCACTTACATTATCAATGATTTTGATTACTTTTTTAGTATCATTGTGTTTTCACCCCATCATATTTCCTTTCTTTGGTCCCCTCATTTTTCTTCTTTTCTTTTGAGGGACAGTTTGCCAACTTGCTTGTGCCAACCATTCCCTCGAGCAGGAATCATATAGTTAGTTTATTTATATTTGTAGGCATACATGACCTTTTCATTCTTTGATAAGACATTATTATGCTTATATCTTGCAATGCCTTCCCAAATAGGGGCAAACTATAGACACCTAAAAATATCCATCGATAACTTCTAATTAGGCTTTTGGCCAATTTCCACCCAAAATGCACAATTTGGCCTAAAAACACTAAAACATGATAAATGGTGTGAAACCGACATATTAAAGTTTTGATTTTGGCTAGGGTATCACCCAATGGGGCAATCCAAATAATGGGCCAGCTAACTTTGATCAATTTATTCTGACTCAAAATGCTAATTTTGCACCCACGTGCTCTGAATTGCTCTTTCCTATCAAATATTCTACACAAGAGGCATGCCTTTGTTAGTTTTTTTTGGAAACATCCTAAATGGGAATACACATCCAATTCATCTGATAGTGATTTCCAATTATAATCCAATCAAATTGAAGACTAATAATAAGGCATTTTAATCAATTTGTGCATAAAGTGCTTAATCATGTTTAAGAGCTAATTAACCCAAATTAAGGCCTAATTAAGAATTATATGGAAACTTGTTGAATAATTTGTTTTTTAAATGAATATTGAATATCTACATCATCAAATGACCTCATTTCTTGGAAAGACATCCCTAGGCCATAAATACCACAAATATTAGGATTCATGCCCTCCATGCCTCATCAATGCCTTCCATGATGCCCTTCATGCCTCTTAATTGACCCTTATTATAATGTAATGATGAGGATAATTAAAAACTCAATTCCAAAAATTGAATTAATCCTCAATCACACATCTCAACCTTGAGATGGACAATTGAAGTTGATTCTAATCAAATCCAAAAATCTATAAATAAGAGGCCTCACAACATCATTTATAAGATTTTTTTTATGCAAAGTTATAATGCCAAATTTATTCCAAGATAAACACACCACAATAAAAAGGTCCCATGGATAAGAGGATATATACAATCCTCCTTTGATAAAGACTTCATGAGCATAAGCCAAGCAAGCCACCACTACAGATGCATTTGGAGCATCCAAAGAAGGTGAAGGAACTCTTGTATTTGATTCCTTGATTTTTAGTTGTACTTGTCATTAGATTTTGTCAACTAAGATCTCCCTAGTGTCTAGGCCTAGAGATGTTATGTTATTAGTATGTTTATTTCATTTTGTTTTCACTTTGGAACTAACACAATACTAATCATCCTCTCTTGAGTCAAATTCCTATATCACACTATCTTTGGCTTAAAAAGTGTAGTAGACACTCAATAAGAGCACCTAATGAATCCAAATAGCTTTGGTATGAGAAGATCATCCCCTATATACATGCTTGGAAGAACAAGATCATCTACAAGAGGCATTGATTTCCATTTCACTGAGCTTCTAGTGCCATATAGATGAAGAAGAGTTAGAGTTTCTTTGTCCCCTATTTGAAGGAGTTATGCAAGATAGTTGTCCCCTAGGTCATAGTAAACCCATAAATTTATAAGGTTAATCATGCCTAAAATAGGCTTATTCTCCATCCCATTCATGGATGTACTAAGAAATCAAGTGTTTATGCCTTTTAATAGAGGTAGTCCATAGTCCTCACTCAATATGATGACATTCTAGTGACAACCCTCAAAAGTTTATCCTATTTTATGGGAAAGAACTCAAATTATCCAATTGAGCACATTCAAGACATCATAAATATCTACTCAGAGTACCATGTCATTGAATATAATGTCATAATTAGACTACTTACCTCCTCAATAAAATGTGAATCCCTCCAATGGTATCGAGGCTTGAGATTGAATTCTATTCACAATTGGGACAAGATTGGAAAAAAATATGTAAATAGTTTGAAGACTAAAGAAATCACATGTCCTTTATTAAATATCTCATGACTATAAATCAAATGCTACATGAAATGATGGTCAATTTCAAATTCAAATTTTAGAGAGTTTGGGATAGAATCCCACCTTTATGTACGCCATCTCTCAACACTGTATTCTTATATTTATTAAAGGCTCTTAATAGTGATATAGTAGTGATGATTTAGTCCTTGGGAGGCATATTCCTCCTTTATACCTATGAAGTGGCCATGTGCACAGAGAATTATTTGATCTAAAAAATTATGCCTAGACCCCCTATGTTTATATTTTTAGATCTATTCCATAATCAAGCAACTACACAACCTATGCTAGCACCTACACCTACTACAGTGAGTCCACCTACCTCATCCATCACTTCTTCTAACAAATTCCATGAGTTTAAAATGCTATTGTAAAGCTTTGGGAATGAGTTATTTATCTTAAAAAGGTAACAAGCATAATATTCTAGATCTCATCAACCTTTCACTTAGTAATACCAGTCAAATAGACATCCATACCAAGGTAGTGCACAAACCCAAAATCAACTCACTTATAATAGGATGCCTTATACAAAAAATTATAATACTTATAACACTTATAAGGCCCTTGTTCTAGTACATAATAATCTCACACAAGATTTCAAGTGGTGATTCATATACAATCAACCACATAATCAAGTTATGTGTGTAAACGAGATTCTAAACCAAACACTCATGGTACAAGGTTTGCCTTGACAATAACAAATGAATATCATAGTTCTACATGAGGAATGAATCAAAGTGATAACTCAACCACAGGATGGGTTTACTTTTGTAAATTGGTAAGAGGAAAACTTTAACTATGTTAATCAAGGTAATGCACCTAGTAGAGAAATAACCTTAGTTGTTGTCAACACTAGATTAAAAGGAATAGCTAAAAATGAGTCCACACTAATTGTAGTGACCTTACTTTCAAAACCCCAAGTCACTCATGTAGGTGTGTAAGCTAAGACACCCACACAACCTTTGTGCTCAAAAAATTTCATATAAAGGGATGGGTAACCTCAAATTAGTATGCCAACACCAAAAGAGACCATTCCCCCAAATACATAATCAAAAGATTCTTAAGTCCCCTTCAATATTGTAGAGTAGATGAAGAAGATGAACCTCAATTTAACTATGTGGGATGTGCTTACCATTTTGTCTCAATAGAATTTGCTTCAAGATGAGCTGAAAGGCTTTTAGTAATGTCAAGCCTTTCAAACATCACCTACTACCTCTATAAGTCTATGTTATCTTAAAACAAAGGAAGTATAGGTGAAAAATAGTAATAATCCACCCTCATTTTACATCTCTCTAATCCTTAGCCAACATTTGGTATATAACTACATGATCGAATCTAGTTCGAGCATCTCAATGATGCCCAAGAATATTGTAGGCATGCTAGGAATTGCATATTCGCTTGTGTCAAAAGGAGTGGTCCAACTTAATGGAATGATAGTCAAAGCTATAGGGGTAATCAAAGATTTGATTATTACATTACATGCATGCCTAATCCTCTCCATTATGTAAGATATTTTAGTTATTGATTTACCTCCCTACTTCACCATATGCCTCTCTCAAGACTTCATGACAAATATGGGTGGGTATTTATCTTCAAATTGGTTTCACATGTTGCTGAGACCCAGATATGGGACCAATGTGACCATAAGGGTAGAGCCTATATTTAAAATCCATGTTGATCCATACTCTCCTAGCCTATCCCAGTCAAGAAAAACTACACAATGTTTAACCAAAAGGATCCTATCCTTCATGAGGCCATGCCATCACTTGAAGAAACCCCAAACAATCTACTGGATGAATGGGCATGAAAATATTTTGAGTTTGATCCATATGATAATGTAGAGATGGGGCTAGGCACATATTACATCATGAAAGATAATCTTGTAATGCTAGAGCTCATGAAGGAGTGTAATAACCCTAAAGGTATGTGGAAATTATACTTTTATGGCTCCCAAAGTAATAATAAAACAAGAGTTGGTATCATAATGGTCTCATACCAAAAGGATAATTAATTCCATTCTTTTAGACTGTAGTTCACTTGCACTAATAATTATTCCATGTATGAGTTGCTAATTAAAGGCCTTTAGCTTTCATAAAAGAAAGGAGTCAAGGCACTACAAGAACTAGGAGATAATGAGCTAGTTGTCAACTAGGTTAAAGTATAGAGCACGACTAATAATGGCTTAATGAAATCTTATAAACATAGAGTGTGGGATATGACAGAAGGCTTCAATGCATTTAACATCATTTCTATACTGAGGGGAAATAATTTTGATGTAGATAAGCTTCTAACTAAAGGTGTATAGTATGACATATTACATGACTTAATGAAACGGTCCAAATAACTCATCAAACTCATGGTTAGACTAGAAGTTCCAAACAATGCAGATAATTGTTAGGTGTTCTAAAATGACAAATAGATCATCAATTTCCTATAGGATGAGGTAGAGTTTTGCATCATGAACTATGCACAACTTTGATCCTAATATGAAGATCAAGTTGTCTAATTAAAAGGAAACAAGATACCAAAAAGGCTAGTCACCCTAGAAAGCATCTTCAATATCAATGACCAATTCAAAGGAGAGAGGCACAACATGAGATCCAAGGAAGATATCTCTACACCCATAGTCATTTTAAAGGGTAAAGCTCTTAAAGCTAGTAAATTATGCTCTATGCCAGAGATTGAGAGCTTTATTTAACTCGGTAAGATATATGATGGCATAATTGCATGGAGTTATAAGGATCTTAGAGGCTTTGACCCATACTTAACACAACACACAATTAAGATCCATTTTGAGGTGTAATATGTAATCCAAAATTAGAGGTCTATCAATCCAAATTTAGAGCCATTGATATGTAAGGATATCTCCAAATGCATTGAGGCTAGTATAATACTTTTGACAAAGCACTCCTCATGGATTGAAAACTTGGTACCAGTGTGAAAAAGAATGGGGAGATAAATCTTTGTGTGGACTTTAGGGACTTGAACAAAGATTCTCTCAAGGATAATTATCCTCTCCTACCAATGTTGCATATCTTATAAATAGTCATATGCATGAAAATATTTTCACTATTGGATGGTTACTTAGGCTATAACCAAATCCTTGTGTAGGAGTGCAACCATTACAAAATTGCATTTACCACTAAATGGGGAACCTTTGCATATTAGTGTATGAATTATGATTTTAAAAACATAGGTATGATGTTCTAGAGAGCCATGGATATGGAATTAAAATATCTTATCAATAAGGTCATATTTATTTACCTTGATGATATAATTATTTTTTCTAAGTGTGTAGAGGATCATATAGAGCAAGTCTTTCAAAGATGTAGGGGAATATATTTGAACCCTAACAAATGTATCTTCATGGTACATGAAGGTTCCCTCCTTGGTTGGGCATATTGTTTCAAATAAAATATTAAAAATTAACCCATAATGAGTCAAGGTGATGTCATCTCTCCCTTTTTAAAGCCACAAAAAGAGTCTCCAAAGCTTCCTAGGGAGAATTAACTTTGTGAAAAGGTTTGTGCCTAGTTTCAACATCCTGGCCAATCCCCTCACTACAATGATAAAGAATAATGATTCATTCATTTGGAAATGTAAGGGCAAGGAAAGTTTTGAGGCCATCAAGTAAACCATCACAAAAGATCCCACTTTACCAACCCAAACTACAATAAGGATTTTATCCTTCATGCATTTTGTGGAGTCAAAGTTATCTCAACCATCTTTATGCAACAGAACAAGAATCAACTAGAACAACCAATTAGATCCTTTAGCTTGGAATTAAAGGATTATGAGTTATGTTATAACTTTTTAGATAAGCATACCCTCAAAATCATGAGAGAACTCAATAAATTTAGACATATACTCTCTAATAACAATATCTAACTCATAGTGACACACACAAGCATCAAAAAGTTTCTTCTTAGTAAGGACATCAGTGAGAAAAGGATTGGGTAGATCATAAAAGTGATGGAATATGATGTAGACATCCAGAGCACCAAGATGATTTGAGGAAAGAGACTCTATGAGTTATTAGTTGAGGTCATAAAATTAAAGGATGGCATAGTATTAGTGTTTCATGAAGGAGAGTGAACAAGCCTAGAAGCCTTGATCAACTAGATGAAAGACATGAGAGCCTTCCTTATACACAACATATACCCTCCTAACCTTGATAAATCTAATCACAAACATTTTAAACTATAGTCTATTTCCTATGTGCTCATATAAGGTGTACTATTCTAGAAGGACCTCAATGGAGTCCTCCTAAGGTGCATGGAACTAGATCAAGTAAGCATAATTCTTTAAGAGTTCCATGATGGTCTTGTAGGAGGTCACTATTCAACCAAGACCACTATCATGAAGATCATATGATCTGGCTATTATTGGCCAACTCTATTAAAATATGTGCATACATATGTGTGAAATTAAAATAAATTCACCTTATTCATAGGAAAACAAAGGCTATAAGCCTTACCATTGTAGCCAATTCATGCTAATCAACCTTTTGTGCAATGGGGCTTAGCTTTTATAAGTATGATTAACCCACCATTGAGTGATGGACATAATGGATCCTCAAATACATAGACTATTTCACAAGGTGGATAGAAGTGGTTTCACTTAAGAAGGATAATGAGACATCCATCCTTAATTTATATAAAGGCATTGTAACAAGATTTGGAATTTTATCCACCATTATCTCTGATAATGCACTAGCCTTCTTGGGAACTAGGATCATCAAATGGGCCATCGAGCCTAATATATACCTAAGAACCTCATCAAATTATTACCCACAAGGTAATGGTATAGGTGAATCCATAAACAAGAACCTGATACACATCATAAAGAAGGATCTAGAGGATAATCAACATACTTCGCATACTAAGATCATAACTACTCTTTGGGTTGATCAAATCATGCCCAAGAGAGTGTTGGTAAATTTGCCTTTCATGATAGTATATGGAAGAGAATCCAAATTACTAGCATCCCTAAAATTACCTTCATTAGAACTTTCACATTAGTTAGAGTTGCTCAAGAATGATCCCCTCATAGTAAGATTAGTGGAGCTAATGGATCTCAAGGAAACTAGAGCACAAGTTGCACACACCATGTAATTACAATATGGGCAAACCAAGAGGGTCTTTGACAAAAGAGCCAACGATAAGAGTTTCTAAGAGGGAGGCCTAGTACTCAAATGGGATGCAGATAGAGTAAAATTTTAAAGGAATAATAAGTTTGATCTAATATGGAGTAGTCCATATACCATACCTAGTTTTAAGCCATTAAATGCTTTCTAACTTTCTTGAATGAATGGAGAAGAAATTCCCATCCCATTCAATGGGATTCACCTCAATAAATATCTCCATTAATCTTGTATTATTTTTAAATGAGTAGATTAGATGATTTTCATTTCCCTAAAGTGCCTTGCATGCCCTTTTTAGGAGTAGTTTCAATTTTTCCAAGTGCTTGCACGTAGGATTTTTCTTAGTTTAGGTATTTTCCTCTAAGCACCTTTGGTGTAGTTATTATTTTTCTAGGTGAGTCTCAATTCATTCCAATTATAGAGGTGAAAAAATAGTACATTCACAAGTGAAAGGAATCAAAACTTCCAAATACTCCATGCCCAATGGATCACTTGAAGGCTACTAGATTCTCACTTAGCAAAGAAGCAGCCCACAAAGTTCACCAAAAGTGTTGACTTTATAAGTCACCCTAATCATTACAAGGCTTATGGAGAAGTAGTGCCCCTGCATGGTTCCAGGTACTCCAACAAAAAGGTGTGTAGGAACTTCCCTTCTATTTATAAGCCCAAGATACAAATCCAAGTCTGCATGACAATATAGTGATGACTCATACCTACCTAAAGATCTTAATGTATAGTATACCATAAGATTCTATAGTGGAAAAGACAAAGAGACACATAGGTTTAAGATGCAAAACCATCAATTTTTGAATGGTTAGGGGTATAACATGAGGAAAAACTATGAACTATGAAGAGCACGTATGGAATATGTAATCTTCATGTACACCCTTTTTTTTCTCATTCTTAACTAATGAAGTTTTGTACCCACACATAAGATCCTACATCTAAAACCATGAACATCATGGAATACATCCTAAAACCATGCACTTCCTCTATAATCTTTATTTTCAAAGGACTTTTGTGTAAACCTTAGCATAAGAGTGTTCCTAAATTAAGGGCAGACCTGCATTCTCTATGCATGCATAAAATACAAGGATGGGAACGCACACCAAATTTCACACCATGAACATTGATGACATGTCAAACCAAAAGGAAAGCCTATAAGATAAGTTTTAAGTGGCATAAAGATATTAAAAAGGTCATTGAAGGTAGTTGAGGCAAACTTGAGGCATTGTCAAAATGATTAAATGCATAAGTGACCACCAGACATTGGGACACAAGTTCATGCCACCCTTTGACCTTGTTAGGGAAATCTTCCATTCCCCTATGCACACATATAGCTAGAAGGGATCCTATAACCAAATCTAGATCCAATCATTGAACTAACTTCAAGAATCATGGCTTCATTATTGTAAAATAATTAAAATCTATACCAACCACCCTAAATGGTGCATTTATTGTAAATCAAGCTTGTTCATTATAAAAGCCTAGTTCTTCACTTGAAAAAGGGCTGACATATTTTTTGTAACCTCACACTATTAAAAATTTCCCTTCAAGAGTACTTGTGTTAACTAAATCTTGCATAATAATGAGAATTAATTTCACATTTTTCCATTTTTATGATCTATGTGTTATTTAGGTATGTTGATCCTTGACTAGGGGTAATATTCACCCCTCTCACCATTGTCCATTCCCATCACCACTTCATTGAACTCAAGACTCACTTGTAGGTCATATTTTGTGTGCATTAGGGTCTATGTTAATATTATCTATGGATCATTTGTTTTCAATCTTAGTGTTTCACTACATTCACATGCCTCCATGTGAAACACTAACACATTTGGAGTATCCTTGGTGGAATATATGCAATATTATCTTGTTCTTAAAGGTTTATTTTTAAAGGTCTAATCATTGAGATGAGGGTGAATTAGTAATACAAGATACTCCAAATTTATTTTCAGTCCTTTCAAACCCTTAATAAATTACCACAAGCATTCATAGAGTATACAAGTCATTCATAACAATGCATAATAGATAATGCAAGATCACATACACAACACATGATCTATTTGGGAAACCCTTTTGGGGAATAAAACCCACTCTCAATCCTAGAAACACATGGACTACTTATCCTATAAGATGATCATAAACATGAGACCTTTATTGAAGCACCCACTTCACAAGGAGCACCTGTCCCTATCTAGCTGAGCACCCACACAACTAGATTTTTTCAAGCTTCACCTTATGAAGAGGAACCAACCCCGTAGATGTTGAGCACCCATAACAACACATATGAAATGAAAATATGTTGATCACTTATTACCCACCCATATGATGGAGATATAATTTATATCATCTCTCTTTAACTCTATACCCTCTCTCTATCCTTCACACCCTCTTAATACATCAAAAACCACCTTTTGGATCACTCTACACTTCTTCACTAATACACAACCAAAAAACCTACAAGCATACCTTCACAACATTTTAAACATGACCATGAGGTCATACACACAATCCACACTCTAATCTTACTCTCAATCCATCTTCCAATCTCACAAACACATCTCCTATCCTTCACTCACACTCAAAACATCCAAAATGACCTTTTAGATCAACCTAGACCTCTTTGCTCAGTTTTAGCTAATAGACCTACAACAACTCTAATTTGATATCATAATTATGACCTATATGCTATACACAATTCTCAACATACTCTACTCTTTTAGTACATCCACTAGGCACCCTCAATCTCTTCTATCCTTCACCTCTTAACTCTATAATCTTCCTTCTCGTCTAAAAACTAGAAACCATCACCTTTGATTTCACCTTTTATAGAGGCTTCATGATTATTATCTTCTTGGTCATCCATTATAATTAAATTAACCATTAATAATTATATCACACCAAGACATATCTCAATATAATACTTATAGGCTGGCCATAACATCCATGGGTCACCCTTAAGGAGCTACTTCTTTCAAATAAGCCTTAGTAGCCCTTATAGTTCTATGGAGACATATTCATTCATTTAGTACTTCATTGTGAAAAATAGGAGCACAAGACCACTTCAAAGTGTATATTTCCAATAAAAATGACCCCTTTAACATCCTAAAATGATTATATCCATCAAAAAACTCCTTTTCTAAAGTAAAATAGATCAATCTTTGGCCTTATACATAAAAACTCCATGAATAAATAAAAAGTCAACTTATAAGCATTTGTTCATATTTAAGATGGATTGGTCAAACCTCCAAAATCCACATAAATTGTCTTAATGTAGTATATAAAGCTATTCAATAGTTAACTCATATTTAAACATCAAAATACCATTAATAAATCTTCAATTATCCTTCTCAAGTCACTTACAGGAACACAATCAAACACATGGTCAACTTTGGAGCCTAATATCTTTGATTGTACAAACATTAAAACATTATAATTACAATATATGTATGTGATTTGAATTTATCTAAAACTTTTCCTTATACACCACCATGAAATTATTTTTGGATCACGAGATATTATTAAAATACTGAGCACTAGTTTTCCCTCATTAATTTGGATATTCAAATTCCAATGATCACTGTGTAAACACTAAACATTGGACACTTTGACATCATCTCATGTTACATATAAACTTTGAATAAATGCACTCTATCAATCTCCTTGGTATTATCATGGTATTTACCTTACAATGCTCACCATTTATCTTAGATCCTCACTTCCATGATTATGACACTTGGCACCCTCATGTGCCTTCTAAGCAAATCAACTATTTAAATCTAATGAACTTCCACCACTTGGCATCCATACATGCCTTCTAGGCTTCCTTTGAATTATTTACTTAACATGCAATATTGATCTCTAAATTCATGATCATATTCTCACCATTGATCTCTATATGATAGGTTGCACTCTTTTCATAAGTCTGTTGCTTAAACTCCATGATTGTGATACCTATCACTAGTGCATGCCTTCTGAGCATACTTTGACATATTGAATTTCACATGCACCATTAGATAACTAATAATAAAATAATTTTCTCCATTATATCCTTATTTGGTTAGAATAAATTCTCATTGTTAGATCAGTGATCTGATTAAATGCTCATCATAGATCTTCAATATCATAAATTTGGCTATGGGAAATTGGTAAACTCTATCCAAGAAGCCAAATTTGTAACTTAATAAATTTTTATATTCTCAACCTCATGACCTAAAATTTGAACCACATGATCAAATTTCATAGATAAATACATACATATATCAAATATATCTTGAAATTTCACACTTGTGAAATATGATGTCATCAATCTGCTCACTCAATTCTATCTATCAATATGACTACTTGAGCTTAGACATTCATGTGACTAGTCTGATGAATTGCATTCACTTTCATAAGCACTATAATAACTCATAACACACCATATGGTCTCTAAAACATTTCTATATCATTAGTAACATCCATCAACCTACCTATCCAAGTTACTATTGAATATCCATGAAATAACACTGAAGCACATTTTATCATTTTCTTGCTAACACACAAGACACCTCGTCAACACCCTTGGTAACCTTGGAGACATCATTGAAAACACTCCAAAAAAACCCCCATTTTTCATTAATGTCAACACCAACACAAATCATATTCACAAACTCTTTCTCTCTCTCTTCAAGAACTTTCTCGCCCTTTGACACAATGATAAAGTGGGATCATCTTCTGATCCTAAGGACCTAAAAAAATTTCAAGAACAAAAAGAGGAAGGGAACACATCTAATATGTGATAAAAAATCCCCCTAATAATGTACATATCACTTCTTCTAAAGACTACCTCAATTTTACTCATTCTCTTCACCATGACAACACTCATTTGGCCATACACTTCTACCAATTAAGAAGAAACACACAAGACTCACAAAAACTAATTGAAATCATCTTGAGAACATTGATAGGGACTACCCCTAATTCATGTGAGCTTATTCACCCCTTGAGTTCCTTTAGACTAGTAAAAAACATAGTGAAACAACATACTTGCCTATATACCTTTTCTCATAAGGCAACTGTATAAACACCAATAGATGAATAATCTAGTATGGAACACATATGAATGATGTCAACATAATTTCATATACCTCAAAGTCACCTTCACCATTCACAAAAATTGATTTGACATCTTGAACTAGCCACTTTATGCATACAGACCCTATGTACACACAAATCATCATGCCAAAACACCTTAGGATGATTATGGGAGCCTTCTGACATCTTCATAGCATTTATTCCATCTATAGAGAAAGAAAATGATTTTTTTTCTCCCCCTTAACCAAATAACTTTTATTGATTCACATAGAAAGAAATGACACCCAAGCTTTGTCTTAGATACTCAAATATATCTTTTGACAATGGTTTGGTCATAATATCTGCAAGTTGCTCTTTTGTAGGCACACGATCCAGCTTAACACTTTGATTACTCACTTGTTCTCTCAAGAAATGATATCTAATAAGAATGTGATTATTTTTTGAGTGCATAATAGGATTCTTTGAGATATTAATTTCAATAGTATTATCACAATAGTTAGAATAAGGTCCAATTTATCTTACCTTATAGTCCTCCAAAATTTATTTCATCTATTTGACTTGAGTGCAATAAGAGATAGATACTATATACTCATCTTTTATAGTTGATAGAAACACTTAAGCTTGTTTCTAGCTTAGCCAAGACACCAAGCATTCCACCATGAATAAAACCCCACCACTCATACTCCTCATATCATCCACACATCTTACCTAATCTACATTAGTATAAGATTTCAAAGTGAATTCTTTACTCTTAGGATACCATAAACCATACTCAATAGTGCCTTTGAGATATGTCAAGATCCTTTTGACTACTTTCAAGTGAGATTCTCTAGGTTTGGCTTGAAACCTCCTATAAGATCCACTACTTACATGATATCAGGCCTAGAATTAGTAGAGTACAAAATAATTCCAATCATGGATCTATAAAAAGTTTGATCAACTTTTGGTGAATAATCTACTTTACTTAACTTTCATCCTATGATCATTAGAGTACCCATTAGATTAAAATCCATCATGTCAAACTTCTTTAGCATATCCTTGATGTATGTAGCTTATGAAATGAATATCCATGCATCACGTTGGCTAATCTACAATCCTATGAGAAAGAAAGCTCTCCCAACATTGACATTTCAAACTCAATATTCATATTATCTACAAAATATCTACTCATATTATCATTTTTAGATCCAAAAACTATGTCATCAATATATACAACCACTATCAATTGATGATTGCCTTCTATCTTAATGTACAAATTAATATTAGCTACCCATTTTTTATAACCTTGACTCAAAAGATACTTATATAACCTATCATACCAAGCTATAGGAGCTTGTTTAAGACCAAAAAGAACCTTCTTCAATTTACACACAAAATCTTGATTACTTGACATGAAGTATCATTTAGGCAACTCAATTTAGACTTCTTCTAAGTTGCCATTCAATAATATAGATTTCACATCCATTTGGTATACCTTAAAACCTTTGAAACTTACATATTCCAAGAAGAGTCTAATTGCTTCGATTCTTTCCACAGGAGTAAAAGTCTCATCAAAATCTATTCCTTCAACCTGAGCATATCCTATACACACCAATCTAGCTTTGTTCCTTATGACTTCTCCTTTCTCATTCATTTTATTTTTTAAAACCCACTTGGTACATATCACATTTTTATCTTTTGGCCTAAGAACTAAGTCCCATGTTTCATTCTTTACTATTTTATCAAGTTCTTCATCCATTACGTCATTCAAAATTTCATCTTTTATAGCTTCTATGAATGTTTTAGGTTTAACCATGTATAACAAAGCTGAGTCTTATTGATTTTGATTGATCAACATTCTCCTTTTAGTCTTCAAACTTGCACAAACATTTCTAATAACTTAAGATATTGGATGATCTTTTTGAATTATTATAGATGGAGTTTAGAGTCTTTTCTTTCTTCTTTCTCTTCATATTCATCCTATACTTAAATAGAAAACTCATAATTATTTGTAATAGAATTTTGAATTGAGTCACTTACCTGCAATTTTGGCTTCTTGACTCCACTTGTCTCATCTATCCTTACATTTGAACTTTCAACAATCTTGTGAAGTCTCTTATTAAATTGCCTATAGGTAGTACTAATAGAAGAGTAACCTAAGAATATGTCATCATCATACCTTGAATCAAAATTTCCAATATTATATTTATCTTTTTTGATGAAACACCTAATCCCAAACACTCTAAAATGTTTAACATTAGATTCTCTATTCTTCCATAACTTATACAGAGTCTTATCACCATTTACTATGATTTGACATCTATTTAGGATGTAAACTAAAGTGTTGGCTGCCTCTTCCCAATAACCATATGATAATTTGGCATCTTGAAGCATGGTTCTACTCATCTCTTGAATAGTCCTATTATTTGTTTTAATGACACCATTTTTTTATGGTTTTCTAGCAATAAAATATTATCTTCTTATCCCTTATTCTTCACAGAATTAATTGAATTTATAAGACCAAAACTCACCTCTTCTATCTGATATCAAACACTTGATCTTTGAACTTTTATCATTTTACACAAGATCTTTGAATGCCACAAATCTTGAAAAAGCTTCTAATTTTTCTTTAAGAAAGAATATCCAAATCATCCTAGTAAAATTATCAATGAGAAGCATGAATTAGTTATTACCTTGAATACTTTGAGTTATCATAGGTCCATACAGATTAGTGTGGATCAACTCTAATGGCTCTATAGTGGATAATTGATTAGATTTGTATATTATCTTGGTTTGCTTCCTATGAAGACATGCCTTGTAAAGATAATGAGTAATCTTTAAAATATTCAACATATGCCTTACCAATCCCTTTGAACTAATATTTACCATATTACTAAAATTTATATGTCCAATTCTTCTATGACAAAGCTAACTTTCCTCTAATTGACTCATGAAAAACTCCTTAGATTCATGAAATATGTACTTATTGTTGTCTATTTTATAAACATTTGCAACTAATCTACCAAACTTTTCCTTTTTCACTTCACATATATTATCATGAAAAGTTTCAACATTTCTTACTTACACATTTGGCTCACACTTAAAATATTATGCTTCAAAACTTCTACATATAAGACATTCTTAGTCCTAGTATGACCATTGTCTAAACTCATAGAACCTTTGCCAATTATGTTAGTAGATTTGTTGTCACTAAATCTTACTAAACCTAGGTTGGTCTTCTTGAGAGAGATAAACTTACTCTTGTATCCTATCATATAAATTGAGCATCCACTATCTATGAACCATTTCTTGTTCCCATATTCTTGAGTATGCAAGGTTGTCTAACAAACATTGACTCTTCCTTCAATGGACTACTTAAATTATGCCAATTATCTTCTTCATTCTTAGACTTAGTCTTTTTGAGCCATTTGATGGTGTCAAATACTTGTATATCATCTTTTCCAAAAGGCTCTTTTATAGTTATTGGCTATATGACATTGTTGGTTATAATTGTAGCATATGAGATACCTTTTGATATTTAGAGAGAGAGAATAATCCCTAAATCTATGACTAAATTGATTGCAAAATAAGTAATATACATTGAAGATATTATTCATGTTTGACCTCCTTTTCACTTGACCATTACCAATCCATGAGGTTTCATTCTTGACCCTTTTTATGGAGCTAAAATCCCTTTTTTCTTAGATAATAACACTTCTGAGTAAGTCATGACTTTATTTTCCAATTATTCCATCCTTTTATTGAGACCTTTATCAATCATGACTTATAGATTCTTGATTGTTGCCTCTAGATCTTCTACTTACATCTTCACATCATCCGTGCTTATATTGACCTTTGATAAATCACGTACTAGTTTGTCTTGAAGATAAGCCATAACTTATTTTTCAACCATTATACCTTTAATCACCTTCAAGTGGTCAAACTTGGAATAAGGACTAGATCTAATACTAATTATTTAGAGATATAATCACTTAAATGGGGGGGGAGGTGAATTAGTGATTAAATATGTTCTAAATTTAATTAAAATCCATTAAAACCCTTAATAAATTACCACAAACATTGATAGAATATACAAGTCATTCACAACAATGAATAATAAATAATACAAGATCACATACACAACATAATATCTATGTGGAAAACCCTCTTGGGGAATAAAACTGACTCTTAAGCCTATAAAAATATGGACTAATTGTCTTATGAGATGATCACAAACATGATATCTTTAGTGAATCACCCACTTCACAAGGAGCACCTGCCCCTATCTAGATGAACACCCACATAACTAGATTTTTGTAGGCTTCACCTTGTAAGGAGGAACAAACCCCTAGATGTTGAGCACCCACAACAACACCTATGAAATGAACATCTACTAATCACTGATTATCTTCTAATATTCTAGAGATGTAATGTATATCAGATCTCTTCAAATCTACACACTCTGTCTATCCTTCACACCCTCTCAATACATTAAAAACCACATTTTGGATCACTCTACACTTCTTTGCTCATATATAACCAAAAAACCTATAATTATAACATAAAAAACATTATAAGCATTAAAATGAGGTCATACACATAGTAAAAACTTTTATTTACCTCTCAATTCATCTTCTAATCTCAAAAAAACATCTCTTATCCTTTTCTCACAATCAAAATATCCAAAATAGCCTTTTGGATCAACCTAGACCTCTTCGCTCATTTTTAGCTAACAAACCTACAATAATTATGATTTGATATCATAATTATGACCTAAAGGTAATACATAATTCTTATCATGATCTTCTCTTCAATCTATATAATAGGCACCGTCACTTTCCTTTGTCCTTTGCCTCTCAACTCTATACTCTTCCTTCTCTTCTAAAAACTAGAAACCATTACCTTTGATTTCACCTTTTGTATAACCTTCATGATTATTATATTTTTATTTATCCATTGGTGTTTCCTAAATCCTTAAGACTTATATAACACCAAGACATATCTCAATACAATCCTCATAGATCAGCCATAGCATCCATGGGTCACCCTTAAGCAATTACTTCTTTCAAATAGGCCTTAGTAGCCCCTATAGATGTCATGGAGACCAATTCATTACTTTAGTACTTCATCAAGAAAAATAGGAACATAAGACCACTTAAAAATTCATAGGTCCACTCCACATGACCCCTTCAACATCCTCAAATTATTATATATACCAAAGCACTCATATGCTAAAGTAAAATAGATTAGTCTTTGGCCTTATATAGAAAAACTCCATGAATGAACAAACAGTCAGCTTCTAAGCATTTGTTCATACTAAATATGGATTTTTAAAACATATAAAATCTACAAAAAGGTCCTCATGAAGTATAAAACACTCTTCAATAGTTATCTCATCTTGAAACATCAAAATACCATCAAGAAATCTTCAATTACCCTTCTTGGGTCACTTACAAAACATGATCAAACACAAAGGCAACTTTGGAGCTCAATATATTTGATTATATGAATATTTAAACCTTATTATAATATATTATGTATGTGCTTTGAAGTTATATATAATTTTTCCTTTTACGCCACCATGAAATTCATCCTAAATCAAGAGATATTATCAAAATACTAAGAACTAGTATTCCCTCATTAATTGGAATATTGAAATTTCAATGATCACTATGTAAACACTAAAAATCAAACACTTTGACATCATCTCATGCTCCCTAGAAAATTTAAAAAAATGTATTCCATATATCCCCTTAAAATTATCTTAGTATTTACATTGCAATGCTCATCATTGATCTTAGATCCTCAATTTTGCTTTTAAGACATTTGGTACCCTTGCATGCTTTCTAAGCACATTGACTATTTGACTCTAATGAACATACACCAATTGGAAACCTTTAATTCCTTATGATCATCCCTTGACTTATGAAATTAATATGTGATTTTGATCTCTAACTACATAATCATATTCTTACCATTGATCTCTATTTTATAGGTTTCATAGTCACCATAGATCTAGTACTCAAACTCTGTGATTATGACACATGTCACTAATGCATGAATTCTAAGCATCCTCTAGCATATTTAATTTTATGCATTTCATTTCATCAACAATGAAAATAAAATTCACTCCTTTAGATCCTCATCTAATCATAATAAATTCTATTTATTAGATCTATGATCTAATTAAATACTCATAGTAGATCTTTGATATCACAAATTTGGCTAATTATGGGAACTTGGTAAACTCTATCTGAGAATTTAAATTTTCACCTTAATAAATTTTGAAATGTAAATCCATCCTTGTATAAATAATATTCTTAAAACTTCACACATGTGAAATATGATGTCATCAATTTTCTCACTTAGATTTATCTATCAATATGACTACTTGAGCTTAGACATTCATATGACTATTTTAATGAATTACATTCACTTTCATAAGCACTCATAACACCCCATAGGGTCAATGAAACATTTCCATATCATTGATAACATCCATTGACCTACCTAACCAATATAATATTGAAGATCCATGTAAGAACATTGAATCACACTTTGTCATTATGTTGCTAACACATAAGAAACCTCATCAACACCCTTGGTCACCTTGGAGACATCATTGACAACACTCTAATAATTGGTATTATATTTATGGAAGTAGGAGTGATCTATATATTCTAGGTGCATCTCTTCTTTTGTATTTTAGCATCTCTTACATTTTCCTTCCCCTTTCCCTCAAAATCTTAGGTTTAGACCAGCAGTAGATTTACCTTTATGCTCTTTAGGACTATATACCAATCTTAAACTAGGTGCACTTAGAATAGAATAAATCTATCCTACTCTAGAGGCTCATCCCAAGGATCACAAGGGTCCTACACCTTGGGGATGTTTTTGTTGTTATGATGAGATAACTGATGCTCTTCCATGCAACTGAGTGATAATACTTTTGCATCTAGTGCCATATAATTTTATGCCTCATGAAAGACATTTCTATTAAGTGACCCACAAAAAAATTCCTTTGCACCATAGAACATCCATAGGTGCATATTTAGAATGACAATAATAGCTAATAACATAAAAGTAAAGTAGAAGTTAAAGGCTATTGGGATCACACATTTGAAAGGAATATTGGATGGTGTTGTGTTATTTTAGGTCTTTGAGCACCAAGATACTCAACTAAGACCATCAGTATTTCCTATCCATGCCATCAATGCTGAAGAAGAATGCCCAACTAATCTAAAACTCAATCATAGGATATTCTAAGCATTATCTCCCACTTTGGAGAAAGGAGGGACTAGTGTTGGGAAAAAAGGTAGGTAAGATTACACCTTAGGGTTCCCATCTAGAAACCTATCCTAGGTGCATAGTGATACTACAATGTAAGTGCCACATTCAGTAAATGAGACATTAGCTACTACTCTAGTAACTTCAATGACCATATTACCTCTACTTCCTCCTACTAGAGAAGGACCATGTATTTTAGGTTAGGATCCTATTTCAATACTTCCCACTTTCCTCCATAATTAACCCCTAGGCATATTTGGTAACCCCCAACTCTAAGTCATGTCAACCTCCTACTTTACAGGTCCCTAACCAGACCTATGATCAAACTTGTAACATGCCATTGCTCACCATCACCACCTTTACCATATAATCCAAATTTAGGGTATCAGTAATGACTAATTTTCCCCTAGTTAAACCCATGCCTATGCCTAGACATGGACCACAACTTCCTAATAATAGACCCAATATCAAGATTCTACAAGTTCCCCTATTATTCACTACTCTTTTAACTAGTACTAGTGCTTCTTCAACCCTATCTCTGAATTTATATTGGTCATGAACATTGATAATTCCTAAAAATATACCTTTCAAGGGATGACTCCATATCAACCATTATCTCCCTCATTAGAGGCCCCAGTGGATCTTTAGATAAATCATGGATTAAGCAGATGCAACTAGCCACTATAAAGAACCCAAACTTGGTCATAATAGACACCCCAAGTTACATTGAAATTTGATAAGGAGGATGGGGAAATGAAGAGGGTGACCAAGAGGAGGTTCACCCATCATAACCAAAAATCTTGTATAAATCAAAAGAAACCTTATTTGATCTAACAAAGATAAAGAAGGCCAAATATGACCAAAAATAAAAATATAAGGAAGACCACCTCTCAGCTCTCCAAATAACTATAGATGTGGATATTGAATTTGTTAAGTTCAAAAATAATGACTGATTTGGAGTAACAACACAAGGCCACCTTACTAGAGTAGACCATAACAAAATTAGAATGGGCTATGGAAGAGATGTTTGATATGTTGAATACCTTGGACTAGTATAAGGTAAAGGGAGATGGAATATACAATAAAGTCCTCATGGCATAAGCTATATATGGAGGGTATGATAGAAATATAATCAACCTTATGAGGTTGATCAAAATGAAGAAATTTGAGGACCTAAATATGATTCCCTTATAAGACTTGAGAATTTCTTAGTCCTATGTGATTTTTAGGATAAATAAATTGAGTCAATGGATTGAGGACATGAGGTACCTAATAAGATACCTTACATAACAAGGTGATAGAGTCATCACTTTATTGAAGGATGCTAAAATTAAGCACCTAGATAATAAAGATGGCTCCATCATTTGCAAGGATGCCTTCAGGGCTCAACTACAAAACTTTGTGGTGAACTTACAAAAGTAAGCCATGGCTAAGGGAGTGACCTTAGAACAATAGATGGTGGACTTGGTAGCCTCTACCAATCAGATAATAGAGAAGGTTATGGCCATCAATGAAGATATGGGACCTCTCCTTAGAAAGCATGATGTGATGGATGGAATCACTACCAAGATGTAGAAGGAACCTATCATCAATCTAAGATTGATTGATAGTGACTAAAATAAATTCTCCCAAATATGGATAGAGAAATTTGAATCCCAAAAATAAATTTCCATCCCAGGAGCCACCACCTCATTGACCCCTCTTCAAATGTCTTCTTCCATAGCTAGTACTAACACTCCATCCTCTTCTCTAGCAGGAGATTCATCATCATATATATTAGTGGGATCCCATCTCAGCTCTTTCAAAAAAAATAACCATTTATTGGGTTCCCTCTAAACTAGAATCATGTCCTAAGGTCCTCGAAATTGCATTATAAAATATTCCCTTTTTTGAGTGGGGAATATTCTCTAATGATAGGACATGAGAGACCTTGTCTACTGATAGATGTCACATTACCCTATTCATTTTGTAACTGAGTGAGGTATTCAAATGGTCAATATATAAGGGTTTGTCCCACTTTATTATAAACCAAAGATAGAATTTTGTTAATTAATGAGAAAGGAAATTTCAACAATTAACTCACTATTTTCATTATTTACATGCATTCATGTTTCTCAATATTTGTTAATAATATATGATCTCATTTATTTAATGGTTGAAAATATGATATTAATGCTCTCAATGCATCTTATTAGTTTGTGCTTTCAATTAGGTTAACAAATTCTATTATCTATGCTCTATTTTCTTCCTACTTTGCTAATGCATGTGTTTAAAGAAATTTATTATAGGTAGTATTCTAAATCATCCTTTTCAGATATGTGCATTGTATTCACTCTAGAATACTCACTTCATGTATGATGTTCTAGGTTTGAGCACTAGGATCTCATAACTACTAGTTTCATTTGCATTATTTTTAGAAGAAACCAAAGGAGGTCTATCTGTCCTTGTTGTTTCAAGGGAAATTTCTTTTCTACCCTACCTTACTCCCTCATTTTGAAATTTTTTAAACAAGAATAATTTTAGATTAATTCTCATTTTAAATTTCCATTTTTTTGTTTAAGAGTTTTGGATTATATTGGAAAATACAAAGCAATTTACATCATAACAAAATTTAGGTAGATTGTGGCATTATTGATGTTCCTAGTATCCATACAACAGGGTCTGCTTGTAGACTAAAATGTGGTCACCATATAATCTCTCCAACATAATTGAGTAAAGCCCCAAGGTTTCCTATGACCTATACTATAATCTAAGAAATGTTATTCTATTTCTTGCATTTTGTCCTTGACATAGACATATATCAATAATAGTTAGTACAATTTCCATGATCACCTCCACCAATAGGACCACTAGAGCCACCTCCTATAGGTCCTATGGAATCTTACAGTCAAAGATGATGTTTTACATATCTTTGACATTTTTTTATTATAGAATTATAACATGTATATATTTGTGATGTATATTACATTTAGACTTGGTATATAGACTTATACATGGACTGTTATTCCTTTGATATGTATGCGATGATATGTTATTTGTTTTATCATCATGTGTTATGGTTTCATGTTGATGTTGTGTTTACTTGGAAATGTTGATATTATTGTTATATTTCTCATAGTGTATGATATAAATTATGTTGTATGCTTCTACATTTACTGTAGATATGCTATGAATTTATTTGGTCATGCTTATGACTTATAATGTATGCTTATTTTGAAGATGAACATCCTAATTAACACATAATATATTAATTATGATTTGGTTATTAAGGGTTTAGATTATTAGGACATGCCTACTTTAAATAAGAGGAGATATATTGATGACACCATTGTCTATTAGATATGTAGCCTAATTTTTTTTGTATCATGTGACTTTATGCATCATAGTTATAAAGAAACCATAAAAAAATGTATGTCCTATGTATCTAAAAACTTAATTTAAATGTAAAGATAAATAACTTAGGAATAATATATGTTCAATCAAATCCCAAGTGTAAGTATAATTCAATAAATTAAGTTTATGAGTGATTAAAAATAGTTACAACTCAAGTAAAATATATATCAAATCAAGACTTAAGTATAAACATAATGTAATAAACCTACAAAAAATAAAGGGAAGGAAGGAACAAACAAATGTTAGAAATCAACTAATTAAAATCAACAAATCTAACAAGAAAAACCTAAGTAAAGAGGTAAAATAAAACCACATAATAATTGAAATAGCATAAGCAAGAAACAAATAGAAAACACCTAAATAAAAATGGAATGAAAAAACTACCTACGACAAAGTAATAAACAAGTTAATCTAAGGCCTAGTGTAAGAAATGAACCAACTCTAAGGCACAATTCAATGAATAAACTAAACTAAGGTAAATGAAATTAAATAAATAAATAATTTATAAAAATAGAAAAAATAACTAATCTAACTATTTTTGCACATGTAATAGAAGTGTTATGCTTGGTTAAATATTACCCCTAGGCTATAGGGAACAATGACATAGGTATGATGATAAGGGGGACTATAATAATAAGTAATGAAGTGGTTGAGTTAACTATATATGTGTTAGGAAAGTAGAAAATGCCTACATAGTCCCATGGATATGAGATCTAACATGGACTTTAGGCTAAAAGTAATTCTCCTAGGAATTGGGAAGAGAATAAAATCAATGACAAGTAAAAGAGATTTATCATAAAGGAAAATAGTAATGGCTCATAAAATGGTAGGAGTGTGAAGTAAAGAGGTTGGCATTCACAATTTTTAGAATGTTTGGCACATAAATTCACAAAACTATGAGAGCATGGCTTAGGCTAAAACCACACTACAAGACAAAAGGTGAGTGTTCACAAATGAAATAGGTTGATACTTCATAGTGTTCACTATGTCTAAGGATCAGAACAAGAACAATCTCACAAAATGGTTAGAGTGTAAGACAATGAATTACTCATAAAATGATGAGGGCATGTATTATATTGCTTATAAAATGGTGAGAGAATTGGTTTAGGTCGATTTCAAAATAGTAAGAGCATTGACTTAGGTTTCTCTAAAAATGGTGAGAGAATTGGCTTAGGTTTCTCACAGAATGATGATATCATTGAAATAAGGGTGGATAAGATGAAATCAAAAAACATTGAGTGCTACCTATATAGTCTAAATGGAATAATGGTATAATGTCATGGGAATGTTTAATGGTAAAAACTACAAAAAAATGAAGGATACAAGTCTAAGCTCATTTTCACACTACTTAAAAAAATACCACTGAAAAACATGATCAATAGTATCCAACCCTGAATCACTTATTGGCTCTAAATTTGAACCCAAAGCATTAACATTGTCTAAAGTACCAATGGATTAGAACCAAGATCAAAAGAGGGATGAGAAAATTTAAAATGTAAGACAAATAGGATAGGTATGGTAAGAAAGGAATATGGGATGATATAGTATCGAAGGGATAGTCACAATATAAATTAATCGATCCTCATAGACAATACCCTAGGTCACTCAAGCAAAAAACACTTACAGTAGATTATGTTCATTTATTCATCAAGGTCATCTCCTTCTGGTGTATCTAACTTGTATGCGATAGAAACATATTTATTAATAATAATATAAGTCCCTAACTAGTTAGGTTTAAAATTTCACTTTTTCTTATGTTTGGCATTGGTGATTTTCTAGTTTTCTTTAAGTACAAGATCATCAAGATCAAAATATATGTGTTAGACCTACATATTTTATTGACCACATATATATTTTTGGTATGATTAAAGGCTATTCAAAGATACTATTCATTTTTCATCTAGTAATTCCAAATATTACAAGTGAGCTACTCTATAATCCTCATCATCAAAGATATGCTTCATTGAAATGCATAGAGAAGGAAACTCACCTTGGATAGGAAGAATGAACTTAGTACCATAACTAAGGAATATGGTGTGGCTCTTATTAGAGTAAAAAAATTGGTTTAGTAATCCTAGAGGGTGTGAAAGAGTTACACACACTAATCAGGCTAGCATTCTAATAATATTCTTGAGGATATTGGCAATGTTTTTTTAGATACCTCTACTTGGTCATTGCCTTTCAGGTAATATAGAGTGGAAAAATGTTAGGTAATATTATATTTGGCATAAAGGGCTTTGATGTCCTTGTTTTTTAATGAACTAATAGTATTAGATACAATGTCAGAGGGGATATCATAATGTAAAATGAGGTGATTGAAAATGAATTTGGATATTTTTTTCCTTATCATGCAAGTTAGGGGAATGGTTTCCACCCACTTAATGAAGTACTATATGGTGTTAATTATATGTTTATATAAATTTAAGGAGGTAAGGATAATATTTCCTATGAGTTTTATTCCTCACATTAAAAATAACCATGGCATGGTCAATGGTTAAAATGTTTGAGCTAGAGCATGTATCAAATTGGCATGATTTTGAAATTATACACATGTTTTGACATAAACAACAACATTAGCTCTCATATTTTTCCAATAATAAATAGTACATGGTAAAATTTTGGAAAGGATGGCCCCATTGGTGTGGACCCTACAAAACCCTTCTTAAACTTCCCTTACTACTAATCTAGACTCTACTGAGGTTAAATTGTGAAACAGAGTTCCATAAAAGATTCTATGATAGAGTGTAGGTCCAAGTAATGTATAATGAGAGGCTTGGTGTATGAATTATTTTTGTATTTTAGAATACAAGTTAGGTGGAATGAATTGATCATGAAGTTAATTATATAGTTAAGTATACTAGGTAGAACTGGGACCAACAACATCACAAATCATCTTGATGGTTGAATGTTTATGGGCTAGTGAAAAAATATGTCCAATGAGGAATTAAAAATCTTTGAAATTTTCTATAATTTGGATCATAGATCCAATTGTGGACATGGCATCTACTATTATATTGTTGGACCAAGATATTTAATCAAACTAAAGATGTGATATTTAATGTTTGAGGGTGTCCACCATGGATTTTTAAGGCATGAGCTTCTTGTCTTTGGTTTGGAATTGGTCTATAACTTAATTTATGATAAGATAAGAATATCCATAAAATATTAAATGTAAGATATTCAACTATACTACACGATGAAGCCCTACAATGAGTACTTCATATTCAACCATGTTATTTGTATAAGTAAATTTGATATATAAGGACATTGGAATGATAACCCATTAAGGTGTGATAAATGAAGATTCTACCCCCGATCTATGTGAAATAACCATCAAAATAAAGTTCCATTGCTGCTCTTTAGGAAGTGATTCTACTATGGTCATAATAGACTCATCTAAAAACCCAAAAGATGAGTGGTTGAGTGTTGATAATGGGAGATTCAACAAGCTGGTATATAATTACCTATCCATTTATGGCCTTTTGGTTGAAATATTCAATCTAAAAAACACTTTAAAACATGATCCATTTAGCCATGTGGCACTATAATTTTTTTTTGTAAGTATATATTTGAGCAGATCTACTATGGTAATGATAATGGTCTTACTGTTAAGCATTTAGTGCCACAAATTATGATCTAAAAAGACCATGGATAAACAAGATTTATATACTGGTGTTTAATTATGTTTATATGAAACCAATTTATGTCTAAGATAGTACATTGTGTGTTCCTTTCCTTGCTCATCATGTTGGGCCAAAGGTGCCTCATGGCATTTTTAGTTGTAGACAAATAGAGTAGTAATGGATTTTTCAGCATAGGTAGTAATAGAAAATGGGATTTATAAAATTATTATTTCAAGTGGTGAAATTATTTCTATCAATCAATGTTCCATGAAAAAGTGGTGCCCTTCTTTATTAAATGGGTAAATGGATGGCATTTTTTAGCCAATTGAGAAATGAAGTATCTGATGGATTGTATCTTGCCCTAAAAAGTTTAGAGATTCTTTAAAATAGATGGTAGTAACATATTAATAATGGACTTAAATTTGGTTGGATTGAATTAAATTCCCTTTTTATAGATAATGAATCCTAGTAATTTTCTTAAATTGATGCCAAAGGTGCACTTTTTAGGGTTAAGCCTTAGTTTATTTTTATAGAAGCATTCAATTATTTTACATAACAGCTCTAGATGTCCCTCTCTAGTCTTATATTTTCCCAAGATATAATAAACATAATCCTCAATAATATAATTCATAATTTCATGAAAAATGGCATTCATTCTACATTGGTATGTGGAATTATAATTATTAAGGCCAGAAGGCATGATCTGATAGCAAAATGTTCTTCAAGGAGTGGTGAATATTGTCTTATGTTGGTATTATAGTGTGATCTTGATCTGATTGTACCCTTAAAAACCATACATTATATAAAACATCTCATACCTAGTTGAAGATTTGATACTCATTTCAATAATTGTTATAGGAAATTCATCTTTTAGGTAGGACTTGTTGATGTCATAGAAATTAGTACATAGTTTGATACCTTTTGGATTCTTGATAAACTAAAAAATATTAGAGATCAACTCTAAATAGTCAATAGTATGAATATATCCACCCTATAGGAGTTTCTCTAGTTCTTTTTTGACTAATACAAAAATATGAGGATGCATTTTCCTCAACTTCTCCTTAATTGGCTTGGTGTCAGGATGTACTACAAGATGATGTACAACCATAGAAGGATATAGTCTTGTCCTATTATAATATTCCCATGGAAAAATATCAATGAAATCCCTTAGGAGATATGTAATGACTTCATCTTCCTCTTCAATAAAGTACATGCCTAGATTTTTCTATTTTGGATCATCTAGTGTTCCAGTTTTGACTTTAGAAGTGTCCTCCACAAGGAGTGTATAACCATCTTCTAAAAGATTAAAAAAAGAGCTAAATTGGTTGGAAATATCAAAGTCCTCTAGATATACTCACTTGTAAATTTCACCTATATATGATGAATCAAAATAACCTAATGGTGGCAAAGGCCATGTAACAAATACTTCTAGACACTCTTGGATAATTTGTTCAAAAGCCTACTATTATTATTCACTAATATTTGACCCAAAAATGATCATGGTATTGGTGGCACCCTAATATTCATTAGAGTAAGGGATAACATCCCCATCTAATGTCACATAAAACAAGTTTTCACAAAGAGATTGGTCTTTTTCTTTACTATTATCATGGTCCAAAATTACCTCAAAGCATTTTTCACTTTGCGACCTCAATGTTTGATTTTGATTCTATTTTTGGCTAAGGAAGTTCACTCACTCTCTGAAATAGGAATTAGGATCCAATGTGATAGAGAAACATTCCTTTTGATCTATGATAGGAATATGGTCTCTTTTGCCTAGAAAGTCACAAATGGCCTCATCATTTTTAAACTCATCAAGTGATGCTATGGATTCTTTTTGGTCTCAGTGAATGAGTTGAGGGTGATGAAGGAAAAGTGGGGAATGATGAATGATAGGTGTAATGTCACATAGATAAGATACATAAGGTCACCTCTAAGTGGTTAAAATACAATACCATAAATTCCTTTGTGTTTGATCATATATATGGGATAAAGAGTTCCTTTATTATTTCCCCCTAGGCATATACCTTCATAAGCTTGATTATCCATTATCTAATTATGGATAGGATACTTTTTATTTTGGTAAAAATCAACCAAGTCATCATTATAAAGATAAGAATCATATTTATCAAGTGGGTCATGTTCTTGGCTAATGGATAGTCTAAAAATAATAGGCTCTTTGGAATTAAACTTTCCTTTTTGTCACCATTCCATGCGAATCAACTTGGCTTTAGGTATTCCATAGGATTTAAAGGCTGGTGCAAGTTTGGCTATGTGGAAGGCATTGTGCGTGAGGTATTCACCTAGGCATTTTTCAAAGACTATAAAATGATTAGATAGCTTAAGAGGGAGTGTATATGAATAATCTTGAAGGTTATTTGAGTCTATATAATTGGAATCTATTAATTCAACAAGTACATCCTTATCATTCTTTGGTTTATTGTCTAGGAAAAAATGTAATTACATCTCTTATACTTAGCTTCTAAATGTTTATATAACTAATATGGTTGTAATTATATAGAAATAGTCACTCCATCTTAGAATGGGGGAACATGACATATTGGTGCAATATGGAAGGTATTTCTATAATTTCATGTATCCATATCCAACCCAATAGCAAGTTGTATCTTAAATTTATATCTAGAACATGGAAAAGTGTGTTGTGGGTCAAGTGCCTAATTAAAATTGGTAAATAAATTATTCCCTATGATTCCATTTCCTCATTATCATAGGCCTTGATGGTAATGGTATTTGGCTAATTGTCATTTTCTATGTATCTAAGATGCTTGACTAACCTTAGAGACATAATATTGAGTCTTGACCCATTATCTATGAGGACACATTTAACTTTGTGTCAAGATATGGAAACATGGATGTATAATAGGTTATTTTGGAGAGGGCCAAAGGATGACATGTCATTTTTATCAAAGGTCAATTATTGGCCAAGAGTTAACTATCTGAACAAAGCTTGGAATTTGTCTAGTATAATGTTATTTGGCACTTGAGATTGGCTCAAGATTTTTGTAAGGATGTTCTTGTGGATAGTATAAGTATGTAACAAATTTCAAATTGATATTTAAGTGGTAATATTTTATAATTTCTCCATAATATAATACATCTTATCCTTAGCATAGGTAATTGGATTATTTTAGACTAGCATGGGTGTTTGGATATGCTCATTAGTAGAAGGAGATTATGGTTTTGGAATGGTCACTTTCATCTACTGAGATATGATTGCATAATCCATATTAGGTAATATACCACTATAATTATAAGAAGGGCCTAAGATAGTAAATCTTGGGTATTGGTGAGATTGGTTAACCACAAGAACTAGAGGATGATTACCAACATAAAGAGGTAGTTAGGCATTATTTGGTACTAGTCACTAGAAATTAGCTATTGGTGTTAGGTTTATGGTAAAAATGTCTATATGACCACCCATGATATGTCATACAACCTTTTTTTAGTCATTTGTGATGGTATGATAGGCCCCTTGGTTATCATTCTGACCTTGGTTCCATCTATTTTGTAGTTTTGGTTACCATCATTATTGTTGTTATGGTTGTTATGGATGTAGTGGTGGTCTAATTTATTTTTTATTCTATTATTGATTATGGTTATTAAAATTGTGTTGATGAAAAGGGTTATGATAAATTCCTAAGTTTTGATTAATAGTAGGGACCCCATTATCTAACTCTATTTCTCCCTTTTCTAGCACATTTTTGATGAGGTGCCTTAATTTCACACACCAACATAGGGAATGTCATTTGAATCAGTGGTAGTCACACAACTCATGTTATTTTTACTAGTTAGGAAAGGAACACCCTAAGGGAATAATTTTGGAATGGCCCAACTAATTAAATTGGTGGTAGCTAGTTTCTAAACAAGGATTTAATGGGCTCTCCCAGTTTACTAAATATTCTTTTTACAGGTGGCCTTAATCTTGGTTGAGGCATTTTTAAAGGAGGAAGAATGAGTGCCTACATTTGTGGAATTGGTTTCATATGTGTAATGGGTTGGGAAGATGGTGTTTTCACTATTTAGATATGGCATGATTCAATATCTCCATTAACCATAACCTTTTTATCATGGTTGTAAACTTTGGGCTTCTCAAAAGTATTAGGTTGATTGGAATAGGAACTTGCATTTGAATTAGGCTACGATTTTGGTTTTGGCCTAGTATTAGTTATGGTTCTAATTTGGGCCTTGGTACTAATTTGGGCTAGTAGTATATAACTTGATTACCCATTTGTTGATTAGGGATTTATCAATTTGTATGCATTTGTCAATAATATCCTCAAAATTATGGGCACATTGAATCTTCAAGTGATATGATACATCAATTTGTAAATTATATGTAACTATTACTACCAATCATTAAATTGGTAGATTATGTGTGAAGCATCTAGAAAGTACCCTCCATCTCTATAAATGACTTGATAAACTCTCACTAGGTCTTTATTGATCCTGACCTAAATCCACCATAGTAATATCATGTTTGAGATTATAGAAGTGTTACACAAATCTATTTAAGAGGCCATCAAAGTTAGGAATTGAGTTCTTTAGTAGTTGAATTAGCCACTCTAAGGCTTATCTAGCTAGATGGCATGGACAAAGGAGAATCAAATAGATATTAGTAAATTCCACTGGCTAGAAAGTAACATTGAGCACCTTTAAATTTTCCTATGGGTCACCTTTTCCTTTATATTTTTTAAAATTTGTTGGTTAAAAAACATTGAAAATCTTCAAATTTTCCTTTGGATCACATTTTCCTTTATATTTTAAAAAAATGTTTGGTTCAAAACCTGAAGGAAATGGTATCTAAAGATAGTCCATTTTGAAAAGGTATGAGCATATTTCATTTAATTTAAAATTGTTTGCCTTCTTTTTAGTTTGAATAGCTAGAATTACATCCTTCATTTATTGCAATTATTGGGATAGGAATGTGTGTGGAATATATGGTATAGATGGTTGTGGTTGGGCGGTCTAAGATGGACTACCTTGACCTAGGTACAATGGGGGAATGGAGGACTGAAGGATGTTTGCTTGGTTGGTCACCTGACCAAGAATAAGCATTTGTTGGTTAGGTTTATATTGTTGGTATGGTTTTTTTTGGAAATATTAGGGTTATAAATTATAGTTTAGCTTTGATTTTGAGGGAATTATGCCTAAATGGAGGTATTTGGTGTTGGGTAACATATTGTGTGTGTTGGGTTTGAGAGGGAACATGTTTTTGACTAGTCAAACTCTATTGTATAGAAGGCACCATTGTTGGCTAAAGGTATACTATTAAAGATGTTTCATGTTATGCCCTTGTATGTGAGGGATGTATTAGGTACAGGGAAAATATTTCCTAATGGGTACTTATTATATATTTGACTCTCATTGTGGAATGTTAGGCACTTGTTTTTAACTAGTTGTTGACTATTATGGATTAATAAGGAGATGTTGCTAGTTAAATAATGTTTGAGCTAAAGTAGTAACACTTATTATGGTGGCATCTTAATCTATATTTATTTTTATGGAATGTTTGTCACCACATGTTGGGGTGTAGTAGTTTTCACCACCTATTGGGGTGGAGTACATGTCTATGTTTGGTTTTTTCCCCCTATTATGTGCTTAAGGAAGTGGATGGTGGAGGGGGAGTAACTGCATGTTTGATTTGTGGCCTAGATATTATTGACCCCTACTATTGTGAACTACTCATAGTGTTTTTAATAAGAACTTGTTATGAATTGATCCTTTAAACATTTGATTGAACTTGGTTCAAATTGGGATACACTTGTGTGTTACCCATCATGTTTTGAGTAGGGTCTTCCAATAGAGCTATGGATTTCTCAGTTATAGGGACATTAAACATGTCTATAACATACATAATTTGAATAAATAGGTATGTGTTTAGATTGGCATAACTTGATGAGTTGGTTTGTACCCTAGTCGAGGGAGCTAAATCTAAGAGTGGTGTATTAGAAATGGTCATGGAATTTATATTTTTGGTTAGGTTAAAATATGTTTGATACACTATTTTTATTTGTGCTAATTGGTTAATAGTTTGACCTTTTCCTTTTTTAAGTGTAACAAGCTCTTGGTTATGCATTGCTGTAAGGGCTTGATTTTGGTTAGATGAGGCCTGTTTGAATGATTTAATGAGAGGTAGATTAATAGGTGATTTAACCAAGATAGGTATAATTTCCCATGGGAATTTTTATGGGAACTTATCACCTACCTCTACCACTCTAACTTGAGTTTCATCTCTATGCTCCAAGATATGGAGATCAAATAAGTAAGGATCATAATTGGTACTGGTTGGTGTGGTAATATAATAAGGTTATTATTGTTGGAGTCATTACATGTTATGTGGTATGTTATAAAGGTATTAGATATTTTGGTCTTGTTCTTGTCCTAGATAAGAAGGTGTGTTGGTAAGGTAATATGCTAATGCATCTTTCCCCTATTTTGTATAGTGGGAAGAATACATGGGGTACGGATCTATCTCATAGACTATGATATCTCCATAAGGCTCATGAACAAAGGGATCATTCATGAAAATTTAATAATATGAATGATTATATACATATATTTTGTATGTATATCAAGGCATGATTGAATCAATGGTAAAGCATCTCACAAAAAGTTGGTTTAGTGTTGTAAATGTTGGAACCTAGCCTAAAAGGATTCTTGAAAACTTGATTATGATCTAATATTATCATGAAAACATAGTTAACTCTTGGAAAGAGGCCTAAAAGAGAGATGTGAAACAAATATTTAGAAAAGGTCTATACTAAGTCTAAGTCTAAGAAAATTTTAATGAAAGCTCGAATCTAGTCCTAGAAAAGGTCTTAACTAAACTAAAAGATGAATGGACTAAGTCTAGGTATAAGAATGAAGATGAAATTGAGCTAGATCTCTAGAAAAAGTCCTCAAAGATAGGATTTGAAATGAAACTTGATCAAGGCATGAATTTTAAATTAAATTAAGTCTAAGGCAAATGGATTAAAACAAAAGGCACACTTGGTTGAGGTAAAAACTTAGAAACTAGGTCAAAGATGATCTTGGTCTAAAATGAGAACTTGTGATCTAAAAATGAAGATTTGAACTTGTTCTAGGAAAATATATTAAACCAATTGGAAAGATAATTCAAGTAACAAAAACTAGTTACAAAGATTAAAACACTCAAGCTCATGTAGTAAGCAATACTCAAGTGTAAAATAATTATGTTTAGAGCTATGCTTGAAAGTGGGTTTTAGACTTGGTTTAATAAGGCAACTTGGCTCATGGAAAAGGGTTGTGAGCTTATGAGAACAACATAATAATGATATATTTGAATTTTGATCCATACTTTTGACTTATATAATTTTGGTCATGAATGAAATTTAAATAATCTAAACCAAAATGGGCAATGAAACAACACTCTTTAGAAACAAAGACACAAATCAGTTTTGATCTTGGTTTGAACTAATGTAAATGGTTGAAATAATTTGGGTAGCATAACACTTATTTGTGTAAATTATTTATGTAACATGTAATCATTTGATGATTTGGAATCTTTTTGAATTTTTTGAAAAGTAATTTTAGACTCAAAATGTAAGTAAAGAAGAAGAAGCACCTAAGTGTATACTCATATGCTAAACTGACACAAGGTGTGCATATTATCCATAAAATTTCTATTGATATACTAGTTATTGAAAGGAATTAAATATAATAAATAAAGATCAAATGAAGGTATAGTTTTAAAGTTCCATCTATCTCTCAATAACATGTACATGACATGGAACTTATATCATAAAAGCAACTCAGCATTGGTGGGATAATCCATAATAAGTGGGGTCAATTAATCTAAATTTTTTGACTAGATTTATAAATGGTATACAAGTGCCTAAAAAAAATTGGGAATAATAAATATATATCAATAGATTCAAATCATCTATCTTGTTATGAAAGGGTCTTATCCATTTCACAATGACTTCAACTAAGAGCTACTTAGTGAAGTCTGATGTCTATACTACCACATGACCTAAGACCCCTTTCAAATGGTTAGATTAACCACTAAACCTATATATTAGTAGATATTATGCTCAATTTATATACCCCAATGGATAAGTGGTGTTATAAGTATGTTAGGAGATGAAACCCTAGGTCAACACCCACTTTAAAAACTTTCAATGAGGAGATGAATTCCCAATCATAAGCTAAAAAATAAAAATAAAAAGAACTCGATCATTTATGAGTCATCCAAGTCCCTAAGAACAAGGAAAGAACATACATGATATTTATTTGGCTAGACTCAAAAAAATAATCAAAAAAATGAGTTTTTGATCATCCAAGTTCGCTAAAGGGGACAAGGGGAGAACGTAGGCACAAGGTTTTACTAAATGAAACTCAACTAGTGGTTTGAAAAAATAAAGAACAAAAAGTAAAGTGATATTAAGAGATATTATTATAAATGTGAATGTTATTTTTAATAACCTATTGGTAATATGATTGAAATTTGGCCTTTGTTTGAAACTTTAAAATGACAAAAAGGAAAATTAATTGCATAAAAATTTTAAACACCAAAATTACGATGTGAAATGATTTCTAAAGCACCCAAAGACAGTGTGAAATGGCCTTGTTAATGAGTTAGACTTATTCCATTTTGATTAATACCCTCAAATAAACATTATATGATTGATTTGTGATTGATTAGATTACATAAATGAAGTAAAATTTTTAATTTTGGAAGTTTCAAGTTTTTGGTCACATGACAAAGACATTGTTTATTAGACATAGCAAAGTCAGCAACTTATTTGGAAAAGTCACTAATTTTTAGATCAAAATCACTATTTTTAGAAGGTTATAGTTCAAAGTCATTGATTTTAGGTGAAATCACTATTTTTAGGCAAAGTCACTATTTTCCCTAAAACACAAAAAACCAAAAAATGTATAAAAGTAGTGAAGTTACCAATTCCTTATTTCAAAGTCATCAATTAATAGTAAAAACATATATTTTTTGAGAAAAAGAGTAAAAATTAAAGTCTAAAATGATTTTTTATTGGCTCTTAAGAGGTCAAAAAATTATCTTATGATATGTGTGGGGTACGAGGTCTAATTGGGCATACCATTATGTATCATAGGATTACAAGGATGATGTTAGTTTCTCTTTTTAGTGGATAAACCAAAAAAAAATTAAATGAAAACTATCATTCCAAACTAAAGACCTAGGGTGAGTAATATAAAAAACAAGACAAAAAAGCAATAAGAAGGCAAAATGCCATCTTTACCTTCCTTGAAAATATGAAATTATTGTTGGCATGAAAGTTGGCTTGTGTACAATAGAGTTTTTTTCAATGCTAATGATTCATGGGTAACATCTCCCCTTGTACACATGTGGTTTGGCTTTGTCATGAATTAGTTGTGTGAAGCTCCTGTCACAAATTCTTTTTTAGGAATGGTCATGCCACTTGTACTTATAGGTTTTCAACTAACTATAACCCAAGTGAATATAGGATAGGGTTAGTGTCCAGATGTAATTAATGAGGTTTTTAATTGTAAATTTATGGAGGCATGGCTCAACATTCCTAATTTTTATGGAATTTATGATGATATTTTTCAATTATTGACTTTGAAGATGATGACATCATCATGACCTCATATTTTTTTGAAAAATATTTTTTAAAACTTACATATTAACTAATTAAACATGGAAATTCACTTAAGCATTTAATTTGATTTTGTTGTTTAATTAATTCTACTTAGTATTTTGGTCATTTCAAGAATTAGGTTAAGTTAATTGGTCAAAAATGTTAGTTTACTTGGTTACAAGCTGATTGGGGATGAATTCATGAGAGGTTATCATTGCATATAGGGTAACACCCCAAATATGGATGCCTTGACATAATTTTGGGCACTTACATATAATGTATATACAAATTTGGGATATTTAGGTGATTTTAATGCTTAATTTGCATAGTTTAGTAGAAATCAATCTGAAGTTCATTTAGACATGAAAGTGGACAAAAAGGAGTGTCTAAAAAAAGTGTAGGGATACATGCAAAAGTAGTTTTTTTAGAGTCATGACCAAAAGATAAAATAACTAATTTTTAGAGTATGGAATCAAAATCCTTAAACCATTTCCTTAATCCTTTAAGGAAAACACTTAGTTAAATATAGTTTAAGAATTTTGAATTTTTTATGAGAAATGGCTGGTTTTATTCGAGGTCTTACATTGTAACTCACAAAGGAGATAAGTCAAATTAGTGAAAATAACTTATAAAATGACAAGTTCATTATCAAAAAGAGATATTGAGATTAGATTAAGAAATAAGGGATATTCATGAGGATACCAAGGATTATCCATAGTATTATGTTTAAACTCATGAACTAAATGAAAATAATAAAGATAGACCAAAGGAGCAATGATAGGACTAATGCCACTAAGAGTAAATTAATGTTGCACATTAGAGATCTTTGTAGAAAAATGCAATAAGTGTTAGTATTTATAGTATATGGAAGTATGTAGAAGATGTTTAAGAAAAATATTTATTTAAAAATTGTGCATTAGTGGGTTCTTTTAAAATATGTCCTTAATTAGTTTATAATCTATAAGTACTAGGACCAAGGATGTATTTGACAAGGTAGGGACCCCACCATTTTTTTGCATACTTGTCTTTTTTTTCATGTGTATAATCTAGTTGGATGACTAGGTAACAAGTATTGAAAGTTTAGAATTTGACCTTTTTGTTATGTTGTTTAGAAATGCAAGTTTTGTACTAGTGATTATGTTGAAATGCAGCCATATGACACTCATCCAATAAATCTAAATCATGGAGTCATTCTTCAATTAGTTATTTATCATGAATAATACCATAAATAATTTTTTTTATGGATGATAACTCAACTTATAGAGGTAAAACTAATTTAGATCTATATACTTAAGAAAATGGTGTTTTCATAGTGATAGTGTGTATGCTGGTGGGATAAGCCTAGAGTTTAGAATAGAGTTATAAATGCCAATCATTATGAGAATCCCTAAAAGTCTTTTATAATATTTTATTCAAAATTTTGATGGTGGATTATACATATCCATTGCATTGAGGCTAATAAGGTGTTGATAATTTATGCATAATTTTGAATTTTGAACTTAACTATTTCATATATTTGTTTTTGAAATCGCTACCATTATCATAGATTATTGTATGAGGAACTATAAAATGATAAATGATTTTATTGAGAATAAATTTGGAAATGGTAATACTAGTAATCTTAATAAAAGGCATGGCTTTCACCCACTTGGTAAAATATTCAATGGTGGTGATAATGAACACATGACCATATTATGACCTAAGTAATTTACCAATGAGATGTAATCCACACATAGAGAATGGCTAAGGAGATTCCAATATTTGGAGTTCAACTAGAGGATATTGGATGATATCATCATGAAGTTGATAAGGATTACACTTTTTATCAAAATTAATGGCCCATTTTCATAAGTAGAATAAAATTAACCCATACATAGGAACTTTTAGGTTGTGGCATGACCAATATAGTGACCACAATATATTCCCCCATGTGCTTATTGAAGGAGAGAAGTAACTTATTCTAGCATTACACAATGTAGTAAAGTGCCTTACACATTATGATATTAGAGAGTGTTTTATAAAAATACATATTTTTATGCTTGTTTATGAATATGAGTCTTTTTATGAGAATATATTTAAATAGGGTAGGTATGATTCTTGATGAATTAGATGATGCATTTATACCATGAGCTCTGTTAGATAGTGACAACTTTTAAGTGACAAATTAGAGAATCATTTTTATTTCTAGAAATAAGAAGGTGAATTCCTCATTTGGATAAGGAATTGAGAATCATGGAGAACTTATTGAGGATGAAATATTGAAATTAATGAAGCTAGAGAATCATATATAGCATTTTTTTCTTATGGGATTGGTTCAATGGTGAAAGAGCTGAATTCTTTGGCAAGTGTAGTGGAAATTTGATGATATGTGATAAGGTTTTCACTTTTACATTGATAATATCCACTAACTTGATAACGTGTGAGTTGGAAATCACTTAAAGCATGTAAATATGGGATGTTTAAATTGAATTTATCTTTCATACCTAATATCATAGGTTTATATTCAACCATATTATTAGTGATGTAAAAGATTGATTGAAATGCTAGAGGTATGATTTTACCATGTGGATTTGTTAAGATACAACCTGCCCTAGCTCTTTGAATAAATTTTCACCATCAAAGTGAAGTGTCTATGTTTATTCATCATATTTAATTTTAAATTATGGTGTTTATTCAATGGATAGTTTATATTTAGTGGTTGAAGGAGGAAGATCATGTTCGACAAGGTTATTTACTTTTAGACTAGGAGTGAAACTATGGAAGTAATCTCTGAGTGAGATTGTTTGGTTAAGATCTTAGATATAAAGGAATTGTTTAATAGTAAGAGTATCTTGAATTTTATTAGTAGGTGGTAGGAAGGTATCTGTAAGTTGATTTATGATGACCTAATCTTTGATATATGTTTGTATAACTATTATGAGATCAAAATCCATCAATAGGACCATCCATTTATCGATTCTATATATAGGTAGGAAATATTTGGACAAGAAATGATGAAGTGGATCAAAATATATAATGACATAATTATTTTGATATATCATATAATGGTAGATAATTTCTAATACAAAATAAATAGCTAAATAATCATGCTTTACTTTTGTATAACATTTCTTGTAATTGATTAAACCATGGCTAGTATAATAGATAACATATTATCTACCAGTATCATCTTGTTGGGAGAACATTTCCAAAATTGATATAAGGTATATGATGTATATATAATTAATGGATGATAATTTGAAGGTGGTTAAAGAGTAGGAGGATGAATTAAGGATTATTTCATGCTATCAAATAATTTTTGGCATAACTTTATCCATTCTATAGCATCACCCTTTTTGAGAAGGAAATTAATGGAGTAGATATAATAGGCCATTTTTAGAACAAAAAACAAATTTGCCCAATTTTTCCAATGTATGTTTGTATATTTGGAATGTATCAAGGAATAGGTATGTTGATAATAGCTTTGTATTTAGATGGATTGTAATCAATGCCCTAATAGGAGACTATAAAACCTAATAGTTTACTAGAAGTAACAACGAACACATATTTGCACGGGTTGAGTCTAAATTTGTATTTAATGAGTCAATAAAATATGATAAATAAATCATGAAGGTGCTTATTTTAATTTCTATATTTGTAAATAAGATTATCTACATAGGTTTCAATGATTTTTGAATAATATCATGAAAGATATGGGTCATTATATGTTGATAAGTAGATATGGTATTTTTTATACCAAAACGCATTTTAACATAAAAATAGGTTTCCCATTTTATGGTAAATGTTATTTTATGTTGATTTTCAAGAGTAGTGTGAATTTGGTTATATCCTAATAAAGCATCCATGAGTGATAACATTATCATTTCATAGTCGATGGTGGAATTAAGAATGGCATATGTTGATGGTAAGGGAAAATCATCTCTTAGACATGCTAAATTTAGGTTGTGAAAAACAATGCATATGAAAATAACCAAAATTACTTTTTTAGAAACAAGGACAATGTTGGAGACCCATTCTAAGTAATCTATAGTTTGATGAATTTAGAATCCAAATTTTTTATGATTTATTTATGACATAATGTATAAATTCAAGTGAATTTTTTTTCTTTTGTTGTACATGTTTGGAATCTAGTTAGGTGATGATATTATAGACAAAGATACTAGGATCATTTCTTGACATGTATTATATGGCCAAGAAAAAGTTTCATGATATTTTTAAAATAAGAGGATAAAATTATTGTGCTCTTTGGGTGTGAGTTTATAAGATATGGTAATTGGTGAGAAACATGTAGATTGTATTCAATTTTTATAGTTTCTTCGATAATAATTACATTTTCATCTTTAAAATAGTATGGAGAGGGAGGGAGGTAATAAATAGGATTTATTTTTAGGTGCACATTAACAATGAAATTATTAAAACAAGGAACCTTTTTCTCAAAGTTGCTAAGCTTATGATGTTGGCATGGAAGTTGAGTTTATACATCATGGAGGAGATATAAAATATTTTCATGATTAGGAAGTGCTGGTAAAGGTTCATAATATTCAACATCTACTTTAAGATCAATGATTTGCTTACATTTGGTATCATATTTGGAATGTATTTATCTTACTTTAGTTACTTTAGCATATAAGGTTATTTTAAGTGGAATTATGGATAATGATTTTATGTTGGTGAGACCAAGTTGAGGTAAGTCAATAATGTCTATAGTAATTGTATTGGTTTATTTAGTGGATGGAATTTTAGGTGATAATTGAGGAAGAGTTGTCTCAATCAAGTTTGGTTGGATAGATTTAGATGGTGATAATGTAGATTGATCAGTATTATAAAAGGAAGTGAAAATAATATTTATGGTTAGTAAAGTGGGTTGTATAGAAGGCTTAAAAGATGCCATAGTAGGGATTTATTCGGTTACCAATGAGTGTGTAGTAATGATGGATTAGTAAGGGTACATAACATTTAGGTTTTGAATTAGTAACAAATGAGATATGAATGACATACATCATGGTTGAAGGCATGTATTTTTGATAATGTTGTACATCTAAATATCATGATTCATCTTGGACCATGATATAATTGTCATCATATATGTGATTAATAGTGCATGCATCAATTTATATAGGATACTTAGTAATGGAAACACCTATGTTGCTAAATTTGTGATCAGACATAAAAAAAGTATCTTGAAATATATTTTCCACTCCTTATTCTTTAAAAGTGAAGTCATATTTTGTGTAAGAGGATTAATATAAATTTCATGGAGGGGGAGTATCAATAGTATCATCAAATAAGGGAATGGTACAATCATATGGTAGTAAAGAAGGAGGAATCCATTCCTCTCTATAAGGAGGTAATCAAGTGGTATTACAAGTATTTTTAAAATCATTTAGTTCATCATTATTTGAATTGATGAAAGTAACATATAAATAATAATGCATGTTAACAACTTTAGATAGATGTGGACTAGTAATATGGGAAATAGTCAAAATATAATATTGAGATTTGGGATTTGGTAGTTGAATACTACATGGATTGGGATCAGCTTCATGTTTTTAGAGATTCCCATTATGTATGAATTTGATACATTGATTTCATGAAGAATATATGACATGCATATGATGTGTCAATGGGAGAACAAGGAGTACATTGTAAGATAAGGGGAGATTAAGAACAATGAGCTTAGTGTGAATTATCTTGGATCAAATGGTAAGTTGGAGCCAAATGCAACCAAGTGATTTTTTATTGATTTTATCAAGTCTTCTACACATGAGGTATGTTTGTTTGAGATTTTATTTTGTGTATCCAATTTTTTGAATTAACCAAAGAGATTTGACATTAATTCTTGATCCTTTATCTAATTACACTTTCCAAATGTAGGTATTGTTGATTCCTATTTTAATAAAGAGAATCATATCATCTTATCTAAAAAGAAACTCATCATTAATCATATCCTCTTCAAAAAATTCTATGGATGGTTTTAAAGATGTGGATATTATTTTAATTGTGTGGAAATTTGTAAGTATAGGATATTTAGAAGGTATTTATGAATTTTGATATTGTTATTCTTTGATGTTTTGTAATCATTGCATAAGGAATTTATAAAGCTATGGAGAAGTTTAAAATAATTCCATAAGGGGAATTTTTTAAGGCTTTGAATTAAGTTCTTCCAAAAAATTCTAATGAAATTTAGAGGATGAGTAACCAACAAGAGGTTTATGAGGTATGAAACTTTTCACATGTATTTGATAGTTAGGTTAGGGTTATGGTTATGGAAATAGATCATCATTTGGTTCATAAGATGTAGGTATAGTAGTTGTGGTATCTTTAAGTAATGATTTATTACTAGAGGAGTTTTTAGGTTTAATGATAAGGTCCTTGTGAGAAGGTTTATGCCTATAGTTAACTTTTATTATGTTCACATACTAAAATTTAGTTTAATATTGGTCATAATCAACATGATTTTCTCAAATATTTTCATTTAAATGTTGTGTTAGAAGTGGCATATGATATTTAAAGTTTTCAAGGTATGGGTTTAGTAACCTATTTCTTTTGAGAAGCTTTTAGATAATCATGATGTCATAATTTGATCATAGCATCATAGTTAAATGTGTGTCCTAACATGAATGAAACTAAAAATTTAATAATTATGTGACATGTTTCATGATAATAACCAATAGTATCATAGAAAAAATAAATTTTATTAGGATCATACCATGATTGGGGTATATTGAAATAGGTAAAGGGCTTAGATGTAGATAATAATTTATTCATTTTTGGTACTATTAATTTTGGGTTGGAATTAATTTTATTTATATTTTAGCTACTTCTAATTTTATTCAAGCATTATCACTTATAATTGCATTAGGTGAGGTTTGGAAATATTCCTTGGTTGAGTTATGGGTTTGCTCAAATTATTTTTGTTGTGTCATTAATTTTCACCCTTGGAGAGGGTTCTTCAGTCTCTCTCTAATTAAGCTACAAAATGGAAACAACCCCAAGTTGTACCTCTTGTGGGGTGTCCTATTGTGGGGTTGAACCTCTTGATTATGGGCTAGCTCCCTAGGTGTACCAGTTAAGATCTTAATAAGATAATTATATGACTTCAAAATGGTTTTTATAAGGAGGAAAGGAAGAAATAAATAAATTAATAAATGTGATACACCATATAATGATACTCCAACTACACTAAAACACACACAACTAAAGCTAAAAGACCTACCACTCACACAACCCTAACACTAGATGAGTTTGCATAAATAATTCTTTTGAAAGCTTGTAGAAATGGGATATAATATAAAATAATTTAATAATTCACATAATATGTCATAATTATGACTAATAAACATGACTCAAGACCTGAAAAATTAAATTTATCCTACACAAAGGTGAATGAAAAGGATAAAAATCAAGGTGAGAACTCCCATCACATGATCCTCATCAAACAAACCATAATGCAAAAAAAGATGCAAGCATAGTATAATTTAATTAATATTATTCACTTCAATAGTATGTCTCATTAAAAAATTAGGTAGAGTTTCCCCTTTCCAAATCACGAAGCATATCTTACAAATGGGGGAGAAAAGGGAGATATATGGAAGAAGAGGAAGAGAGGAGAAGAAAGATTTTTCAAAGATGACGTAATGTCTCAAAATATCTAATAAATATATCCAAATATATAAAATCTGTTTTAAATATTTCAACTTGATTTTCCAACTCCAAACTTTCCCACTTACACTTCTAGAAGTCACTGGACCACATGGTTAGTGACCTTGGCACTTTACGCTTGACTAACCTTGAGGGTTAGTTTAAATGTTTAGAATACCATAAATTAACTTGAGTATATTTTAATTTTTAAAAGAAAAAAAATGATCCTACACCTATATATGTAATACCATTACACCTACTAACATTTCCTTTTTCTTGCACTCCACCTTTAGAGACCCCTTGAGAGCCTAGGTCACCATGAGAGTCTTCACCCTTAAGCATGTCAATGCCCCTATAAGATTAATTATGATATTAAAAGGTATTTTACATGACATATTGTTCATTATTGACCATTTATTTTCTTTAAACAAACTTGGTTCTTCACGACTCCATTAATGGAAGTCAACTATGTTGAAAACCTTCAAATTTTGCAATATTAGCCATTTTGGGCCTCAAGACAGCCCACACATGCCAAATTTATTTACCAAATGGGTAAAAAAAGGTTATAATTTTTTTTTTATAATTATTTAAGATGTTTATAGTACCATTTTAGGTCAATTTAGGATTTTTAAAGAGGTTTTGGGCAAAACTAGTCTTTTGAGAGGGTTAGACAAGCTAAAACCTACAATTAGCTTTGATGATGGTTATCACATTTTGAGGGTGAAATATAGAAAATAAGAGAGGTTTACGGATTAAACTTAGGAAAAAAATTACCTTATAAATTTTAGGTCCTAAATATTTTTCACGTGTGATAAATGTTTAAAACAATTTTGCTTTTTGGGTGACAAAAGGCAATTTGAAGGTTTGGGGGTGGACAAGCTTTTTAATGATTATTCATAAAACTAGGGGTCTTCATGGATGGATAAATTAATTTAATTTGAATATAAAAACCTCCATAAACCTTACATAACTCCTTATCCCCCCATGTAATATATATGACATGTGTCAAGAAAGTGAAACTTAACCTTCGAGATCCAAGACTACACTTGGTCGAGAGAGTGAAAAAGAGGCCAAAACCAAAATTCAACCTCAAATGGATTTTAAAAAATAATTGGAAAATTTTAAAATTTAATTAATTTTATAAATGGATTAAAAATTCTTTGGAACACTTGAAAAAGATCAAAATTTGATTACTCACTTGTTAATCCATCATTAGCCTTCTCAAGGCATTGGCTTTGGGCTCTCTCTATATGTTTGAGATATTCCATGGATTTTTTGACTGATCAATACTCTTTTGATGAGTTATAAAATTACATAAAGTATAATATCATCCTTTATACCCTTAGGATCTCCTTAAAATAGCTTGAGAAGGTCTGCCACCTTCTAGGCCTAGTAGGTTTAGGTGTGTCTTTAGGCTAAATTGGGCTAAATTGAGCCTCTCTTGGCCCGATAAACGTGATTAAATAATGATATAATTTATATTATTTATATTAATAATAAAATTTATTCCCATAAATTTCCCATTTTACCCATAAAAACTTCACTTTTAGACTTGGCTTTGAGAACAAACTCCATTAACGGAGATATGAGAACTTGGTTTTCCTTTCTCTCGATCTCTTTATATCAATATTGGACCATAACATATAAATTTTTAGGTATATTAAATTTTTTAAGGAAAAACAACATGTTTAAAAAATCATCATGCAATCAAAACATCCATTTTCTTCTTGAAGTTCTGTACTAGCTCTCTCATGCTTGCAAGAAACAAGAAAACTAGGAAGCAAGAAAAGGCCATATGTTGAGATATATGAGGTCTAAAGAACTAATTTATTTTTAATTGGGACATATAATAACTAATAAAAAATTTAAAATAATTTTTTCATCATTAAATCAAATAAAATGTCAAAAAACACCAATTTAGGCCTGATGCACACCTTAGCTCCATGTTGTTCTCAACGGACAAACATAGGATTGTGTAAAAAAAATGGATACTTCCACTCATTATTTGACAAAAAATATTATATATAGGTATATAAACAAATTATTAAAATATATAACAAAATTAATAACTTGATTGTACCTATATATTCCCCAAAACTTATTTTTATGCTCTCAAACACATTTAGAAATTGTGTACTGCGAGACATAAGGAGAAATAAAAAGGTGTATCTTGAGATTTATGAGGTCTAAATATCTCCATTTTAAAAAAAAAAAATTAATTACCCATATTAATTATAAAATTATTATATATTACCATTAAAAACTTTAAATTCCTTAAAAATTCTTTTTTTGGCTATCTACATTTGCATACAAAAACCTTGAATTTAGCCAACTTGCACTTTTCCACTTTTTGCCCATAAAATTTGATGTATGAATGTGTATAAAGGTAATATACACCCAATAAAATCTCAAACCACTTTTTTTAAAATAAAAAATCTCAAAAATTTCAAAATTTCTCTCAAAACCAAGCTTTGAGGGTTTAATAAGGGTTTAAAATAGATTTTGGATTTGATGACAATTATTGAGTTTTAAGGGTAAACTAAGGAAAATAAGAGAGATTTATGTATATTAAAAATTACCCCAAGTATAATAATAATTTAAGGTCCTAAATATAAATTAAATTACTAGTGTCACCCCCTTATTTTTTAGCACTCTAGGCCTCTCTTAGCTCTCTAGGCCTAGAAAATTGAAAAATGGATTTTTTGTCCTTTACATATATGAAAAATATTGGGACACATTTTATTCACCTTGGGTAAGATAATATTATGTTGCATGAAAAATTTTAGACATTAAAACATTGTGATCATATTCAAACCTTGAAGTAGCTATGGTGTTAAGCTTGAGAAAATGCATGGTTTAGGGGGTCAAAACACAAAATGTATTCCTTGAGGGCTCAATGAAGTATCTAATGTCATTATATCATGATAATAAGAATTATTCACCATAAAAATAACTATTTATATACCCACTAGTTTCCATTTGACCCAACACAGATGTTTTACCCTACATCCTAGTCTTCTTGGCCTCTAGGCTTGCCAATGAGTGTTCTTGCATCCTAAATCCAACTTGATGATCTCATTCCAATTTTTTATGAGGGTATATTATTTAAGATTTAATATTTAAAGTTATGGATGTTTGATTTTGGTCTAAGGAGACCAAAAATGGTCAACAATCTTGGTGACTCTATGGGGTTAGCTAGCCTGTTATCCAAAAGACTTATGTGTCATATATCCATTAGGAAAGGGAGTCTCTCAATATATTCAAAAAAATGATTTGAGTCTAATTTTAAATAATTAAATCCTCTAAAACACCTCAAAAATTGATAACAACCTGCTACCTCTAAAGCACATAACAAAGGAAACTAATTGTACAAACAAGATATGCCAAAGTCACTTGGAGAAAGTAAACACACTAACTACTATATACAACTAACCTAAAGATTTACCCTCCTATTGGATCAAAATGAAAGGTTATTATATCACTCCTTTCATGAAGAGGAATATTATTAAAGACACTTTTTTTGTGGAACACAATGCTTGTTGAATCATACCTCTCATAAGGGTCGACTAGAACAAACATGTATCCAATGTAGAAGTACTCTTGAGATGACTCAAAATTGATCCCATGATGATCTAAAATGTGAAAAATGTCTTGGGAGAAGGTCTCAATCTTATTTGGGAGAGTTACTATGATCTCTCCACTTGGTGTCTTAAAAATACCATATTATTCCACCTTATTCTTGTGCAAATTAGGACTAATCATGCTTAAAGCAACATGATCATAATTATCTAGAAATACATGTATATTATCCTCCTCAAACACTTTGGTTATGGAATGAAACCATTGACACAAATCTTCAATATATTCACTAGTATGTTTCTCAAACTATATAACTTGAGTACTTGAGATGTCTCCTTCATCAACCTCATTCAAGATTTTATCTTGTTTTAAAATTAGAAATGAAGGTTGATTTTACCAACCAAGGTCCAAAAAATCACACTTGTCTTTCTCAAGGTATTATTTTCCTTCCTCTAGCTCTAACATATCATGGGTATCTTCAATTGACACCTCATTTTAAAGTGGACCACCCTCTGATACATGGCTCTAATTTTATTTTTCATCTATGTAGAATATACATTTAGTAGTTAATTCAAGATCTACCTCATATTTAGGTTGAGGATTATCCTCTTCAAGCTCTAATTCATTAGTATTAAATCCATGCCTAGAAGGTTGGTCCAAACTTTATTTTTTCTCCTTTGAATGAAGTGGGATGCCTATCATGATCTCTTCATCATAGATACTTATATTGTCTTATTGTGGCTCACCTATGACTGAAAGCTCCTCCTTTATCTCTATGCCTTACTTGACCAATTTCCATGAGGGAAATGTATAGGGTACAACCACCTTGTTATCTTATTAATCTTTTATAGGCCTATGATAGAGTGGTCTCAATAGTGGGTTCATGGTATAACCAAGATCATTGGCATAGGGAGATATCCATGGTAGGATAGATTCATGCTCTTCATTTGAATGGTCTTCATTTGATCTCCATATAATAGATCTTACTTTGGAAAGGGAGATGGTAGAAGGGCAAGAAGGTCCATTTGGTGGAGTAGGAACATAAGGAGTTATTGGATGATCTTTGGGAAGAGTGGAATGAATATGCTAATGAGAGAGAGTGTGTGTAGGGGTAGGAGAGAATGATATGATTTATTTTGGTTTTACACGTTCTCCCTCCCAATGCTCTAACACCTCTTCAATGTTAATATACACTCTTTCATCTATATCTTATCAACATGTGGATAGTCACCTTCTTCAATGGAAAACCACACATTACAAACTTATGCAAGAAGCTCCTTATCCCCTCCATGACATGAATGGGGAAATATTGTCCAAGTCTAACCTCCTTATTTATTTTCATGTTTGTTTTCCCTTGGTCCAATATTGATTATCTAATTCTTGACAAGGATGGGCCTTGATAAGGTTTATTAGGGGGCTGATTTGAAACTCTTGGAGGTTGAGTCTGAGAATCTTGTAGGGGAGAGGACACATAAGACTGATCATGCTAAACTTGTTGATCCTCATAAGATATCAACACATTCTCTAAGATTTTTACCATGCTTAGGAAACATACTTTGTTCTCCCTCTCAAAAAGTTCCCATTGTTCATCCTCACAAACTAAACACCTGTTCTTAACCAACTAAAGAGAACTTCTTGCCTCTTGTAGAACATAGATAGGGATGACTAAAGAAAACTCTAAAACCCTACCAATCTCCCTTGTCAACTCAATATAATTTGATAATGCTTTCTTGAATACTGACAAGGATGTAACAAGATAAACATAGTCTTCACAAGGGGAATTAGAGGATTGATTTGAATACAAATGAGGTTGATCTTAGTTATACGCATGGGTGGGAGGGAGACAAATTACATGATAGGGATGATAAGTTTCTTGAGGTCCATTTAGGGGAAACAAAAATATTATTAGCTTGATAAGTGTGATGTTGAGGTAGAGAATGAGCATACTCATCAAAATATGATTGATTATACATACCAAATTTTGAAATTAGGCACTTAGGATATCTGACCAATAGATTTTCATAGTGGAGTTACCATTAGTGTTTGTAAACTTTCCTCCAAAGGCTAATTTCATTGAAAAGCAATACTAATAAACTTTTATTGAGATGCAAAACATAGTAGTTTTCTCATTAGGCATGCTAGAAAATATTTTAGCATTAATTTTCACCATTGGAGAGGGTTCTTCAAGCTCTCTCCAACTAATCTATAAAATGGGAACAACCTCAAGTTGTGGGTGTCTTATTATGGGGTTGAACCTATGGGTTATGGGCCAACTCCTAGGTCTACTAGTTAATCTCTTAGTAAGTTGATTTTATGACTTGTAAAAGGTTTTAAAAGGGGGAAAGGAAGATATAAAAACATAAATAAATGTGATAAACCATATAATGATTCTCCAACTTCACTAAAACACACATAATTAAGACTAAAAGACCTACCACTCACACAACCCTAACACTAGCTAAGTTTGTATAAATAATTATTCAAAAAAATTATAGAAATGGACTATAATATGAAATAATGGACTAATTCACATCATACGCCAGACCTATGACTGATAAACATGACTCAAGACCTACAAAATCAAATCTATCATACACAAATGTGAAGGGAGGGGACAAAAATCAAGGGGAGAACTCCCACCACATAATACTCATTAAAAAAACATAATACACACAAAGATGCAATTATAGTCAAATTTAATCAATATTATTCACTTAAATCACCTATCTCATTACATAATTTTGTATATTTTCCCCTTGCCAAAGAATGAAGCGTATCTTACAAATGGGGGCGAAAAGGGAGATATATGGAAGAATATGAAAAGAGGAGAAGAAATATTTTTGAAAGATGACATAATATCTCAAAATATCTAAGTAATATATACAAATATCTGAAATTATTTATTATATATTCCAACTTGATATTCCAACTCCAAACTCTCCCACTTGCACTTCTAGAAGTCACTTGACCACTTGGTTAGCAATCCTGGCACTTTATGCTTTACTAACCTTGAGGGTTAGTTTAAATGATTAGAATACCATAAAGTAACTTGAGTTTATTTTAATTTTTTAAAAACCTTTTTTATCCTAAACATTCAAATTTAACACCATTAGACTTTCAAACATTTCCTTTATCTTTCACTCCACTATTAAAGACCCTTGAGAGCCTAGGCCACAATGAAAGTCTTCATCCTTAAGCTTGCCAATTCCCTTAAAATCTTGATTATGAGCTTACAAGGTATTTTAAATGTTATATGATTTTTTATTTACCATTTATGGTCTTTAAATATATCTCGTTCTTCATGATTTTGTTAGTGAAGGTCAACTATGTTGAAAACCTTCAAACTTACAATTTTACCCATTTTGGGTCTTAAGACAACACACATGTGCCAACTTTATTTTTAAAATGGGTATACAAGATGATTAAGGGATATTTTTACCATTTTTATATTTTTTTATAAATATTTTATGTAAATTTATGATGTTTCAAAAGGTTTTGGGAAAAAATGGTCATTTGAGAGGGCTAATCAAGCTAAAACCTATAATTAGCTTTGATGATGGTTCTCTAATTTTGAGGGTGAAATAAGAAAAATAAGAGAGTTTTATGTATTAAACTTGAACCCAAAAATACCCTAAAAATTTAATTTCTTAACTCTTTCCCATGTGTGATAAATGTTCAAAACAATTTGGCTTCTTGGGTGACAAAAGGCAATTTGAAGGTTTAAGAGCGGGAAAGCTTATTAATGATTGTTCATAAAACAAAGGGTCTTAATCGATGGATAAATAAATTTAATTGGAATATAGAAACATTAATTAAACTTAAATAACTCCTTATCCCACCATTATATGATATATGTCAAAAAAGTGAAACTTGACCTTTGAGCTCCAAGGTTGCACTTGGCTGAGAGAGTGAAAAAGAGGCCAAAACCAAAATTTGACCTCAAATGGATTTGAATAGATAATATTATAATTTTAAAATGTAAATAATGTTATAAATGGATGAAAAATGGTTTTAAATACCTAAAAATATCAAAACATGATTACTCACTTGTTAATCCATCACTAGCCTTCTCAAGGCATGCATTGGCTTTGGAGTCTCTCAATATGTTTGAGATCTTCCATGGAATTTTTTACTACTCAAGACTCTTTTTATTAGGTATTAACTTCCATAAATACTAATCTTAGCCTCTTAAACCCTTAGGAGTTCCCTAAAATAACTTGAGAAGGTCTACCACCTTTTATAGGTTTAGGTGTGTCTTTATGCTAAATTGGGATAAAATAAGCCTCTCTTGGCCTAATAAATGTGATGAAATCATTATAATGTATATTATGGATACTATTGATCACAATTAATCCCATAAATGACCCATTTAATCCCTACAACCTTCACTTTTAGACTTAGTTTTGAGCACCAAATCCATTAACATTGGACCATCCCATGGACATTGTGAGGTATATTAAATGTTTTAAGTCATACCAACATGTTTCAAAACTCATCATGTACTAAAATCATCCATTTTATTCTTGAAGATCCATACTAGCTCTCTCATATTTATGAGAAACAAGAAAACTAGGAAGTGAAAAAGGCCATATCTTGAGATATATGGCATAAAATATCTCATTTAGTTTTCCTTTTGACATGGAAAAACCAATAAAGCTATTAAAATAATTTTTTTCATAATTCAATCAAATAAAAAATCCAAAAACACTAATTTAGGCCTAATGCACACCCTAGCTCCATGCTCTTCACAATGGGCAAGCATAGGACTGTGTAAAATAAGCAAATAATTACACTAATTATTTGACATAAAAAATATTATAAATAGGTATAATAAATCATGATGAACATTTTTACCAAAATTCAAAACTTGATTGTACCTCTAGATGCCCCAAAACTAATTTTTCTGCTCCCAAATACACTCAAAATTTGTGAACTGTGAGACATATGGAGAAATAAAAAGGTTTATATTGATATTTAATATGTCTAAAGACCTAATTAATTTTTTTATAAACTTTAAGTACCACTATAACATCTAAAATAATTATATTTTATCATTCAAACCTTTAAATTCCATAAAAATGCCTTTTTTGACTGTCTACATTTGCATGCCAAAACCCTAAATTTGACCAACTTGCACTTTTCTAGTTTTTACCTAAAAATTTTTATGGAGGAATGTGTATAAATTTAAAATATTCCCCATAATATCTCACACAAACATCTCAAAAAATTCAAAATTTCTCTTGAAACCAAGCTTTGAGGGTTTAAGAAGGGTTTAAAATTGATTTTGGATTTGATGACAGTTATTGAGTTCTAGGAGTAAAATAAGTAAAATAAGAGAGGTTTATGGATATAACCCATTAAAACAACTATGATACAAATTTTGGGTCAAAATTTTTAAGGAAATTACTGATGTCACCCCCTTCTCTTTTGGAACTCTAGGCCTCTCTTAGCTCTTTATGCCCAGAAAACTAAAAAATAGTTTTTTATCCTTTACATGTATGAAAACTCTTGAGAAACATTTTATTCACCTTTGGGAAGATAATATTATGTTATTACAAATTTTATACCTTTAAACATTGTGCTCATATTCAAAACTTGAAGTATCCATGCGGTAAGCTTGAAAAAATGCATGGTTTAGGGGGTCAAAACATGAAATTTATTCCTTAAGGGTTTAGTGGAGTATATAATGTTATAATCTCATTATATTAATCATGAATCACCATCCACATAATCATTTATCTTCCAATTAGTTTCCCTTTGACCTGACATAGATGTTTTTCCCTACACCTCAGTCTTCTTGGCCTCTAAGCTTTCCAATGAGTGTTTTTGCATCCAAACTCCAACTTGATGATCTTATTTTGATGATTTAGGAGGGTATATGCCTTAATATTCAAAATTTTAAGTTATTTATGTTTAAATTTGTCTAATGAGAAAAAAAGGTCAACAATCTTGGTGACTCTATGGGGTTGACTTGCCTGCTAGCCAAAAGACTTGTGCCTTGTATATATATTGGGAAAGAGAGGCTCTCAATCTATCCAACCAACTAATTTGACTCTTATTTTCACTAATTACATCCTATAAAACACCTATAAAAAATTATAACTTTCTACCTCTGAAGTACACAAAAAAAGATACCAACTATACAAACAAACTATCCTAAAAGCACTTAGAGAAAGCAAACACACCAGCTACTATATATAACTAACTTGAAGATTTACCCTTCTCATAGATCAAAAGGAAAGGATATTAGATAATTCCATTCATAAAGATTAATATTATGAAAGACACTCTTCTTCTAAAACCCTATGCTTACTGAATCATGCCTCTCATGAGGGTCAATTGGAACAAACATGTCTCCAATGTAGAAGTACTTTTGAGATGACTCAAAACTAACCCCATGATGATATTCAATGTGAAAAATGTCTTCAGATAAGGTCTCAATATGATTTGGGAGAGTGACTAATATCTCTCCACTCGATGTCTTAAAAATACCATATCCTTCCACCTTATTCTTGTGCAAATTAGGATTGATCATGCTTAAGTAGCATGTTCACAGTTTTTTGGAAGGACATGTCTATTAGCCTCCTCAAACTCTTTATTTATGGAATTGAACCATTAAAACTCTTCAATCTATTCATTGGTATGTTTCTCAAGCTATATAACTTGAGCACTTGAGATGTCTCCTTTATCAACCTCACTCAATATTTCTTCTTGTTTTTCAACTATAAATGAAGGTTGATTTGACCAACCAAGGTCCAAAACATCACACTTTTCTTGCTCAACATATGATTTGCCTTCCTCTAGCTCCAACATATTAAGTATATCTTCAATTGACACCTTATTTTGAAGTGGACCACCCTTTTATATATGGTTCTATTTTTTTTTCATCTATGTATAATATACATTCAGTAGTCCATTCAAGATCTACCTCGTATTCAGCTTGAGGATTATCCTCTTCAAGCTCTAATTCATTAGTGTTAAATCCATTTTAAGAAGGTTTGTACATAATTGATATTTCCTCCTTAGAATAAAGTGGGCTGCCTATCATCATCTCTTCATCATAGACACTTATATTCTCTTCTTGTGTCTCACCTATGACTGAAAGCTCCTTCTCTATCTCTGTGACTTGACTAATTTCAATGAGGGAAATGTATAGGGTATAACAACATTGTTGTCTTATTGTTCTTTTATAGGCCTAGGAGAGAGTGGTATCACTAGTGAGTTCATGGAATAACTAGGATCATTTGTATAGGGAGAGATACATAGTGGGATGGTTGCATTCTCTTTAGTTAAATTGTCTTCATTTGCTCTCCATAAAATAGGTCTTCCTTTACAAAGGGAGATGGTGGGAGGGAAAGAAGGTCCATTTTGTGGAGTAAGAACATAAGGAGTTTTGAGATGATCTTAGGGAAGAGTGGGATGAATATGCTCATGAGATATTGTGTGTGTATGGGTAGGATGAAATGGTCTAATTTGTTTTGGTTTGACATGTTCTCCCTCCCAATGTTGTAACACCTCTTCAATTGTTAGTACCCACTCTTTCATCTCTATCTTATCAACATGTGTATAGTCACCTTATTAAATGGATTCCCACACATTAAAAAACTTATGAAATAATACACTTATCCCCTTCATGGCTTGAATGGGTAAATCTTGTCCAAGTCCAACCTCCTTATTGATTTTCATGATTGTTCTCCCTTGGTTGAGTATTGCTTCTCTAATTATTGACAAGGATGGGCCTTAAAAAGGTTGACTTGGGGGTCAATTTGAAAATATTTGAGGTTGATTTTGAGGCTCTTGGAGGTAAGAGGACACATAAGACTAATTATATTGAACCTGTTGATCCTCATAAGATATCAACACATTCTACAAGCTTTGGAACATGCTTCTAAAACACACTTTATTCTCCCTCTCACAAATTACCCATTATTCATCCTTACAAACTGACCACCTATTATTGATATAATAAAGATAATTTCTTACCTCCTTTATTATATGGATAGGTATGGATGAGTAAAACCCCAAACACATACCAATCTCCCTTATCAACTCAATATAATCCGATAATTCTTGCTTAAGTCTTGAGAAGGATGTAAAATGATAAACATAGTCTTGACAAGGAAAATTAGAGGACTGATTTGAATGTAAAGGAGGATAATCCTAGTCATATTCATGGGTTCGATGGAGGTAAAGGCCATGATAGGGCTGATAGGTTGTTTTAGGGCCACTTGGGGGGAACACATAAACATTGTTAGTTTGATAAGTTTGATGTTGAGGAAAAGAATGAACATATTGATCAAAAGATGTTTTATTATACATACCAAATTCTGAAATTAGGCACCTAGGCTACTTGACCATTTGATGTTCATATTAGGTTTAACATTAGTGTTTTCAAACATGCCTCCATAGGCTAATTGGATTGAAAGGCAACACCAAGAACTTTTCAGTGAGATTTAGAATGTAGTAGTAGTCCCATTGGGCATGCCAAAAACTATTTTAGCATTAATTTTCATCCTTGGAAAGGGTTATTCAAACATCTCCAACAAAGATACAAAATGGGAACAACCCTAGGCTATGGGTGTCCTATTTTGGTGTTGAACCTATGGGTTATGGGCCATCTCCCTAGGTGTACCAGTTAAGCTCTTAGTAAGATAATTTTATGACTTGTAAAAAGGTTTATAAGGGGGAAATTAAGAACTAAAAACATAAATAAAGGTGATACACCATATAATGATACTCCAATTTCACTAAAACACACACAACTAAAGCCAAAAGACCTACCACTAACACAACCCTAACACTAACTGAGTTTGCATAAATAATTATTTAAAAATATTGTATAAATGGGATAAAATATGAATTAATGGACTCATTAACATCATACATCATACCTATGATTGATAAACATGACTCAAGACCTATAAAATCAAAGCTATCATACACAAAGGTGAAGGGAGAGGTTAAAAATCAAGGGGAAAACTCCCACCATATGATCCTCATCAAACAAACCATAATACACATAAAGATGCAAGAATTGTAGAATGTAATCAATCTTATTCACTTCAATATGCTATTTAATTACAAAATTTTCTATATTTTCCCCTTGCCAAAGCATGAAGCATATCTTATAAATGGGGGAGAAAAAGGAGATATATGGAATAAGAAGAAGATAGGAGAAGAAATATTTTTGAAAGATGAATCCATGTTTTAAAATATCTAAGAAATATATCCAAATATATAAAAGTTTTATTAAATATTCCAACTTGCTTTTCTAACTCCAAACTCCCCCACTTGTACTTCTAGAAGTCACTTGTCCACATGGTTAGTGATCTTGACACTTTATGGTTAACTAACCTTAAGGGTTAGATCAAATGCTTAGAAGACCATAAATTAAATTGAGGCTAATTTTTATGAAACCTTTTTTCTCCTAAACCTTCAAATGGAACACCATTAGATCTGAAAACATTTCGTCTATCTTGCACTCCCCCATTAGAGACCCCTGAGAGCCTAGGCCACCATGAAAGTCTTCACCCTTAAGCTTGCCAATGCCCCTATAATATTTATTTTAACATTATAAGGTGTTTTCAATGTCATAATATGATTTATTGACAATTTATGGTCTTTAAATAAACTTGGTTCTTCATGAATCCATTAATGGAGGTCAACTATGTTGAAAACCTTCAAAACTTGAAATTTTAGCCATTTTGGGCCTCAAGAAAGCCCACACGTGCCAAATTTATTTTTAAAATGGTTCAAAAAGGTTATTATGGGATTTTTTATTAATGTTTTAAAATGTTTTTAGGACCATTTTAAGGAAATTTAATATGTTTCAAGAGGTTTTGGGCAAAATTGGTCTTTTGAGAGGGCTAGGCAAGCTAAAACCTACAATTAGCTTTGATGAAGGTTCTTGAATTTTGAGGTTAAAAGAGGGAAAATGAGAGAGTTTTATGGATTAAAATCAGACCTAAATTTACCCTTTAAATTTAAGGTCTTAACTCTTTCCCACATGTGAGAAACGTTCAAAACAATTTGGCTACTTAGGTGGCAAAGGTGATTTGAAGGTTTGAGAGTGGGCAAGCTTCTTAATGATTGTTCATAAAACAAAGAATATTAATATATGGATAAATTAATGGAATGGAAATATAAAAATCACCCTCAAACTTTCATAAATCCTTATCCCAACATTCAATCTCTATGATATGTGTCAATCAAGTCAAACTTGACCTTTGAGCTCTAAGACTGCACTTGGCCGAAAGAGTGAAAAAGAGGCCAAAACCAAAATACAACCTCAAACAGATTTTAATAGATCATAATATAATTTTAAAATTTCATTAATGTTATAAATGGATGAAAAATTATTTTTAAAAACTTAAAAATATCAAAACTTGATTACTCACTTGTTAATCCATTACGAGCCTTCTCAAGCCATGCATTGTCTTTAGGGTCTCTCTACATGTTTGAGATATTCCATGGAATTTTTGAATTATAATTACTATTTGGGTGATGTATAATCTTCCATAAAGACTAATATTAGCCTTTGAGACCCTTAGGAGTTCCCTAAAATAGCTTGAGAAGGTCTGCCACCTTCTAGGCCTAATAGGTCTAGGTGTGTCTTTATGCTAAATTGGGCTAAATTGAGCCTCTCTTTGTCTGATAAATGTAATTAAATCATGATAATGGATCTTATGGATACTCATAATAAAATTTAATCCCATAATTTTCCCATTTTACCCTTACAACCTTCACTTTTAGACCTGGTTTTGAGCATGGATTCCATTAATGGAGATATGAGAACTTGGTTTTCCTTTCTCTTAATCTCTCTCTATCAATATTGGACCATAACATGGAAATTTTTAGGTATATTAAATTTATTAAGGAATAAAAACATGTTTCCAAATGCATTGTGCACTCAAAACATCTATTTTCTTCTTGAAGTTCCATACCAGCTCTCTCATGCTTGCGAGAAACAAGAAAACTAGGAAGTGAGGAAATGCCATATATTGAGATATATGGGGTATTAATATATCATTAATTTTTAACTAGGACATGTAATAAATCCTAAAAATATTCCAATCATTTTTCATCATTTAATCAAATAAAACATCTAGAAACACCAATTTAGCTGTAATGCACACCCTAACTCCATGCTTTTGTCAATGGACAAGCATAGGACTGTGTAAAAACATAAGATAATTCCACTCATCATTTGACCAAAAAAATATTATATGTGTGTGTGTGTGTGTGTGTGTGTGTGTGTGTGTGTGTGTGTGTGTGTGTGTGTGTGTGTGTGTGTGTGTGTGTGTGTGTGTGTGTGTGTGTGTGTGTGTGTGTGTGTGTGTGTGTGTGTGTGTGTGTGTGTGTGTGTGTGTGTGTGTGTGTGTGTGTGTGTCTGTATGTATATATGTATGTATGTATGTATGTATGTATGTATGTATGTATGTATGTATATAAACTCATTTTAAAAATCTATACCAAAATTTAGAACTTGATTAAACCTCCATATGCCCCAAAACTCATTTTTTTGCTCCTGAACACACATAAAAACTGTGAACTATGAGACATAGGGTGAAAGAAAAAGGTGTATCTTCAGATTTATGCGGTATAAATACCTCAATAATTTTTTTTGAACCTTTAAGTACCATTATAACTTCCAAAATCATTATATTTTACCATTTAACCCTTTAAATTCATCAAATATTCCTTTTATAACTATCTACATTTACATGCCAAAACCCTAAATTTGGCCAACATGCACTTTTCCAATTTTTTACTATAAAATTTGATGTAAGAAGGTGTATAAAGGTCAAATATTACACATTATATCTTACACCACCTTTTTGTTTTATCAAAAATCTCAAAAAATATATAAGTTCTCTGAAAACTATGCTTTGAGGGTTTAAGAAGGGTTTAAAACCGATTTTGGCTTTGATGACGGTTATTGAGTTCTAGGGGTGAAATAAGTAAAATAAGAGAGGTTTATGGATATAACCTAGTCCCACAACTATTTTAAAAATTTAAGATCCTAAATATCAATGTAATTACTTATGTCACCCCCTTTCTTCTAGCACTTTAAGCCTCTCTTAGCTCTCTAGGCCAAGAAAACTAAAAAATGGATATTTTATCCTTTACATGGATGAAAAATCTTGGGACACATTTTATTCACCTTTTTAAATATAATATTATGTTCCATTCTAATTTTTATACCTTTAAACCTTGTGCTCATATGTAAATCTTGAAGTAGCTATGGCATGAAGCTTGAGAAAATACGTGGTTTAAGGGGTCAAAACACAAAATTTATTCCTTAAGGACTCAATGGAGTATTTAATGTCATTATATCATGATATTAATAATTATTCACTATCCACATAACCACTTTATTCCCATTGGTTTCCATTTGATCTGACACAAATGTTTTTTCCTACACCTTTGTCTTCTTGGCCTCTAGGCTTGTTGATGAGTATTCTTGCATTGTAAATCCAAATTGATGATCTCATTCTGATGGTTTAGGAGGTTATATGAATTAAGAGTAAAATTTTGAAGTTAGGTACATTGACCTTTGGTCTAAGAAGGCCAAAAATGGTCAATAGTTTCATGGAAATAGTATCTTTTAACTTGATCAAATGCTTCATTTAAAGTTTATGGACAAAACATTCTAACTGTAATCACCTAAAAGTGTTATTTGAGTACTAGAGTGCTACTTAAAACCACCCATCCATAGCCTATCCCTATCCCTATCCTAGAGCCTATTTTCACACTTATCTATCCTTCATGTGGGCCACCAACATCCCTAGTCATTCCTAAAGTAGAGCAGACCCTTATTCTTACATCTTGGCCCTTCATGTCTAGTGTTATACCACTTGGAAACTAGTGCCATATTAGGGATAGGAGTACCACATGGTTCTATTTTCCCAATAATGGTGATACTATCCTTTCCATCCCTTTTTCATAAATGGATATATTTCCAAATCTAAAACATCCTAGGGCTAGCCTAGGCCTCTTTTATCACTTGTACAAGCACCAAAATAATATGTATACATGAATTTTAGGCCTCTAAACACTATATGTAAATCACATGAAAAATACATATGCAAACCTAGAACAAGTTGAACACAATTAAGGTTATCAATCCCTATTCTATCCTAATTTTTCATACTACCATCCACAACAGTCCTAAGCTTACATCACCTAGATTTATAGTTTTAAGTACATTTAAATCACTCAAGTCAACTACAATACTAGCTTCACTTGTACATACACCAGTACTTAGATGGGGAAAATTACATCAGACTTGATCATTATTTAGAATATTATTATATAGGTAACTCTCAGCATAATGAGGTGTTGAGGATGTCTAGCCCACCTCACAAACAAACACATTTTTCAAATTGTATCACCAAGATGCCCTAACAACATGGAGGATTGTGATTTTCTCACAAATTTAGTCAAAATAAGAAATATATAGGGTTTAACTCATGCACGTAGTAATATAACTCATAGATCTAGACATAGGTGCACTTAGATCTTTGGATAGTCTTACATATAAGACACTACCATCAAAAAAATGACACTAACACCACAAATTCAATTACATATCTACTATATAATTAGGAAACTATTATCTAGGAGGGGTTTTGACACAAGGATCCTATTTATGATAGCCTCTGCTTCAATTTATTATCAACAAATCATTCATCTTGGTCATTTTCTAGCTATGTTCTTACTTGCACTATTTATTACTATTTTTAGAAAGGTCAAAGTTAGTCAATTCTATAACAAATCAGTGGTTATATTTATTGTATATTATTACCCTGATTTAGCATACTCAGCTCTTTAAAAAACATAGGATTTACACTTTCTAAGTCCTAAAAGGTTAAAACATTTGGTGAACTCAAGTTACTTTGAACATTACTCAAATACTAATCCTAGATGCTCTTAATTTTTGTAACCTTTTTGTTTCTATGCTCAGATATTAATTCTAAAATCTCATATTTGATTTAGTATTTGATTTTTGAAATCTTTCATTAGTTAAATTTCTTTAAATATTCAAAATATGTAATAGTTTGTTTTCCTACTCCTCAAAATACAATGGAAAAATTCAACAACCAATTTGATGAAACTGATAAGATACAATTGAAATATTTTTTTTCCAAACATTCATATATGCAAGATGACCTTATCAATATTAGCCATGAAGAACTTCAAAAACCAAATGGTTAATCTTATATCCCCCCATATAATAACCCCATAATATAACATTGTTACACACTTTGGGTCCAACTCAATTATCACAACATCCAATTTTAACTCAATAATCTTAAATGATAGTTGTACCTCTTATGGTTAGTTCCTCCACTATATATGTGCAATACCTTATGTAGAAGGTTCATACTCTATAGGCTAAGGTGTTACATCTTAATTAGGGAGCCACTAGGCCATCACATGCCTTGGATTCTCATGTTATTTTACATACACCTTTGGCACATCAAATAAAGGCAACTCTTTTTCCATCTAGATTAGTGACACCTAAGATTAAATTGTATGATGGTAAGGGCTACTCAGAGCACCATCTCCAATATTTTCATGCAACATGTTTGGACTACACGTCTAATGATTAGCTCCTCGTTAAGTTTTTACCACACAGTCTAAAGGATTATGCCTTAGAATGGTTTTATGATCTACTAAATTGGTCTATAATTGCATTCAACCCATTGGTAGATATGTTTCTAGAGCACTCCTCCATAAACATTAGTGATAAGATCTCATATTCTCAAATTGCATAATTGAAACAAAAATCAAATGAACCCATTGTAGAATACATCTGATGATTTAAGACTATATTATACAAGTTGACTAACCCCATGGTAGATAAAGATCTCTAGGATATATTCAAATAGAGTCTTATGCCAACATTACATGAAGCTACCTTGTTTAAAAAATTTCCAACCTTCACAGATTTATACCACATAGTGTAAGAAAGAGAAGTTAATCTTCTCTCTATGGGTAAAATAAAATATACTAGTGGATCAAAATTGACTTTTAAGAGTTCTAGTAAGCCTCCATACAAAATAAGGGCCATTTAAAATAAGAGTGATCCAAAGGACACAATTAATGTAGCTTCAAATCCATCTCCTTACTTGGTTTTGTCCATTCCTCCACGTAGAGTTTTCATCAACCTTCCAAAATTTCCAACATGTGTTTTATATCATCTATTGGAATGAAATGTCATATCTCTCCCTCCCATCAAAGAGGTTGATATGGCATGGCCTCTTCCAAATAACTATGATTCCAATTTGTCTATTAATATCATAGGGTACTAGGCCAAACGTCAAATAAATACATTAGCTTGAAACATAAAATACAAGATCTAATAGATGCTAACATTATTGATGTGGGAACACCCATAGAGGCACCCAAAGTTAAACAAATGGAAGATAAGACATTTAAAATATTCTAAAATATATTTCCAAATAATACAAAAAATGAGTTAGGGAACACTTCACGTGTTCACTACATGTATTAGGCACATCCACCAATAACATCATATCACACTACTATATAGAATGCACACACACTACATAATATCATTGGGGTGTACTGTATTATAGTTACAGGTAGACCACTCATCACTTTATCATATCAAGATATTGTTCATGATGATTAAATTTTCTATGTGCTCTTTGTATGAGCCTACATAGATCATCACCATATTTAGAGTGTTCTGGTTGATAATAAGTCAAGCATTAACATGTGAAATATCACACTGTATAAAATTAGGGGTATTTGGAGTAGGATATATCTCTTATAGACAAATTTATTAGTGGTTTTAATGGCCATGCTTATATCTCCATCAAGGATATTATACTTCTACTAAAGGTTGGACTAGCACATGTGGCAATTAGATTCTTAGTAATACCTATTGTAGTTGTTTTTGAAATGTTACACAATAGGCCATAGATAAATTAGTAATGAGCCATCACATCCACCACACATATATGCTGAAAATATATAGATGAAAATTTGGTAATAATAGTTGAGGGTATTTCATATAAGTATCCTCTACCTATCCCATATGTATTTACAACATAGATACTAGTCACAACATAGTTACCAGTTATAACATAGTTACGAGTTACAAGTTTGATCACAATTTATATCAATACACCATAGAGTTTAGTAGAGACATTGGTGCAGGTGAGGTATACTCCTATAGGATTTTCATGTATGCATACTCTCCCATAGAGACTATTATTATAGATATCCATGTAACAAAGATATGTTGTAGATTTTAGAGGGACTCCTATACTCACATTATTTAATATTAGTATTATTGATTTATTAAGGCTCTTAATATAGGGAACCTATTCTAGCTACATCATATTCTACCATATGGGTCCCTAACACCCCTATAGTTCATTGGAAACCATAGTTAGTGTCACAAATTCCTAGCACCACTTCACAAGTAGGACCAGAAGTAAAACACCTCGTGTAATAATTTATGGGACCACAGTTCCTCTTTCATACAACACACATGATCAATATTCCTTTATTTGACATAGGACACATTTATAGTGAGTCTCCCATGAGGCTTATCTATTAGTATTGTTCCTCTCTTATTATACATACTTTTCTTCTCTATTTATCCTTGTATATAGTTTCATTTTTATGTTGTTTGTATATAGCTTATATCTAAAAAATACAAAAACAATATAATATGTCAAAAACACAAAAACATTCAAACATTTACTCAAAAAACACAAAATTATAGATTTTATGCATTTCCATGTTTATACTTCTTATATTATCCAGATACTACATATGTTAGTTATCTTAGTAGAGTTAATTTTACCATATATACATGCTTCAATTGTTGTGGTTGAGTGATTGTAAATTGATACAAGAATCAGGTCCATTACACCCATATATATTTTCCATTATCTACCCATTGGGGGCTTATACACTGATACACAATTTATTCATTTGACACATTCAACCACTTGGGGGAGCCCTATACATAATTTTGATTACCAAGTTACATCTTTCTATACTCTACATCACCAATTTAGCATTGTTATATCTTGATATTTATTATTCTACACTTAGATTTATTTCAAGATATTACTAATTTAGATTCAACATGTGTACATCTTATCTCTTATATAGATTTGTATTACATGTTCATGCATACTTTCATTTCTATATTTTATAGTTTAGACTTGATTACATCTATATAATTCTTATATTTTGAGGGAATTTGAGCATTCCATTTCTCTATGGATCTATGTCACTTATTTTCACAATATCTATGCTTTAGACATGTGCCCATGTCCTTGTGTGTGTCTTCCTAATTATGTATACAAACATTTGAACATGTCCTTCTATGTGGCTCTATGTCAACTTACTTATTGTTTACGTATGTGGACATTTTAACATGTTCTTATATGTCTTATTTTCTTGGGTCTAGTGACATGTACCCATGTCTCTTATATTTTGGACCCTTGGCCTACTTTGTGTACCTCATGTGTGTTGTATGTATGCATCATGGCCATGATCCTTGTATCTTATTTTTTACACACTCCAATTTTATATTACATGAGGGACCTCATGCATCTCCCCTCCCTAGTTGGGTGTTGTGATGTACATTATGCCCCATCCCTATAGGTAGCTACTCAATTATTACTCAAATTTGTTGTTACATATATTATTACATTTATATTGATACCCTTATGTATTTTAAAAATAAAATACATCACAAATTAAAAACTTATGCTTAGGTCATCTTGCGTTATGATGCTATATATGCAAATTATATTGGATTATTACACAAATATCATATATGTTCCATATAACACACATCTTGCATAGATTTTTCTTTTGAGGATAGTTCTTTCATAGGTTTAATAACTTACCTCAAAATAGGGGGAATTCATAGGATTTTTTAACAGACATCAAGCTCCTATAATGCATTCATAGTAAATTTTGAACACACATGCTCAGATTAAAAAAATTAGACTCAGGTAAACATAGTGGCAAAATAGTGACACAGAGATTAATATAGTTGCACAAAAATTAGAGAAATAGGATATTGGCACTAAAATTAGGACACTATTACCACATGATGCTATTATCCAAGATATGGTGATACCATATAATAACCTCAATTTTATAAAACAACTAGATTGGCTAGAAAATTATAACATGCACATTATAGGTTTGCATAGGTTTAGTTATAGATTAATCAAATTTGCTTAGTTTTTCTTATATTCATACTAGTTTAGCTTAGAATTATACCAATTGTCTTATATTATGGGCATCATGCATGGCATGACCATTCCCATCTTTAGTTCATATATTCATATACATATTATTACAACTTAGTTCATGATCCATATGATTAGATATCAGATTTGGGGGCATGTGCACAACAAATTGTTTTTTTATGCTCACTTACTCACCAGTTGATGAAATGTAATGAAAAATTCCATGACATTGTCTACATTATATACATCAAACATCATATTATAATTTTTATACTAATTTCATTCCTTACTCCATCTGTAGTGGTTAGAATTTTTGAGTGGTTTAGAGCTACCTAATATACCTGAGTGGCCATAGAGCTGACATTCCTAGCTTCACATTTCTAGTTACAACACAATTTTTGCTTAAGATACATATACTACACATGGGTAAGAAATTATGGATTCATAGTATACTTGAGTTCTTGATCCACCTACATGAGATGGATGGTCACACCATCAGTCCAATCCAAGCTATTCATAGGCCATGATCCACAAATAAGGGGTGGGCAATGATGAAGTCAAAATAAGATTGAGTTCTTGAGAGACTGGCATATGATAATTGAGAAAACCATCAACTTAGTCCAAAATATTCACCAAGTTTATGCATTAGTTTTCATACCTAGTGAGGTGTATTCTTTCCTTTCCTCTCTTATCCCTCTATTTTATTTTACTTAGTTTTACTTCTTTACATAGTTTTGTCTTTGATTTTGATATATATTAAGGATTGATTTATGCATGTTTCACTTATAGGAAACACATTGGAGGATTCTTCACATACTTAGACCCAACTTCACAAGATTCACATCTTAGGTATGTATAGGTATGATTATTTTTCCTTTATCCTAGTCATTTTGCTTTGCTACATTTCTAAAATAAAGGGGGAGGGTAATATAATCACATAAAAGTGGTATTTGAGTGATAAGGGTGTTAATTGAGACCAACTATCCTTAGCTTATCCCTAGACCTATCCTAGAGCCTATTTTCACACTTATACAACCTTTATTTGGACCATAAGTATCCTTAGTCATCCCTAAAGTAGTCCCAAACCCTTATTATTACATCTTGACCCTTCATGCCTAATGTTTTTCTATTTGAACACTAGTGCCATAATAGGGAGAGTAGTACCACATGGTGTTAGTGTCTCAATAATAACATTACTATCCTTTCCCTCCCTTTTTCACAAATATAGATATTTTCAAATCTAAAACATCTTAGCATCATCCTATACCTATTTTACCACCCTCATAAGCACTAAAATGGTCTATATACATGAATTTTAGCCCTTTAACCACTATATGGAGATTATATGCAACCCATAATAACTTGTGGTTAATTAATGTTATCAATCCCTACTCAACCTTACTTTTACATACTATAATTCATAATAGTCCTAATCTTGGATCACTCATATTTCTAGTCTCAAGCACATTCAAATCACTCAAGTAAAATATCATACTAGCTTCACTTGAAATTGTGCCAACACTTAGATGGGGAGAATTACATAGGTCCTGATCCCTCTTCAGAGTATTGGTATGTAGGAAAATCTCATCACAACATGTTGTTAAGGATGTCTAGCCTACCCCATGAACAAACACATATTTCAACTTGTATCAACTAGATTCCCTAACACCATGGACGATTAGGTTTTATTCACAAATTTCATCAAAATAGGAAATATACAAGGTTTTATAACTTGTGCATTTAGGAAAAAGCCTCACAATCTAGACACAAGTATAACCAAAAGCTCAAGATAGTCCTGTATAGAGGACACTACCAAAAAAATAAGGACACTAGTGCCACTTGTTCAATTAGGACACTACTATCCAATTAGGGAACTATTATCAAGGAGGGGTTTTGAGATCAAAATTTTGTTTATGACACTCAAACTAGCCTTTACCTCAATTTTTAGCCTTCAAATCATCTTTCTCAGTCATTTTCCAGCTAAGTTCTTACTTATACTATTTATTACTATTTTTATAAAGGTAAAAGTTAGTCAATTCTATAACATATTAGTGGTTATAATTATTTCATACTATTACCCTAATTTATCATACTTAACTCTTTAACAAACATAAGATTTACACTTCCAAAGTCCTAAAAGGTTAAAACACTAACCTTATATTGAAGGGAAGGTTTTAAGTGATGATAAATAGTTTAAATAGATTATCATAAGTCATGTTTTGATCTACTTTATGAGTTAATTATTTCAGATTTTTGATGAAAACATGAATCTATTTCAAGGGTGATTGCCTATTAATGATAAAATAACTAAGGTAATTTTTTGGAAGATCATTTTGTTAAAAGTATTTAACTAAATCATTGACCAAATATTATAATTGTGAGATATAATATTGAGGAAATTGATTATACCATTCTAAAACCTCTATTATGAATTTTTTGAATAAGATTTTGGTATTAAAAAAATTATTCATTTGGACCTATTCCTTGTATATATTATCAAATTATTTAAGGAAAGAGGCAGGTTATTTAGTTCCATCATATTTAATAGTTGGAGATATATTTCCAAAATCAATGAATACTATGAAAGGAGATAAAGGTTTATTTTGAAGGTTTTGAGGAATCTTGTTATGTATAAGAGGTTGAGGAATTATATTACCCTTAGCATCTCTAAGAGGAGGAGGAATAAAATTTTGGTTATTTTAGGGCATGGTAATAGGAGGTTGATTGATTATTTGTAATATGTGATGTTGCGTTTGCATCATTTGGAAATTGTTATTTATTTTCATAACATTAATTTGTTGAACCATTTGAATAGGAATTTTAGTGGTATCGATTGGTGTATTTTTTTTTGTTAGTATTGAGAAGTGGTGGAAGAGTTTGATTATTAGTGTTAGAAGGAGGAACATACCCATATATAGGTATATGAATGTTTCCTATGGGAGGATTCACTATGGGACTATTTTTTATGTTGGTATATATTAATACAATGATTTAATAAGGAAGTTTAGATATGTTGGCATATGGTTATCATTGATGTTAATGTGGTCATGGTACATAGTGCATTAATGACAAAGTGCACTTTTGTGTGCTTCAGTGTTCTTGTATAGATTGTTAGTGCTATTTTAGATAGTCAAGTTGATGGATGTGTTTAGTGATGTGATCATGTTTCATAGGTCATATAAGGTGTAAATATTGATTTTTGTTCTTGTGGAGGTTATAGGAAGGCCTTAGAGTGCTTGTGTGGTTGTCTAGTTCATCCTTATTCACTTGTCAAAATAGGTTGAGTAGGCATATTGATGACATCAACATTCACATATGCGAAAGTCTCAAGATAATTTTGGTATATGGATGAATTCCCATATGAGATAATATCATGTGGTCCAAATTTTATGTCTTGAAATGATGTATATCAAAAGTTATGGTAGTGAAAAGTTGGTCTTTGAGCCAAATTTGCTAATTTCCATACTTAGCCAAATTTTTAATATCAAAGATCAACGGTGAGAGTTATATCATGTAAATGGAGATATACCAAAATGAGGGTGATCTTACATAGAATAAAAGGCTACCAAGTGTCTAAAACTTTCTCCATCAGATCAAGGATCAATGGCATGTTGGTGATCATGTAGATGAAGATCTAATGATGAGCACTCAATCATGCAGATGGAGATATAACAACAAGCACAAAGTCAATAGGTCAAAGGATCATAAGATTAAACATGATGTTGACATGTGTCATAAACATGGTGAATTGGAAATAGATCAATTAATTATGTTTGATCATATGTTTAGTATATCAATGACACATATTTGATCATGCAGATCAACGATTGACAACATGTATTCAACTGTGCAAATGGAGATCGATGATGCAAATCAAGTTAATAAGTCAATAAGCCCAGATTGCACATGAAACTACCAATTGGAATAAGAACATTAGATAAATGGATACTAATATTAGGGTACATAAAATTCATGTGGGGCTTCCATGTGGCATAAGAGTGTTAATTGAATAGAGACTGATAATAGGGTACACAAAAGGCATGTGAGTCTACCAAGTGTCACAATCTCAAAAGCTCATATCAAAGATCAATGATCAGAATTGAAATTTGAGGAAAAGAGACTCATAAATAAATAAATAAATAAATAAAATTTTATCAAGTTTATAGGGGGAATGAGATGAATACATGTGTCTAAATCTTTTGCATTAAAATGACAATTGGAATTTGAATTTTCAAATTAACAAAAAAAAATTAGTATGTATTGTTTGATTCATATCTTAAGCATATGGTAGAATTTATTGATATAGTAAAAATAAAATTTTCAAAGGACTCCAAGGGTAACCCATAAAAAAATATTAGAAGTTTTGAATATCTATAAAATTATAGTTATTGAGCTCCAAATTTGACTATTGATTTGACCATCTTCTGCAAGTGACCTGAGAAAGATGATTGAGTTTGTTTTGATGGTGTTTAGATGTTTCATGATGACTTAAATATTATAGAGTTTTGTATACTAAATGATTAAAATATTTATGGATTTTATGGCTTTGATAAATTCATATTTAGTATGAATAAATTATTATAAGTTAACTCTTTAATCATTCATGATGTTCTTGCATACAAGGCTAATGGATGAGTAGGTTTTGCATATGCAGAGGAGTGTAGTGATGGATGTAATCAGTTTAAGGTGTCTTAGGGTTCATTTTGAGTTTACCTATTAATTTTTAAGTGGTCTTGTGTTCCTAATTTGATCATTGAAGTGATAAATAAGTGAATAGTTCTCTATGAGACTTATAAGGGATATTAAGGCTTAATTGAAAGGTGTAACTGATTAAGGGTGACCCATGCATGCTATGGTCAACATATAAGGGTTATATTGAGATATATTAGTTTTATATAATACTTAATGGTTAATACAAGTCTTATGGTTGACCAATAAGATGGAAATGATGAAGACTCTATAAATAGTAAAATCAAAGGTGATGGTTTCTAGTGTTTGAGAGGTGGAAGAAAGAGAAGTGTGAGCGTTCCTATTGGATGGATTGAAGAGAATAAAATGTTGAAGATTATGTTAATTAAATATAGGTTATAATTATAATTTCATAATAGTAACCATATAGGTTTGAATATTTGATAAGTGAAATATAGAGAGTGTGTAGAGTGAGCAAAGAAAAGGTGAAGATTGTGTGAGCTTAGTGGATGAATTAAGGATCAAAGGAGTGTGAGGTATGTGTGTATGACCATTTGGTCATGTTATTTATGTTTTTATAGCATTGTTGTATATTTTATTATTTATTATGTGTGAATAAGTATAGAGTGATCCAAAATGTGATTTTAGATTCATTGAGAGGGTGTGAAGGCTAGAAAGAGTGTGTAGGGTTGAAGAGATCTGATATTCATTGTATCTCCATCATATTGATAAGTAATCAGAGATCATGAGATTTTAATTTCATAGGTGTTATTTTGGGTTCTTAACATCTATGGTAAGAGGTGATTATTCATCCTTAGGGGCTGGTGTTCCTTGTGAAGTGGGTGCTTCACTAAAGTTCTCATGTTTGTGATCATGTTATAGGATAAGTAGTCCATGTGTTTACAAGATTGAGAGTTTTTTAATCCCTCAAGATGGTTTCCCACATATATATTTTGTTATGTGTGTGATCTTACTTATCATTCTTATTCATTGCTATAAATGATATGTATGCTTCATGAATGCTAGTGTTATTTGGTTAAGGGTTTAAAAGGATTGGAATTGAAGTTTGGATTATCTTGCATCACTAATTCACACCCCCCTCTCTCAATTATTATAAATATAAAAATTGGTATCATATCAGGTCCTTTGGTAAAGGGTTTATAGCTTAAAGGTGATCCAAGGCACAATATGGGTAGTCATCAAATGCAAGGAGGCTTTTCCACTAAGCAATCACTAATGTTAAATGGGTCTAATTCTACTTTTTGGAGTGTGATAATAAATACCTACATCATGTCACTAGGGTTTGAAATTTGGAAATATTTTTTGGATGGTTATTCCTCGCTCTTTAATCCTCTAACTAGTGTTGTAGACAAAAATTTGAGTGAGATAAATTCTAAGGAAATGAATTCCATCACTTATGTTCTTCCATATACTTAGTTCACCAAGGCAATCCATTTTAAATATACCAAATATATATTGGATAAATTTTAGATAATTTAAAAATGGGATTCAAAGGTCAATTTGACCAAGTTACAGACTCATTGAAGATAATTTGAGAGTCTCAAGATGGAGGAGGATTTAGTGACATTATATCTATAAAGAGTTGATGAGATTGTGAACATAATCAAAGGTCTTAGAGAGGATCTTGAAGAAGCTATTATTGTGGAAAAAGTTATTAAGGTCTCTTACACTCAAATTTGATTCATAGGTTTATGCCATAGAAGAGTATCAGAATCTCACAAAGATGAAGATGGATGAAATACATGGTATTCTCATAGCCTATGAGATAAGAGTCAATGAGGATAAACCACCAAAGAAGGAATTAATATTCAATATATAAATGAACCCAAAGAATAAGAGAAATCAAAGTAAGGAAGTCAAGTATGATGATATATCTAATGATGAACTAATAGCTTTGTTTATAAGTAAATTAAAAATAGGCTTAGAGAAGTATAATGGTAAATTACCCTTCAAATGTTTCAATTGCAAAGAAGTACAAAATTTTTATAATAAGTTCCCTCATAAGCATAATAATAATGATGATAAAGAGCATAGTCAAGGCCAATATTAAGCCAAAAAGACATTTAGGTATAATAAGAAGAATAAAGGATTAAAAAACTATGATAACAACAAGAAGTCCTTCAAGGATAAAAAGAGTCTCTACACCAAAAAAAAAACAATACATAAGATGAGAGTGAAGGTAGTGACTTAGATTATGATCATGAAGATGATGGTCTTATTGAAGATGAATTCATTTTCATGGTAGAATAATGAAGTTGCTCATATCAAGAAGATTCTACTTAGAGTGATCTAAATGATGAATAAGACAAGGAGGACTATGAGACTAAATTGAGGAATGCTCTTGAATAACTAAATATTGAGAAGAAGATTAACAAGAAGATGAAGTCATGAATCAAGGACTGTGAGGAGACATTTAGTGTGTTTAAGGAAAGAATGAATGAAGATACCAAGGATCATGAAGGTATAGTCAAGCATCTCAGTTGTCAATTGGAAATCTTGTCTACAATCTTGAAAGTTAAAGAAGTGAGTGTTAAAGGTATGTGATTGAAATTGAATCATTGAAAGCTGATTTATAGAATACATATAGTAAGGTGAAGTCATATATGAGGTTTGAGAATATCTCAAGTGACCTAGACAACATTTTGAATAAAAAAAGCATGATTGTGATAGAATTGGGCTTGGTTATAAATAAGAACAAAAGATTACAACTCAAAACAAGGTGAATACTAATGTGAACAAGGATAATCAGACCTTGAAGGTCAATAATCATTCATGAAATTAAGATGATGGTAGAATGATGACAAATCAGATTAGACAAATAAATTCCATAGGGTATGCCAAATTTAATGGTTATTATTACACTTTAAATAAATTTGGTAATAGGGCTATAGAGTGTACAAGACCTACTAAAATGAGTGTAATCATCAGTCAAGTGGTGTGAGCAAGGTTGAGTGCTTCAATTGTCATGATGTGGGACACTTTGCAAAACATTATCCAAATAAATTTAGGAAAATCTAGTTTCCTTCAAGAAGAGTGGTTTGCTACAACTATGAGAATATTAGTCACATTTATAGGTTCTACAAGAAAAGCTTATCAAGTCAAAACAAGTTCTTTTAGGATCCTAGAGTGCAAGGAAGAAGGCTAGTTAGCTCATGGAAACCAAAAGTGGAAAGTGTGAGTCATGATGGGTCTACAGGTCCAAGTGGTCTATTTGTTGTGGTGAAGAATGATATAAAGGCTAAATAATGCCAAGAGATCTCATTTTCTACTCATGCTTTGAATGAAGAGACCAAGATCAAGGAGAAGAACAAGGTGCTAGTTGAGGCTAGTTATGAGGTGTGTATGAGTCCAAGTGGTCATTTTGCTATTGATGAGAAAGTTTACCATAGATATCATATGTTGTCAATGTTTGATGATAATGATTTGAAATGCAAGGTAGATTCCTCAGTTGAAACTTTATGTCATGAATCTATTTTATCTCCATGCGTTGTCAATATAGTCTTAGAAGAAAAGTAAGAAATGGTGTTTTTAGTTTTCTCAAATCTTAGAATGAAGGTCTTCAAGCCCAAGAAGAGGTTTCTTGTGTTGGTTATCATGTGTATGGTTTGCATGAGATCCTAAACTATCAAGGGTAGTTTTGTAACCTTCCTAAGAGATATTTCCTGGCATTAGTTCTTGGTTTGTGGGGTCAAGCTTTATAAATAATCATTTAGATTGGAAGTAGGTTTTAGTAGGCCTAAAACCCTAATAGTGTCTTGATGGAGAAGATATTGCTCAATTGTGCCCAGAATAGATTGGTTGACATAGGTAAATAATTGTAAATTGTTATGAACTCTCTTAATATTTCCCATGTGGCATTGATGTGTTTTAGGAGAGAGAAAGTAAGAAGGTACATGCTTATTTTTAGGAAAGAAGGTTTAGCTCAAAAATGTTCCAATGGAATAATTGATAAAATACTTATGTAAATTAGTTTGATACTTATAATTTAAGTAAGTCAATTTTTTTGGATTTATTGATGCTTTTGAGTGAGAAAATTTGTTGACCTAAGTTGACTAGTCGCCAGAAGTCCAATAAAGGAAAATAGTGCAAAAATAAGCTAGAGATAGATAGTTGATTTTAAGTGATTTATCAAGTTAGAATGATTGTTTCAAGTTCATGAAGTTGTTTTTCATGACTTATGATTCATGTCCATGCTCAAAAGGAGTTTTGAAGATCTATTCTTGAGGAAATGTAATGCTTGGAATATGGCTTGTCAAGTCTTTGGAAGACTTGAGTAGTCCTTGTGAAGAGGAGTGTGCGATCCTATTTGGCCTATGTGAAGGCTTCCAAAGCATATGGTGAATATGTAAGAAGTTTTTTTTGGCTATTGATGAATAAGGGGGATATTTTCAACTCTGTGTGTTGAATAATGAAGGTAAGTTTGCATGAACAAGACTATTTGAAGACATTTGGCATGTTGTTATCAAGGTATGTAGTTAATTCAAATGATTATCTTTGTTGAGTTTGATAATAGTAGTCTTGTGGAATATATTTTTATTTATAATAAGCCTATAATCATGAACTTTTATATGCATATTTTGTGTATCCAAATGGGGAGTCTCTGAGTTGTCTTGAAAGAGGAATACATGGTGTTAGGGGGAGCTTGCCATCTTTATGAGTAATTTTGTCAAAGAAGAAGTGGTCTAATGTTTTAATATGATATGGGGATAATTTTATATGCTTGAATGTCATCAAGAAGTAGGTTTGAGTTTGGATCTATTCAAAAATTTCTTATCAGGTCCAAGGATCAAGTAGGCTAGTTAGAGAGAGACTTGTTGTCATTAATATCAAAGAGGGAGAAAGATTAGAATGATGAAGAATACAGAGTTTGAGAATAATTATATTATTGGTTTGAAATCAATGACAAAAGGGGATATTTTTGTCATATGGTTTTCATTCATGTCAAGGTGGTCATGGTGCATAGTGTACTTTAGTGTGCTTCAGTGTTCTTACATGGATCCTCAGTGGTAGCTTGGATAGGCAAGTTGATGTATTTGGTTGGTGATGTGATCATGTTATATTGGTAATATAAGGTTTAAAGAGTGTTTTTAATACTTTTGGAGGTGATAGGAAGGCCTTGGAGTGCTTGTGTGATTGTCTAGTTCATCCTTGTTCACTTGTCAAAATAGGCTGAGTGGGCATATTGATGATGTCAAAATTGACTCATGTGAAAGTCTCACAAGAAATTTTATATATTATTACATTAAAATATGAGATTAGATCATTTTTTCCAAGTTTTAGGTCTTGAAATTATGTATAAATTTTTTTATGGTAGTGCAAAGTTGGTCTCCCAAGCATATTTCACTAATTTCCATAGTCAAATTTACAATATCAAAGATCAACGGTGAGCATTCAATCATGCAGATGGAGATATAATGGCATGTGGGTAATCATGAATATAATGTAGGAATTAAAACTATCTATAAATCACTCAATAATATCAAGGATCAACTACACATAGGTTATTGTGTAGATGAAGATCCAATGGTGAGCGTTCAATCATGTAGATGGAGATCTAACGGTGAACATGAAGTCAATAGGTCAAACGATATTGAGATTAAATGTGATGGTGAAATGTGTCATAACCATGGTGGATTATTATTAGATAAATGTCTAACATTTTAATTTATCTTTATTGGATCAATGATGCATGTTTGATCATGTAGATAAAAAGATTGATGACACACATTCAATCATATAGATGGAGATCAATGGTGCAAAGCAAGTCAATAAGTCAATAAGCTCAAATTAAATGTAGGAATTCAAAGTGGAATAAGAGAATTAAATAAATGGATGCTGAAATTATGGTACACATAATTCATGTGTGGATACCAAGTGGTGTAAGAGTGTTAACTAAATGGAGATAGACAATAGGGTAAACAAAAGGCATGTGGGGTTGCCAAGTGTCACAATTTAAGAATCCCAAATCAAAGATTAATGGCCAGAGTTAAAATTAAAGGCTAGGAAACTCATAATAATACATAAAGAGTGAATTCAATCAATTTTATATGGGGCATGAGATTAATACATGTGTTTTAATCTTTTTCATTAAAAAAGACAGTTGGAATTTGAATTTTCAAATTAATAAATGAAAACTAGTCTATATTGTTTGATTCATATCTTGAGAATATGATAAAATTTATTGATAGATTAAAATAAAAGTTGTAAATAAATTTAATTTTCATCCATAAATATTTATTATAAGGTTTTACTATCTATACAATTTTAGTTATTGAGATCCAAAGTCGACTATGAATTTGACCATCTTTTGTAAGTGACCTGAGAAGGATGATTGAGTTTGTTTTGATGAGGTTTGGATGTTTGATGATGAGTTAACTATTGAAGAGTGTTGTATACTCAATTATTAAAATATTTATGTATTTTGGGGTTTTTTTTAAATCCATTTTATATATGAACAAATGCTTATAATTTAAATTTTTATTCATTCATGATGTTCTTGTATACAAGACTAATGGTTGAGTAGGTTTTGCATATGTAGAGGAGTGTAACGATGGATTTAATCACTTTAATATGTCTTAAGGGTCATGTGAAATGGAATTATTAATTTTTAAGTGGTATTGTTATCCTAATTTTCTCAGTGCAATTCTAAAGGGGTGAATAGGTCTCCATGAGACCTATAAGAGCTACTAAGGCCTAATTGAAAGGTGTAACTACTTAAGGGTGACCCATGGATTCTATGGGAAACCTATATGGGTGGTATTAAGATATTTATTAGTGTAATAAAATCCTTAATGGTTAATTAAAGTCTTATGTTCAACCAAAAAGATGGAAATCATGCAGACTCTATAAAGAGTAAAATCAAAGGTGATGGTTTCTAGTGTTGAGGAGTAGAATAAAGACAAGTATGAGTGTACCTATTGGATGGATTGAAGAGAAAATCAGGTTAAGGATTATGTGTATGACCTATAGGTCATAATTATAATTTCATAATATTAATTATGTAGGTTTGAAGAGTTGATAATTAAAGTATAGAGAGTATGTAGAGTGAGTGAAGAAAAGACGAAGATTGTATGAGCTTGGTAGATGAATTGAGGATCATAGGAGTGTGAGGTATGTGTGTATGACCATTTGGTCATGTTTTTGATGTTTCAATTGAGTTTTTATAGGTTTTATGATTGAGTATGTGTTAATAAGTGTATAATGATCCAAAAGGTGGTTTGGGATTCATTGAGAGGGTATGAAGGCTAGAGAGAGTGTTTAGGGTTGAAGAGAGATGATATTCACTATATCTCCATCAGATTGGTAGGCAATTAGAGATCAAGAGATGTTAATTTTTATAGGTGTTGTTGTGGGTGATCAAAATATACGGTAAGAGGTGATTTTCCATCCTTAAGGGCTATTGTTCCTTGTGAAGTGGGTGCTTCACTAAAGGTCTCATGTTTGTGATTATCTTATAGGAAAAATAGTCCATTTGTTTGTAGGCTTGAGAGTGGGTTTTTTCCCCCAAGAGGGTTTCCAACATAGATATTTTTTTATGTGTGTGATAGTTATTATCTTTCTTTCTCATTGTTATAAATTATGTGTATGCTTCATGAATGATAGTGTTATTTGGGTAAGGGTTTGAAAGGATTGGAATTGAAGTTTGGATTGCCTTTCATCATTGATTCACTCCCCCCTTTAGTGATTATGCCTCTAAAAATATAGGGTATTATCATGAGATGTTTGAAATGGATTAGATCCATATAAATCATCACTTTAGGTAATTTGAACCATGTTATAGTTAATAAATTTAGATGAAGGATGGGAATAAGTAAACCATGAGAGATTATCCTCTTAGGTGGCTAGGGTTGTTATAAATGATCAAACCATGTATCTAATAAATGGGTTAAGGCTATCAAGGAAACTATTTATAAGTGATTTCATGATGCAGAATAAAGTGGGAATAAAGGTAATAATGTGTAGATTGACCTTATAATTGTTTTTGTATGAATAAAAACAAATCAGCCATTAATTGGATTGAATTGACCAAGCCATATTTGGGTCAATAAAAAAATTTGTCATCTAGAAGGTATAATGTCGACTAGGTTGATGTAGTTGGTTTTTAAACATGAAAAGATCACATAGGCTAGAATTTATGAAATTTACCATGGAAATGTAGGTTTTTAAATAGGAAAAAATGATATAGTATGAAGATATACTATGTTAGCCAAAATGTATGAAATCAACTAGGTTGATGTAGCTTGAAGAAAAAAATAGAATAATCTAAAAACTAACTAGGTCAAGATAGTCGACTGAGTTCTATAGTCAAGAAAAAATTCTTAATAGTTTGATTTTGAATGATTTAGTTCTAAATATATAAATTAAATTTTAAGCACATAGGCAACTAGGTCAATCTTGTCGATCTAGTTGAAACACATAGCATAGAATTTGTATCAACATTAGCTAATACAATCTATAATACAACATAGAAAACTAAATAGATTTATTCCAAAATGTAATTTAGATTCTAAGAAATTATTAGAAAATAAGACCAAAAAGTTATACTAAAGGTTGTGATTGATAGTGTAGGATTCTAAAGATGCTTATCTATTGGATAGTATTGGGATAATATTTTAGAACACTAACTATAGAGGTAATGTCATTCCCATAGCCCACTAAATCTAATTTCAAGGTTTAGTTAATAGTAGCTTATCGACATTAACCACTAACTAATGCACCACATAATCAAATGGATGGATGGATTATTAAGGTTAAATACAGAGGGAAATCCTAGGTGTTTCTAAAATACCATGAATTACATAGAAACTAAAGACCGTATTTAGGTATATAATATGGATATGAGTATTGAGGAAATCCCCTCACACTATGATATTTATAAATTATAGACAAGGACCATAGATAGAATATCTCATAGCCCTTCACAATAGTATCTAAGTAGTTTTAAAATTATCAGTACATAGTTTCTAGGTAAAACCAAACAAAATAAAAAAAAGGTGAAAATAAATATTTTTAAATCAATTTGTAGATTATGAAAGTAAATGAAAAATAAACCAAATTAAAATTAAAGTGATTGTAATTACTATTAGATATAAGTTAATTTCCTTTATTTAATCTAAAAATTAAAACACACAAAACAAGATCGAGCTAGTCAATTAATTTGGACAAAGATAACATAATGAATTCAAATTGATCAACTCAATATATTTTGAAAATAGGTTAGAAAAAACAAGGTCAAGTAGGTCAACTTAGTTTTCTAAGTAGAAAATAGACACAGAACTAGATTGATCTAGTCGATCTAGTTGATTGTGTAGGTATAATTTTATATAACTAAAAACCTATTAAAAATAGTAATTAATTAAAATTTTAACTAAGAGGTAGGAAAATTAAATTTGTTTAGAAATTTATAGAATGAAATACTAAGTTAATTAGAGTGAACCTGGAAGATAGGATAAAATCAACCAAGTCAATGAAGTAGTTTTTTTTAAGATGTTGAATTGTTACTTTAACTAGGTCATCCAAATGAGTGTTTGATCTTGTATATGTAGAAAACATAATTACTAAACATAATCAAGTAAGTTAATTTATTTAAAATGAAAATTATAAATAATATGATAAATCAAAATATATTTATCAGATCCATGTAGTTAGTAAAAATGAACATAATCAAACATGTAAATTTAGTTAGACATAGAAATATGAAGAAAAGATTGGATTAATTGGTTTGGTCTAGTTAGTTGAGACTAAAAAACATACATGTAGAAGACAAAATTGGGTTGAAATTCTTGATGTACTTGGAAACCCTATGCACAAAAATTTGAACTAGGTCAACATGCTTGATGAATTTTAATGATCATTCAAACTAGGTTGATCAGATTGATGAATGTGAAAAACCTAAAGATAGAGAGTTGAATTAGGTCAAGTAGATCGATGAATTTTAATAACCTAGACATATAGTGTTAAACTAGATTTATGGGCTCAATCTAGTTGACTCTAAATGAAAATTTAAAAATTATAAGGGTTAGATTCACATCGAGTTCACTAGAATGTATGAAATCAAAATGAAATAGATCTAAACTTTATCCTAATTTATAATATCCAATCTTGGATAAGGTAATTAACTAACAATCAGCTTAGCAATACTTCATTATATTGGGGTCATGACCAATTATGGATCTCCTAAACCTAACTAAGGTATCTCTTACTACACAATAGAAAAGGAGAGGTTTCCAAAGGCCTCTATTCAAATTTCATCATGTAATAACCCTAAATAGGTATCATAATGTGATAAATATAAACTAACTAATATAATAAATAAACATACATGATGATCTAGTAAATGAATATACAAGCTAGTCTAGTGTTCACCAAAGCTTTTGGCATAAATGGGTAAGATAGTAAACAATAAAAGATAATTCTATTCAAGATAGTATCGAATTAATATAATCAAAGAGAGATACAATTCAATCCATCATTTATGTAACATCTATATATAAAAATTAATGGATATAAGTATACATACATTGTTGAAGTGAACCCATAATGCCTCAATCTCTCCCTTGGTCAATGGTGTTTTGAAAGAGGTTCTTATGGCTAGTAAGGATCACAGGGAAATATCAAATCCAAGATAAAATATTTATGCTATCAATCCAATACCTCCACAAGATGAATTTTACTACTCCAAGGCAAAACCCTATGTAATGAAACCTTAAAATGATAATATAAGAAAATTAATGACCTATATTGATGCACAATTGAATGATCCTCTTCTTAGAAATGAAGTTAAAGTGGTATTTATATCTAATTATTAAACCTAAACCATCCTAATAATTTAACTGATAAATTCATCCAAGTCAATCTTTTTTTTAGTAAACAGATCCATTAGGCCTTGAATTAGGTCAACTTAGGCCAATAAAGTTATATAACATACACTAGATTCCAAAAAAGGTCAACTAGGCCAATGTAGTAGGAAAAATTAGTAAACAGGGCATCTGCTTAGGTAGGGAATATTTTAGATGATGAATTTCTTAAGGGAGTGTATAAGCATGTTCTTATTGTTTATGGAATTGGATAATCATAGCTTGTAGTGGTTTTAGGTAATGGTATGGGGGCCAACAATCCTATGAAACACTAAATATATACCAATCCCTTTCCTAGTGCATCCTTTAATGCATACATTAAGAGATATTGAAACTTGATAAGTTATTATAAGATAGAAAACGTTAGTAAATGAGAAGTTTAAAAAAATGTGTGTATACACTATGGAAGTTATTAAAAAATCCATGTAGTTGGGAAGGTTGTTAGGAAAACTTCATTTGGATGTTTCTCACAATACCATCCTTCATTGTGATAACCAAAGTTATATATATTTGGTGAAAAAATATATTGTAACACCAATTAACTAAACATATTTAAGTTCACATGCATTTTATCTAAGAGAAAGTCATCAATGATGATATTGATGTATAGTTCTATCGTATAGATGAATAAGTGGTGGATATATTCACAAAACCACTTATTACTAGCAATTTTTGTTAATTTCATGCAATGTTTGGACTCTTAGATTTTCCATTGAGGGGAGGTGGTGTTCATGACAATTTCACTTCCTAATGTCTAAGTGTTTCTTATTCTTTTCTATACTTCTTTTGATTGCAAATTATTGTACTAAGTCACTATATTTGATTTTTTAAACTTCATAATTTTTGAATTTATAGTGTGTACAATACATTAAAGAATACTTAAGTTATAAAAGTCTCCAAAAATTATTGGTTGATTATTCATAGATAACTATGAGATGTAGTCTTAAGATAATGTTAGCCTCAACTTATGTTAAATAGTTTATGGATTATTAATTATTTTGTTTCAAAAGGTAATGTTTAGCATGATGATAGTTTTTAAATACTTCAAATTTGTATATATTATAATTCCTTTATTAAGGTGACTATGACATTTAACCCCACTTATCATTAAGGGGGAATGTTATAATATTCAATATCTAAGTGCTGTTATTATAGATCCTCAATAATTTTTAGATAATTAAATAATAATGATTTATTATTTATTAAACATAGGTTGAAAACCTAATGTAAATAAATAATAAAGCATATTTTTTTAATTACTTATTGATTACGTAAAATTTTCATGGGAAATTTTGGACCTATTTTTTATAACCACAACCCCTCTCCACATTATAAATAGGGTTTTTACCCCTTTTTTGTTTACTTGGTGAATCTTGGTGATTGAGACAATTCATAGTTTTTGTGTGGAAAATATTTTACCATAGTTTTTTGAAGGATTATTTAGAAGAAGGGAGTTGAATAGGATATTATATTTTGGTTAATTATTTATCAATTATATAATATCATAATTTGTGTGCTTTTTATCTCCTAGATATTTTCCCACATTAACATTTCGTGTCAATGTTGATTTGGTCTTTTGATAATTCATTCTTGTATCTAGATCTATATTGTGTGTTCATATTTCATATACATTCCAATTTATTTCATATATGTATATATACATATGTATATATACACACACACATATGCATGCATGTATGTATGTATGTATGTATACATACATACATACATGTGTGTGTGTGTGTGTATGTATGTATATATATGTGTGTGTGTGTGTGTGTGTGTGTGTGTGTGTGTGTGTGTGTGTGTGTGTGTGTGTATGGATATATATATATATATATATATATATATATATATATATATATATATATATATATATATGTATGTATGTATGTATGTATACATACATACATACATACATATATATATATATATACATATATATATACATGTATATATATATATATTATATACATATATATACACATATACATACATATATACATATATATATGTATACACACACACACACACACACACACACACACACACACACACACACACACACATATTCATATATGCATATATACATACTTACATACATATATGATTAACCACTTGAGAGTTTCTGTTGAGTGTGATGAATAGATAGGAGGTCAAAAGGCATGAAATATATTGTATCAAACAATTAACCAAAAATACCATAGAGATGTATAATTAACACAAATTAGGTCTTTATCATATTCCTTTTTTATTCAGTGTCTTAAACATTATCTTTTAGATCATTTTTAGGATTCATATCTTGTTAAACAATGTAAACTAATATGCCATTAAAAATTAGCTTTCCTTATAGAATTAATTACAAGGATTGCATTCTAGTTTTTTGTATACTAAGGTTCCCATATTATTTATAATCCATTAATAATATGGTTAAATAATTTATTAATGATCCCTACACCTATATACATTTGGAAAGTTGAATTATATCCTTTTTAAGGTTATGACCATATGGAATGGGTTTAACTAGTAATAAATGATGTGTGTGTGTGTGTGTGTGTGTGTGTGTGTGTGTGTGTGTGTGTGTGTGTGTGTGTGTGTGTGTGTGTGTGTGTGTGTGTGTGTGTGTGTGTGTGTGTGAAATGCAAAAATAATTTAATTTAATACTAACTATTAACATCATGTTACTACTTTAGAATGACTTTGTATATCCATTATATTATTTTTTATCATATTTACTTGACCTAGTGCAAATCAATGTCACAAACATGCTATCTAATATCATGTTAGTCCCATATAAAATTCATAAAAAGTATGTATGATATAAAAATGCATCAAATCTAAAAATAAATCCTAACTCAGTGAAGATAGATCTTAATTACACTTTTGATTAGTTATACATTAGATAATTGGGAACATAACTAATATGGATCCTCTAGACCCAATTAGGGGATCTCTTATCACAATAATATCACTAGGGAGGGTTCCAAAGCCTCTAGTCAATCAAAACCATGTAATAACCCTAATTAAGTCCTATGTTTTCATATTCAATATACTAATAACAAGTAAAGAAAATAAATCTAATATAGTTCTCACCAAATCTTGTGGCACAAATTGGGGGTAATAAACACTAAAATTAATTATGCATAAGGGAATCCTAATTAAACAATGTATAGGTAAAACCCTAATGCATGAAGAGGAAGATTAATATTATTCAAAATCCATTACTTATGTTATTTTTATCTACTAAATAGAGGATTAAAGTTAGAGATACTTACCTAGAAGATGAATCCATCGAGACTCAATATTTCCCTCGGCCAAAGGTGTTTTACAAGAGGTTTTGTGGTTTATAAGGATCACTAAGAATGATAAAATAATCCAAAATTTCTCCACAAGACTAGATTATTATCCAAGTATAAACCTTAAGCCAAGAATCCTCAAGTATAATGGTGGAAGAGTAGATTATAAAGAAGTGAAAATTAATAATAACTCTTTATTTCTCTCTAATAATGATGAAATTGATGTGTTTATATAGGTGGATCTAACCCTAAACCCTTATGAAAGTTTCATCTGATAGGGTCAACCCAGTCAACCTAGAATCATTATTAACAAAAAATAATTAGGTCATGGGATAGGTTGATTAAGAGCTAACCTAAACCCGAAATGATTTTTAGCAATAAGAGTACAAGGTTGACCCAGTCAACCTAGTCATGTAAACTATTAAGAGGGGTTTTAGGTTAGGAAAAGGATAATGAGGATGGTAAAAGACTAGAGGAGTGTGAAAAATAGGAGTCAACTATTAAGAGAATTTTTTTAGGATCTATTTAGATTGGTAACAAGTGGTAATGAGGGGAAAAACTCCTACAAAGCACCAATGGTCTACCCGCCCCTTTCTTGATTCACCCCTTAGGGCATGCACTTAAATAGATTGAGAATTGATGGGTTCCTATAAGATAGAAATTATCAATAATTGATAAAGTTTAAAAATATCATGTGTATATATATATGCCCCACTCAAAGCTCATTGTGTGTCATGCATGTGCAATAGGGGATGGTTTTTGAGAAAGAACATAGTAACACACAATGTTGAGGATAAACAAATTTGTAGTATCTTATAGAAAATATAATTGAAATTAAATGATAGAAATGGAAATAAATGAAAAGTAAATGTGATGCATAACTTGACTTACCTTATCACTAGATGGTTTCCTACTATGTTTATATTTTTTATTGTGAAGGGCATAAAGACTACTTTTGACAAACCCAAGAATACAAAATTAAAGAGAAAAAATAAACAAATGCAGGAAAGCCAAGATAATTGGTGCGGTATGGATGGGATGTACTTATAAATTTCACCAAGTTAGAGTGACAAGTGCTATGTTATACCAAGTGACCAAGTCAAAACTTTTAGTAAATCACGTAACTAAAAATCCAAGGCTAATAAAGATTAAAAAACTCAAACAAGTTAACCTTGAGTAAGAAAGGCAAACTCAAAAAGTCAAACCAAGGATACATGTCAAAAAGATGGTAATCAAACATCAATATAAAGTAGTAATAATCCTTAGACAAAGATGGGAGATTAAAATGTTAAAATAACATTGATTAGTGAGAATCAACAATACTTACTCAATCATCAATGGAAATAGGTGCATAAAAGGGAAAACAACATTGGTGAGTGAGAATTAACAAGCCAACCTCACTTAACAATGGAAAAATTACATGAAAGTAGAAATGGACTCAGGTGTCCATAAAAAGGGGTAGTAAAACAATGATAAATGGTAAAAAAATCAAATTAATTCTATAAATATATATTCATGGTGTAAAAAAAGTAATATATAGTCATTAAAACATATTTTTTTGTTCTAAGGTTAGATGAAACTAAAATAAAGTAATGCTAGCATGTTTTTCAGATGTGAAGAAGAAGGAAGTACAGAAGAAGGGAAAATATATTTAAAATCACACATTATTATCAAGGGGGAAATGAAATGGGGGGAGGGTAGAATTTTTGAAAAACCAAGGTAGAGGAACTCTTTATCAAATTCAAGATACTAAAATTCAGTTTGTCAAAACGAAAGGAATTTCAACTTTAAGGACTCTGAAGAATTTATCTTAGCCACACAAGTCTTAGATCAATAAATGGAGTATATAGATAATCCCATGAAGGTTTTATGCATGAAAATTAAAATGGACCTACCTTCCCAAAATGTGTTCCACTTTCTTCAAGATCCCTTACAAAGTCATTAGTCTACTATGAAGATTGGGTACCTGTATGAGAAACTAGGTAGAATTATAGAGTTTGTTGAATTCTCCTATTCCAATCTACTATCCTACCATACATGAATGGAACTTGACTCCATTGTGAGACTAACTGTGGAGTTTTATCTTTGATTGGAGATAGGATATGTGATTGTAATCATGTTTTCTAGTGTGATTTTGACTTTTAAAATTTGTATGTTCACTTTTGTATATCATTTCCTTTTATTTCAAATGAACTGAATTTTAAATTTATTTATATATTTTTCTATTCCTCCTCCATATGGATTCAAAGAACTAAACATGGGTGCTAAAGATGAATTTCATTTGAATAATTGGGACTTGGTTACTAAGAGAGAGAACTCAAAGAGGATTGTGTCTATGAGTATCATAAATCTAGGTGAAATAAAAGTGTTAACTTGACTTTGACCTTGTTTTATCTAATGTGGAGTGAAAGGAAATAAAATAAATATAAATGAGACATGAAACAATTTAAATTACTTAAAATTGTAAAAAATGTGACAAAAGGTGAAAAGGGATTCAATGATAGAAAACTGTGATTCCTTATCTTAAGAATGAGAGAAATGGATGAAAACATGCTAACATAGATTTTTATGCAAATTTCATCCATGAAAAAGAGTAAAAAGATAAATCTGAAAACAAATATCAACAAAATGTAACCATTTATAAACACATTCTAGAAAAGGAATGACATTATGGTGATTTTATGAGGAAGGCTAGGTCCTATCCATGATCTTACATTGTAACTCATGAAAGAGAAACCCATGATTGTGCTAAGAATCAATGAAAAAAATTAAATGGGATAATAAAAATATGGTATTTATGATGAAGGATATGTCCCATCCATGATCTTACACCAGAACTCAAACAAATAAAATCCCACGAGGGTGCCAAAACTTATTGGAAAAATAAATGAGATATGAAAAAAATGGTATTTGTGAGGAAGGCCAGGTCACATCCATGGTCTTACACTATAATTCACAAAAATAAAAACCAAATAGGTGCCAAAAAGTGAGTGGAAAGTATGAAAATAAATAAGATAAAAGTACATCATGAGGAAGACCAGGTCCTAGCTATAGTTTTATAATGTAAATCATGAGAAAAGGTGAAACCAAAAGACCCAAAAGGAAGGATTAATATTTGTGAAATTAAATAACTACTACAGAGGGAAAGACCCATGAAATTATCCTACAAAAATTTCTAGATATATAAAATATACAAAGCATGAAAATAAGGGAATGATTTAGGCAAAACACTTCTTAAGAAATTGTGCATTGGTGCTTTGTCTGAAAATATGGCCTTCATTAGTCTGAATGTGATAGGTACTTTGACCAAGAATATATTTGGCTAAATAAGTACCCAACCATTTTTAGGCATATTAACCTTCTTTTACATGAGTGTAGTCTAATTTAAGGACAATATAACCAATATTAAATGTGTAAAATTTAACATGTTTGCTATGTTGTTTGGTAATATAGGCCTTGTATTGGTGATTGTGTTGAAAAGCAAAAAGATGGTGTTTGTCAAGAAAATCAAGAGCATGAAGGCAAGATTCACATAATTATTCATCGATTATGATACCATGAAGAGATATAAGGATATAAATAAGCTCAACTTATAATGGAAGGACTGAGTCAAAACCATAAACTAGAGAGAAAGATGTTACCCCAATAGAAGTATGTAAGCTAGTGTGATAGGCCTAGATAGTAAGATAGAGATGAAGCTGCCAATCCATGTGTGTTTCATGAATTATCTTTTTGAAAATTTTATCAATAATTTTATTTTTTTATTCATCTTGGCCATTACATTATGGATGATAGGGTGTAGAAAACTTGTGATGGATTTTAAATTTAGCATAAAACTATTTGACATATTTATTTTTGAAATTACCAACATTGTCTAAAATGATTGTGTGAGGGACAAAAATTAAAAAAAAATATTTGATTAAGGATGAATTTGGAGATGGTGGTACTAGTGAAATTAACAAGGGACATATCCTTGACCCTTTTGGTAAAATATTTTATGGTTATGATTATAAGACATGTCCATCTTGAGTTAAGGCATTTTGCCAATGAGATCTAATCCCCACATAGAGAATGCCTAGGGATATTTTATAGTTTGAATATAAAATGGAGGTGAATGAGTTAAATCAACATGAATTTGTCAAGGAGTATAGTTTTTAGCAAATTTAATGGCATCCTTTTCAAGAGTGGTCCAAACATATCCCATACATAGGCATTTATGGGTTATAACATGTTTTCTATAGTGGCCACCGTAAATACCCATATGTGCTTATTAAAAAATAGGAGGAACCTCATCTTGAATAAAACAATGGAGAAAGGTACCTTAAGCATTGTGATAATAAACAATTTTATATTGAAATACATACTTACTTTGTTTATGAATATAAGTATTTACACAAGAATCTAAGTTGGGAGGATAAGTTTGGTGTTCTAAAATTTGAATGATGTCTTTATACCACAATATTTATTGAATGGTAATAACCTAGATGTGGTAAAAAATTGAATCATGTGGTTGAATAGAGGATGGAGATTTTATTATTTGGATAAGAAAAGTGGGAATAGTAAGAACTTGGTATGGATGAAAAAGAGATGCTAAAGAAAGAAGGGAATCAGTAATACAATTTTGATCTTGAGGGATAGGCTCGATGGTAAAGGAGATGAAATATTTGGAAAGAGTAGTTGAAATTTGATGATAATTAATGAGATTCTCAATTTTTTATTAGTAATCACCATTTATTTGGTGGTAAATGCACTAAGAATTGCCTAAAGTATGTAGGTATTAGATATCTATAATACGAGCAACTCTCATGCCTAATATTAAAGATTCATACTCTATCATGTTGTTAGTGATATCAAATATTAATTGAAAATCTAAAGGAATGATTTTTCCAAAAGGGATTGTAATAATACAACCTACCCCATCTCCTTGAAGGCATTTAGCACCATCAAAGTGAAGGGTCCGAGTATCCTCATGTAAATCAACATTGATTTTAGGAAGTTCTTTGATAACTAATTTTGGTTTAGTAGTATCAGGGAGGATAGTTTATTAATCAAAATTACTTGATTCAAGATCAATAGTGAAGTTATGGAAGTAATCTTTAAGAGATAAGGCTTGGTTGAGACCTTAAATATAGAGGATATTGTCATCAAGAAGACTATCTTGAAGGTGATTGGTAGTGGGTACAGGAACTATAACAAGTTAATCAGATATGATTTGTCCTTTAATATATTTTTGAGTAATAATTCATGGATCAAATTCCATAAGTATCACCATCCACTTTCCAATTCTATCTCTAGGAAGAAAGGATCTGGAGAAGAAGTGATGAAGGAAATCTGAATGAATGATAACGAAAGTGGTTCGATAAAGAATATAATGTCAAAGTTTTTTAGCTACAAAATAAATGGTGAGGCAATCACATTAAATTTTTTTGTAACATTTATAATAATCAATAATTATTTGATTGAATTAGTATATGTCATAATCTCTTTTAGTATCATCTTGTTGGGCAAGCATCAACCTAACTGATATGGGTGTGTAAGAAGTATATAAGATTAAAGATATATAATTATAAGGGAGATAAAGCATAAGTGGATGAAGTAATGATTATATCATGTTATTAAAGACTTTTTGACAAGGGTACATACATTATAAAGAATTACCTTTATTAATAATGGAATTGATGGAGTGGATACAATAAGCCATTTTGGGGATGAATTGTCTAATTGCCCCAAGTTTACTGAGATAAGTGTGAATGTCTAGAATAGATCAAGGAATGGGCATGTTCATAATAGCACTAATTTTAGTAGGGTAAACATTGATTACAAGGAGAGAGACTATGAATATTAATATTTTTTTAGATGTAACACCAAAGACACATTTGTAAGGATTGAGTCTAAATTTGTATTTGAGTAGATAATCAAATATGATGGCAAGATCAAAAAGATGAGTCTTGTGACTCTTATACTTATTAATGAGATCATCCACATAGGTTTATATAATTTTATGGATAAGATCATGAAATATATGACTCATATCTTGTTGATAAGTAGCTTTACATTTTTTGAGGTTTAAGGTCATTTTGACATAGAAATAGGTGACCCATTCTATGGTGAAATTTATCTTATGTTGGTTTTTGTGGGTAATGTGAATTTGGTTATAGCCCAAGAAAACATCCATAAGAGATTCCATTTCATAACCAACTATGGAGTTGACAATGACATCTATTTATGGTAAAGGAAAATTATCCTTAGGACAAACAAGATTAAAATTATGGAAATCAATGCAAATTTAGATGATCATGGTATCCTTTTTCCAAATGGGTATTATGTTAGAAACCCATTAAAAATAATTGATTATTTTGATAAACTTATCATAAAGAAGTTTTATAATTTATTTTTGATATAAGGTGGAAAATTTAGGTGGAAATTTACATTGCTTTTGACACACAGGTTTGGCATCGGGATAGTTTATGATATTACGCACCACAATGCTAGGGTTAATAATAGGCATGTCCTCATAGGACCAAGTGAAGATATCATGGTATTTATCAAAAAATAATCTATAATTATCATGTTTAGTAGGTTAGAGTTCACAAGAAATTATAATTGGTCAAGGGCATGATGGAGTACCATATTTAATGAAAGTAGTTTCTTTGATAAGCATAACATTGCCATCTTGGAAGTGATATGGTGCATTAGGTAAATAATAAATTGGATTAGCTTTAGGATTGATGATAGGATAAATTTGTTTAAACAAGGGTTTTGTTTTTAATGAAATTCCCAAGTTTATGATGTTGTTAATGAAGTTGAGGTTCTCAAGCATTCAAGAATAGATTCATCACTAGGAAAAGTAGGAAGAGGACCATAATACTCAACATCTACTTCAAGATTAAGAATTTTATTACCATGGTGATCATATTTAGAATGTATATAATAGACATTGGTGGCATTGGAATCTAATCTAATATTCATAGTAGGAGAATTATATCTATCAGATGGGATTGGTGTATCATTAGTTTATTTGATGGGGGAAGAATCATATGTAATGATGAGATCTACAGGTGGTAAATAAGAAGCAAGAATTTTTGGAGGTTTGGAAGGTAGGAGTTGTTATGCCACCCAAGGAGTATCAAAAAGTGGAGAATTAATAGGAGGTAGATGACCTTTAGCATCTAATTCATGATTCATGGAAATGGTATGGACATCCTAGTTAAAAGCATGTATTTGAACTAATTGTTTTTTATAATGTTGAACATCCAAGTCACTTGATTGAGCTTGGGACATGATGTATTTATCATCATAGGTTGGAGAAATGGTACATGATTGAGATTCAAGGGGAGTTTTAGAAGGTGAAATATCAATATTACTTAATTTATATGGAGACATAATTAGATGGTCTTGAAATAATTTATCCATTCCATAGTAATTGCATGTGAATGCATCTTCTAGTAAAGAAGGTTATTGGGCATTACATGGAGGGGAAAAATTAGTGATCTCATTAATGAGAGGAATAGTGTGATCAAAAGGTAATAAAGAGGGAGGAAGCCACTACAAGATATAAGGAGGTAGCTTAGTAGTGTTGCAAATATATTATAAATTATTAGGTTCATCATCATCAAAATCAAAAAGATTGACTTGTAAGTCTTGATTGATGTTGATGAACTTAGGTAAGGGAGCACTATTGATGGTAGGAATATTATATTAATATTTTGGATTTGGAAGTTGAATACTCCAAGGGTTAGGATCATCCTCATGCTTATACCATTTTTTGTTATGTAAGAATTAAATGCATTGGTTATCGAAAGAAGTGATGGCCCTCATTCTATGATTCCAAGGGTGATAGATGAGTATGTTATAAGATAAGGGAAAATTAAGGACCATAATTTTAGTTTCAATATTCTTAATTCCAATTGTTAGGGGAAGCCAAATACAACCAAGTTACTTTTGATTAGTTTTATCAAATCCACAATAGCTAAGGTGGGTTTGCTTGAGATGATACTTATTATAACCAAGTTGTTAGATGAGTGACAAAGATGTCACATTATTATCAAATTCTTCATCAACTAAAACTTTATATATAAGGGTAATATTAATGGTTGTTTTAATGAATAGTGGTGGATCATCAACACAAAAAAGAATTTCACCATTAATCATGTCTTCTTTAATAAATTTAGTAGATGGTTTGGAAGAAGGACAAATAGTTTCAATGGTATGTATGATGGTAGGTTGAGGCTCCATAGAGGCTAGTTCTTCATCTATAGGATATGGATATTTGATTTCTTGTAATTTTTGTATAAGGAACTTGTGATGATAATGGGACGTATGAAGTAGCTCCATAAATGGAATCTTGTAAGGCATGGAGTTAAGTTATTTGATTAAGTTCCAATGAGATTTAAAAGAAGAACTAGTGCAAGGTTTATAATGTAAGGTATATTTTTAAGGAATGGAAGCTGTTAGGGGTTAGGAAGAGGTGGTTGTAGTATCTTTGATAAGTTTTTCTTCTAAATATGGTTTCTTAGGTTTTGTAATAGGATATTTATGAACTAGTTTGTGATGATAATTGACCTTAGTTGTGTTAACATATTGAGAATTTTTTAATATTGGTCTTATTTGGCATAAATAACACAAACATCCATGGTAGTTTGTTGATTATTAGTTGTGGAAAAATATTTTTGGTTATTACTAGAAGAAGCTTTGGAAGCTTGTAATATTTTAGAAATGGTGTTTTACTCTTGATGATGATGTTGGATCATGGCTTCATGATTGAAAGAATCACCAAGAACATAGAAGATAAGAAATTTAGTAGGCCATCAACAAGTTTCATGGGAATGACCAATGTTAGTGTGGAACCAACAAAAATTATTAGGATCATACCACTTAGGAGGATTATTAGGATAGGTAAAGGGTTTAGAGGGCAGTAATAATTGTTTCATTTTTTTCACAGTGAGTGGTATTTGATATGATGAGGGATTGTTGTCTTGGGTAACTCATTGTTTGGTTTGAGGAATATTTATGGTGATGGAAATGGTATAAGTTTGACAATATCTTTTAAGGAATTTGTTGTTAGGTTCAAATTGCTTTATGAGGAAGTCTTGACATTTAGCTTGGTCAAGATATTCATTAAGTGTTTCAGGAGAAAAAATTCAAACTTTATATTTTAGCAAAGGAGTTAAAGTAGTTACAAAGAGTTTAAACAAATTGTCATTAATAATGTTATGGTTAGTTTTATAGGCTAGAGATTTCCATCATTTGATAAAATCATGAGCTGATTCAGTGGGAGATTGCTTAGCATTGATGAAATGGCTAAGATAATTTTTGGGAAGATCATTATGTTGAAACTCTTTGACTAAAGGATTGACTAAATCCTCAAGTTTCCAAATAGATTATTGGTGAAGTTGGTTGTACCATTCCAATACATCAGTATTGAAGGTTTTAAATAGAAGTTTGGTTGTGGTGAAACTATTAGTTTGGATCCATCCTTATTAAGATTGCCAAAGTCTTTGAGAAAAGATATAGGGTCTTTAGTCCAATCATACTTGATGGTTGGATATATATTGCCAATATCAATAGACATGATGAAAGGAGTTAGAGGTTCATTTTGGATTTTTTGAAAAAAAATTATTCATAATAGGTTGAGGAATAAAATTTCTTGAGGAATATCTAAGAGGTGGAGGAATAAAATTTGGATTGGCTTGAGGATTGATAACTAGAGGTTGATTATCCATATTGATCAAATAACATAATTGAATCATTTGAGAGGTGTTATAAGTTTTTATTATGCTCATTTATTGTATGAATTATGCAAGAAGTTGAGTCATATAAATTGGTGGGTTGGTATTTGTAGGAAAACTCCCTAAATTGGTATTAGGGGGAGAATTATTGGAAGGTGGATTACCCATGGGATTGTTGGATAGACTTGAGTCAATTTTTCCCACATTATGTTGAAAATATTGAAGATGAAAAATATCTTGATAGGTAAAAAAAGGATTGGATCCACCTACTTTGTCATGAGGTGTGATTTAAACCATGCTATAATCTATAAATAAAGGAGGGGAAGAGGTGCTCCAAGAGTGAGGGTTCTCTTGGGAGGAAAAGAGAGGGAGAAATGAACATCCCATATAGTGTCTAAATGGATTTAGGTTTTCCAAAAGGATTATAATAGGGTTCTGCATGATGATTTGAGGAAAATGAACATAATTCTAAGGAAAGATAAATAGGGAACTAAGTCGAATAGATAGGATAGTAGTAAGAGTATAGATTTAGCTAGGTCAACCTAGTACTACAAACTAGGAAAACATAGTTTGATAAAGGGTATAGGGTTGACCAAGTTGACTTAGTACTATAACTTGATTTGTAAAAGAGATATAAAGTGGACTAGGTTGAATTAGTACTGCAAACATGAAGGAAGAATAGTTTGTTAGAGGCTATTCAAATAGAATGATAGTGCACTAAAAAAAGGGAATATTTTAAAATGTAATTTAAAGAAAGAAATGAAAGTAATCACACAAACAATGACATCAAAGAGAATTATCCAATTGGGTCACACAACACAAAACCTTGCACTAACACTTGCTAATGCAAGTTTTTGCAATACAACATACAATGAGAAAAGAGCAAGTAGTCAAATAAAAAGTAAATGTTAAATAAGTGGTCATATTAAATGTTTTTATATTATTCTAAAGTGTTAATTTAAGTGTGATAGGGAAGTTGGCTAAAATTATAAAACTAGAAATCAATCTATGGATTGTTTCAAGATGTCTAGGCTGAAAGGGATCTATGTTGGCAATGGTATTGGCTTGGTATTGGGGCATACCCCCTCACTTCATAATCCTATAGTGATAAGGGAATTGGGTTATTTTATAATAAATACTATTAACCATGTGTTTATACTTTTTTATAAAACCAAGTTGACTTCCCCCTTGGTGATGAAATCCAAGTAGGTAGGCCTTGGGTAGACAAATGTTTAAATGTGTTTTGAAATTATGTGATTTGGTAGTGTGTGAAAGAAATGAAAAAATAGTGAAACAAAATTACATATTAAAAAGCCACTTAATTATACTATGTGAGCTATTCTAAGCATGAAAATATTTGAAAATGAAATTGTGAATTAATTACGAGCATATAGTTACTAATTCCTAAATTTAAGCATAGCACAAAGTTGATTCAGATGACAGTGTATGAAAACATGATAGAATAGATTTGGTAGGGTCACTAATATAATTCAAAATCAATATTCCTTAAAAAATAATTTGACTAGGTTAACCTAATATTTCAAATAGAAGATAAAATACAAAACTAGGTTGACCAAGTCGACCTAGTTTTCTATTTTCTATATGATTACAAGTTTAAAGACTACAAACTTTGAAAAATAAAACTATAAGGACTGAATTGAAAGAGAGAGAAAGAAAGGAACCTTAGTGGGTTGGAATATGCTGATGACTATGAAATTACCATTTAAGTACCTTGAATCTTGCTTTCAAATCCTGCCAACTGTGTCGATTGGGTCGACCTAGTTCTATAATTCCCTATTTATTGAATCATGTTAAGATGACTATACTGACATGGTCAAATTGGTTTGTTGTTTTGGATTTGAATAAGAGACTAAGCTGACTAGTTTGACATAGACTATTTTTTGGAATTAAATATGAGTAATGTGTTGACATATTCTATACAGTAACCTATATATAATGAAGACTTACACAAAAAGAACAAAGTCATTTTTAATGTGACTATGTGTTAAATTTATAAATAGAAGTTATAAACTATACCAGCCTAGTTGACTTAGTATCAAAAATATAAAAAAATAATAAATAAAATGATAGAAATGAAAAATATGAAATAAAACCTAAAAGGGTTAGATTCACATTGGGTTCACCTTTGGGTTCACCAAAATGTATGCAATAAAAAATGCATCAAATCGATAAATCAATCTTAGATCAAAGAAGATAGATCCTACTTACACTTCCAATTAGGGATACATTAGATAATTAGGAACATAACCAATATGGATTTACTAGACCTAATTAGGGAATTTCTTATCACAATAATATCACTAGGGAGGTTTCCAAAGCCTCTAATCAAGCAAAACCATACAATAACCATAATTAAATCCTATGTTTTCATATTCACTATACTAATAACAAGTAAAGCAAAAAAATCTAATTTAGTGCTCACCAAAGCTTGTGGCAAAATGTGGGGGTAATAAACACTAAAATTAAACATTCATAAGATAATGCTAATTAAGATATGCATAGGTAAAACCCTAATGCATGAAGAGGAAGAGTAATATTATTCAAAAGCCATTACTTATGTTACAAATATCTATTAAAGAGAGGAGCAAAGTTAGAGATACTTACCTAGAAGATGAACTCATTGAGACTCAATCTCTCCCTTGGCCAAAGATGTTTTTAAGTAGATTTTTGTGGTTTGTAAGGATCATTAATAAAGTCCAAAGCATCCAATTTTTATCCATAAGACTATATTCTTCTCTAAGTAGAAACCCTAAGCTAAGAGTCTTCAAGTAGAATGGTGGAAGATCATATTGTAAATAAGTGAAAATGAATAACTCTTTATATCTCTCTAGTAATGATGAAATGAATTTGTTTATATAGGCATATCTAACCCTAAACCCTTCAAAAAGTTTCAACCGATAAGGTTGACCCAGCTAACCTGGTATCGTTATTAACAAAAATTCACTAGGTCACAGACTAGGTTGGCCAAGAGCTGACCTAGACCCTACATGAGTTTTACCAATAAGAATACAAGATTTACCCAATCTACCTAGTAATGTAAAATTTTGAAATGGTTTTTAGGTTAGGAAAAGGCTAATGAGGGTGGTAAAAGACTAGAGGAGTGTGTAAAATAAAATTCAAAGCTTAGTGGAATGTTTCTAGGAGTTGGTTAGATTGGTAACAAGTGGAAATAAGGGAAAAAATCTTACAAAACACCAATGGTCTTCTCACCCCTTTCTCGATTCACCCCTTAGGGTTTTTACTTAGATAAATTGAGACTTGACGGGTTCTTGAAAGATAGAAAGCATCAGTAATTGATAAAGATTGAAAATATTATGTGTATATAGTATATTTCTTATTAGTCCAAAATAACATAATGTATGAAAAACACATTAACTATGTATTTCAACATGTTTAGAATAAATACACAATAATGTGTGTGTGTGTGTGTGTGTGTGTGTGTGTGTGTGTGTGTGCGTGCGTGCGTGCATGTGTGTGTGTGTGTGTGCGTGTGTAGGTATATGTATGTACACACACACATACGCACACACACACACGCACACACACACACACACACACACACACACACACACACACACACACACACACACACACACACACACACACACACACACACACACACACACACACACACACACACACACACACACACACAATGCAACAATAATTTAATTCAATACTAACTATTAAAATCATGTTACTACTTTATAATGACTCTATATATCCCTTCTACCATTTTTATCCCATTTGCTTGAACTAGTACAAATAAATTTCACAAACACGTTATAAGTGTCTAACCTTATTGAGTTTGTCTACTACAACCAAGATTACATCATTCCTTTTTTTAGACAATGGAGGTCACTGAATAAAATCCATACTAATTACCTTCCATTTTCATTATGGAGGCTCATGGGGATATATAAAAGCTATTGTATGTATGTATTTAGCCTTGAACCATTAGTGTTATAGACACCTTATCACAATACTAGTATCACCCCTCTTGAAAAATAACTAAAAATATAAATTTTTGAGATATTACATCCTCTTAGTAACCCCTAGGTGAATTGAGTAAGAAGCATCTTCAAATACTATCATTTTTAAATCATTAAGGTATATTATGAAAGTCCTATCTTTGAATTTAAGGAGTTACCCTCCCTCGATCTGATAACCCTCATATCCATGATTCTAACTATTAGTCTCTCAAATAGTTTTGACCAAATTTTAAAACTCATATAATGGTATATGACTCAAAATATGTTAACAAAACTAGTTCTCATTTTTTATTGGAAGGTATATACCTTCTCTAAATAAGGGAATTTGTAACTCTATTTTCCTTTCCCTTAATATAGTTGATGTTGAAGTCATAGTCACTAAATAATTCCAACAAATGTTGGAAGCACAAACACTAATATCAGGGGTGAATCAATGTTCAAAAATTTCATTAAATTCCATTCATCATTCTTTAACCATTCAAACTAGCTTATATATATAAACTAGCAATCACATAAGTAAGAAGCAAGATATAAACACATGAGCACAAAATATATGTGAAAAACCCTCATGGGGGATTAAAAATAGTATCACACCACTTTTAATACTATATTATAATCAATTAAATAATATTTAGTGAGGCACCAACCCCATAAGGGGCACCAACCCAACTAGTCCTTTAGCAAGCTCCAACTTGTAAGGAGGATCCAAACCCCCTAAGTGACATGGAACCAACCTATAAATTTCAAGGAAACTTATGAAATATCTAAATTTCAAGGCATATCCAAATCCATCTTTACTAAGAACTAACCCGACCAAGACAAGCTTGATCACCGTCACAATAACTTGTTGCTCAAATAATAGATTATGATCTCTTATTCATCTCTCTATCTCATTTGATTTCAAATCACTATAATAATCTTGGAATAAAACTATAATGTATATATAATTTTATTTAAATATCCAATCAGCTCACTCAACTCTCCTTGACCTTTTACCCCTATTAAATAGCCTTCTAGGCTCACTCGCTTCAACATGCCTCTTCTAGGATCAATAGATCAATGAACCTTATCATAATAATACATAATATATTTTAAATATTCATAATGATTTTTTCCTCTTCTTATGTTACTCAATGACCTAATTACACTCGTCAAGTATCTCTTTCCTTCGCTTATATCCACAACTCACTAACTAGCTCAAAAGTAGGCCTTGCTTATATACTCAACACTTGATCTTACTTATATTGGTTAGAAAAGATATTTTACATAATTTAATAACACATTTAATAAGTATAAAAACATTTTACACAAGTTATATAATCACTCCATAGGTTATTCATACCCCTTAAGGGCTAAAACCTTCATTAGGCCTAAAGGAGACCTAATGCAATTAGGTCTATCTCAAGAATAGGTTACACTTGGAGTCGATTGGAACACTTTTAGACTAGGAAAAAATTTAAAAACTTTAAAAACTTATTAAATATTCCCATTATGTCATGCATTTATGACCATGAAATCTATAAGATCAATTAACCACTTGAACCATGTTATTAGGCCTATTCGACATTAGCCCTTCATACATAGAAATAGTCTGCCTTATATAACTAAGTAACATATGTTCAATTTTTCCACATGAACATATGAAAAAATATAATTACCATATCCTTTATGATAATATGGTAATCAATATGTCCATTTTAAATTTCCATATAGGCCAAAATGTCTCAAACCCACTCTTACAAAATGACCACTTAGAATGGTCAAACACTACCAAAGTATAGTAAAAAAAATTTGATCACCAACATATTCATATGCACTTATTATGAATATAAAAAAATTAAAATGTACCTTTTATGATTTTATAACATCATAATATTCAATATATTATTCAACTTTAAGCAAAACACCCCAAACTCATCTCTATAATATGACCACTCATAACTACCTGTAGCTCAAAAAAAAAGTCATGTAGAAGTTTGCCTTTAGAACTTGTAATGGAACTTTAAATAATTATAACGAACATAAATATTTTATATTAGACACACACACACACACACACACACACACACACACACACACACACACACACACACACACACACACACACACACACACACATATTATATGGATGAGTATGCACTATGTAAGAAAGGCTTGAGAAATTCATCTGTAAGACCAATATTTGACACTATATATACATATAAAAAAATTGAAGTTGTCTCTTCATATTATATCAAGAAATAATAAGTAATTTAGGTATTTAAAAACAAAAATATATTTATTATATTCATCAAATCCTATCATAGAGACTCAAACACTTCACTTCACCTAGCACACCTAGAACAGTCATTTTGGCTTAAGA
>JARHVA010000052.1:8930000-9125000 GCA_037957365.1 Torreya grandis | reverse complement strand
ATGCAAACATTTTAATCCATTACTAATCATCTGAAACCAAACTCTAAATGCATTCTCACTTTGACTGGTTTTTTCTCACTATCTTCACTCTCAGCCAGTTTAGTAATAGGTCAACTTGAGTAACCAAAATAGTTGACACAAAAGTTTTAACTTATCCCAAAAACACCATGGACATAAATAATGAATATTGACCTTAAAAACCAATCCATTTTTAAATCTTTACCTATTCAAACCTACCTATAACACCAAATTCTTTAGAAACAAGGGTTTTTCTATAGCATGTACTCACTGTCATGATAGACCAATGCCATATGGAGATGATTATGGGAGTCTAATAAATTATACAAAAAAAAAATATCTCCATAGTCAGGTCACTTTAAGGGTTTTTAGAGGGTTTTATACCATTTTTTGGTGTTAGCGATTGTTCATACTATTGACCAGATTTGGTTTACATACCAAAAATGTGCCTAGTCTAAGATTCCATTGGAAGGAGTAGGATCTTTATTAAAGAGCGAACCAATGTCACAAAGAGAAGAAAAACCTCAATTATAGATCATATATATTTTAAAAATCTTTTTAAACACTTTAAATAAGCTTAAAGTGTGATCTAATTGATCTTTAAGGGACATGTCTCCAATTACGAAGAGGAGGACCCAAGCGGGATCTCATATGTCCTTAGAATTTGATAGCATGGATGAGGTTTCAAAAATATTAATAATCCATCAAACCCATGAAATATTGAGAAAAAATATGCCATGTTCAAGTTTTCAAAATAAGACCATCACCAAATGTCACATGGAAACCAAAATGGAGTAACTTACTTATGCAGGATCCTGATTGAAGAGTGACCCAATGTCACAAAGAGAAGAAATACCTCAAGTGGAGATCATATATACTTTTTAAATATTTTTAAACACTTTAAATAAGATTAAGGAATGATCTAATTGATCTTCAAGGGACAATTCTACAATTATGAAGAGGACCCAAGTAGGATCTCATATGTCTTAATGATTTAGAAGCATGGATCAGGTTTCACAAATATTAATAATCCATCAAATCCTTGAAAGATTGATCAAAAGTAGACCATGTGCAAGTTTTGAGAACTAAACCATTACCAAACATCACATGTAAACTAGAATGTAATATCTTACTTATGTAGGATCTTGATTAAAGAGTAACCTAATGTCACAAAGAGCAAACAGACCTCAAGTGGATATCATATATATTTTTTGAATATTTTGAAACACTTTAAAAAATATTAAAGTGTGATCTAATTGATCTTCAAGGGATAAGGCTATAATTATGAAGAGGAGGACCCAAGCAGGATCTCATATGTCCCAAGCATTCATAAGTATGGACTAGGTTACATAAATCTTAAGAATCCATTAGAACCTTAAAATATTGATCAAAAGCAAACCATGTGAAAGTTTTGAGAACCAAACCATCACTAGACATCACATGGAAACCATAATGGAATAGTTTACTTATGAAATTTACAAATAAACTCTAAAAGCCTCATGTGACTAGTGGACCATGAAAAATCATAGTTCTTCATGCTAAGAACATATCCTACAAGTTTAATTTTTGTGCAAGCCTTCTATTATGAGATCTAAGCCTTCAAATTTTAGCTTGCTAATTTTAAGTAGCCACATCATCCTACACATCATGTGAAGACACATAGACTATCTTGTTTGAGCATTTTTTATATCTACTTAGAATGTTTCTAAAGCTATTGGATCAAGTAGGAACAATGTTTTTGGTCTCAAGAACATCTCTATAAAATTTTGTCCCTCCATGATTTTTTTACTTTAAGATATAAATCTTCAAAGTTGATCAAATAATGGGGTACGTTCACATAGACATCAATTTTACGCCACTACAAAAATATATTAGAGATTAAACTTGACAATCTATAGGATGTCAAATATATCCATGGGGACATCAAATGATAGTCACATAGACATCAATTTTAAGACTTGGTAAATAGCCATTGGATTTCAAATCATAGGTCATAGGCAGATCTAATGACATGCATTTGATCATAGATTTAGATATAATAGCTAGCAAATGTTGAAGTAGTTAGTAAATATTAAAACCAAATGCATGCATAAAAAGTGTCAACAAAACATTCAATTGGCATAAGATCAATTATTAGTGTTCATTCAAACAAGTAGTATCTAAAGGTGTGAAATCAATTTAAAATGTCAAAGAACCTTCGCTGGCAAGAAATCAAGGACTCACATGTATTTGTACATCTAGATCTAATGATGCATATGGATTAAAATAATTAAATAAAATATATATAATCAATAAAAATAAAGTAGTTGGGCATAATGTAAATGGTCTAATTTGGTAATTGACTGCCAATGAACATTAGGAAAAACCAAAGAGTTTTCATTGAAGGTCGATGAACTAGTTTTTGACCTAGGCAAACAAAATCTCAAGAATCCATATCATCATAAGAGCTCAATCAATAGTAAACATATCAATGCAAGTAAGATGATTAAGGACCAAACTCATTCACCATTTAAGTTAAATAAGACCTCTAGTTGATAACTTGGAACCTATCGACCCTATTGTAGGGTCATTTTATGGACATGCTCATTATTTTTAGATGGAATATCCTCATCAGATCTTACAATTTTTTCATGTAGAACATGTCTCTTTGGAATAAATACAAATATTTAAAATGGATCAATGATCATAAAACAAATTCAATTAGTTTACAAGTTTCTATAGATATTGGGACTATGTGAAAACCAATAATTGGATTGGTTTTCACCTATAATGGACTTATGTTTGATATTGGATAAAATTCAACTGTAAAAATAATCATGGAGAGGTTTCTTTCTTAGGGTCATTTTTCAAATTTTCAAGTACCGATGGCCACCCAAAGTAGATATGACATAATTCTATCAATTCCAAGACAAAATCCTTGTCAACATGTTAGAAAGATAATGACATGGATCTTTGATAAGGAGACCTAGTGGATGGATAGGGACAATGGGTATTAAATTATTTTATAGAGTCTGTTCTTTATTGATAAAGTCATGAGTCATCATCCTTGAACTTGGGATAATACATCATAGTTCCCTCTTTCTCTTCCTTTTCTATATATATTCCATCTTTTCAACATGTATAACTCTCTAAAAGTTTTAGAAAGAAATATCAAGAAATTTTTAAATAAATAGACTCTTATAGTTTGGATTGCTTAGACTATGCCAAAATTTTCACTATAACACATTTTGATGCAATAAAAACTAAATTCCATCATTTTTCAAGCTATATTAAAGTGTGTTTTATGAATTCATGTATTGTAGCTATGTGAATGTATGTTCCTTGTCTATGTCTAAGTTTTCTCACCTTTATAAATATCTTGATAGTTCCCACATGTCATTATAAGTGCAATTTATACTTGTTTGTTTATCTTGAAAGTGGATTTTTTCCCTCTCATTCTAGTTTAATAACTAATTTATGCCATATTGTGAAATACTCATTTGGGAATGATCTTATTTGGTCCTTAATGTATCTCATAATGTGTCTTATGCAAAGTATAAGTGTCCCAATTACTGTTGTATCACCTCATTTTATATGCTTTCATGTATTTTTATACCTCTCTATCTTTTTTCCAAGAAAGTGTTAGATTAGATCTAGTTTAAGTGATAAATCCAGAAGGAAGGCAACCTTCTCCAAAGGTCTGATCCATATTTAGGTTACCCAAAACATAGGATTAGCCCCATGTTGGACTATATTTAAGAAGTAATAAATGAACAATCCCCTTACTCATCTAGGGTTCAAATCTAGAACACCAAGAGTTTCGGTACACCGAGTGGGACAAGCTTATTTGGAATAATTGAAGATTGAAGATGAGAAAAAAATTGCAAAAGGAGGAGACATATACCATCATCAAAATTTGAATATCCTTCAAGTTATAAAGTTAAAAATAGCATTCTCATGCCAAAGGTTACAACAAGATCATCAAGTAAAGGTACTCCTTTTGAATTCATTGAACTACCTTCTACTTCTTACAAAAAAATCAAGATTCAATAGGACCAAACCTTATCCTCAAAATAAATTTTCACCTATTGGTTATCCTATTGTATTAGTCCAATCTATTGTCCCCATAATCCAAATCCCTTTTGCCCAAATGGCTATTAGGAATCAATTTTTTGTTTTATTTAATTGGGGTAGTGCCTTGAATTTAGCCCAATATGATGACATTCCTATGTCTACCTTAAAGAGTATCCCTTTCTTCTCAAGAGAATAGGATAAAGCTATTTCTATTAAGCACATCCAAGATGTTTCCAATCTATGTTTTGTTCATAATGTTACTCTAGATAATGTGGTGATCAGATTGCTTATTGCCTCATTTAAAGGGAAATCATTGAAATGGTATAGGAATCTTCCTTTGACCTCCATTTCTACTTAGGGTGAGTTAGGTGCAGACTTAGTTAGGAAATTTGAAGATAAGTTTGATAATCTATCTTTGGTTAAACAATTGGCTACCATACAAAGGTACCCCCATGAGTTCATGTCTGATTTTAATCTCAGATTCCAAAAAACATGGACTAGAATCCCTATATTGGTTAGACCATCTCCAGAGTATGCATTTTTAGACTACCTTAAGGCCCTTAATTCTAATATAAGTGTCATGATATAGCCTACAGGTGGTAATACTTTATTAAATGCCTATGAAATTGTAATAAGAGAATAAAACATATTAATACAATCTAGTAAACATGTTCCAAGGCCTTTAATGTCCATATTCCTAGAATTGTAACCTATTCCTCCTCCTCAAGACCCCCAAGTTCCATCTATAACTCCCATTCCATCTCCAAAATCCCAAGTTGTAGCCCCTCCTAATCAAGCTATGAGATTGGGGATCTAAAAAGCATGTTATAAGCTTCTACAAATGAGATTGTTCAACTCAAAAGATACAATTACTAGGGTAGACCTTATCAGTAGAAAAAATAGAACACTTATCAATCCTTCAATAACTAGAGAGCTCCTTATCAAGGTTTCAAGGACAATAGGTACCATTATCAAAATCAAGGAGCCATAACCCAAAATAATACATATACAACCTTTGATCTTAATGTACCTTATAGTTTAAAATCTATTATTCCTTAAAACAACTTGATGCAAGATTCAGATTGTCATCCTTCTAATCCTAATGACATTCAAAATCAATCCTTGGCATCACAAGATATTACCATGCTAAAAATGACACTGGAAAATTCTCTCTTCAATGTGGTTAGTATCAAGAGATGAATATGGAATTATAAGGATAATATCAATAATTTTTAGGGTAGCTTGATGCCATCAATGTAAATTGGAAATTGGATGATCACATTGCATTCAACCAAGTTAGTGAAACTAGCAACACAAATGGTCAAGTTGCAACTTTGACTAGAGCTAAAAGGAGAGCAATTAAAGAAGCTCAAGATGTGATAAATACTTATAATGTCCCTAATTTTATTTCCAAGAGTTTCAAGGATAAAGTTATTATTCCTATAACATAGAAGATTCATAATGCAGAGGCAGTGAAGGTTTCCCAAATGCCTCTAACTAGATAACAACCAGTGGTTCAAACATTATAGCCAAAAGTTAGTGGAGCCTCTTTTAGTATAATAGATCAAATGAAGAAATGAAATATTATCTTTTTTATGTGGGATTCCCTTTCCATTCTAGGGTAAAATGACATGGTTATTCAAAAGCTTTCATATCTTAAGGTATTTAAGGAACTATTTAAGAAATAAGAAGTTGTCCTGGCTAATTTAGACCAAAAAATCAAGAAACCTGATCAATAGATACATAACATGACAAAGGTAGACAAAACCAATGTCAAATAAAACAAAACCCCTCCCTTTTATCTCTCTTTGATATTAGGTGACTATTTAGTCCATAATTATATGGTAGATAATGGATCTAGTAGCAATTTCATGCCCATGAAAATTACAGACAAGTTTGATCTTGTCTATGAACCAAATACCAAGGGAATATTGTAATTAGATGGGTTTACAAAAATATAGTAGGCATAATAAAATATCTAAATCTAACATTACATGTTTTCCCCAATGTTACCATTTAACAAGATGTAGTTGTAGTAGACTTGACCCCTATTTTGCCATGTGTCGATCAAGAGACTTTACCTCAAAGATTAGAGGACATTTTTTAGCTGATTGGACCTATTTAATAGTCAAGACTAGGTATGGTAATAAGGTGAAAATGCACTATGAACATATTACAAGATTTCATTTAGAGCCATATATTTCAAGTATGGTGAACAGTAATTGTGTTACCTCAAACAAAGTATTAGAAAATAATGAGGTGGAAACTGAATCACCTCTAGATGGAGTTCCAAGTATTTTTATTGATGAATGGGAATCTAATTTTCATGGACATGATCGCTAAAATTTAATTTAAGAATAAGAAATTGCTGTATATTGTCTTCATAAAAATGATGCACCAATTCCAGCATTAATGAAAGATGATCATCCTAGTGATGAACCATGGAAACTATATTTTGATGGATCCAAAAAAAAACATGGCATTAGGGATGGAATGATGTTAATTTATCTAACCAATAAAAGGTATTTATCTTTTGTTAAATTTTAGTTTTGTTGTTCTAATAATGTTACTGAATATGAATCATTAGTGCATGGCTTGTAATGGGAAAGAAATATGAAGGTTAGTACCATACAAGTCTTTAGTGATAGTGAAACTAGAGTTCATCAAGTGAGAAGACTTAATTTATGTAGGAATATATTCCTCAAGTCCTATAAGCATAGATTCTAGGACCTATTTGAAGACTTTCAAGCTTTCAATATTTAGGCCATATCAATAAATAAGAATAAGCATGCAGATAGGATGGATGCCATTAGGTCACAATATAGTACCCTAGATGATATAAAAATGAAAAGATTCAATCACACATCAAGGTAATTTTGAGACCTTCTATCCTAAAAAACCATGAAAATTGAAAATTATTTGAGAATGATAGTTAGATTATCATATTCTTACAAGAGGAAGTTTAATTATCTTTAAGAAACCAAGATAAACATTTGTAGTAGTATGGTGACCAAATTGTGCAATTAAAGACAAACAAGTTTCCTAAAGGGTTGGTCACCCTTGAAAACATATTTAACAAATTTGATGAATTGAGAGAAGAAAAGTTTGTTTTATCAACCAAGGAAGAACACTATATAAATGTAGATATTGTAACTATTAAGAGTTTAAAGTTGGGTAAAGTTTGCACATCTTCAGAGAAAGAAACTTCTATTGAGTTATGTTCAAGTTTTGTAGATGTCTTTGCATGGTATTAAAATCACCTTAAAGTATTTGATCCAAGTCTAGCTCAACATACCATTGAGTTAGAAGATGATACTAGGCCAATGAGACAAATATAAAGGCCAATTAACCCAAATCTTAAACCTTTAATGAGATCTAAGATCCGTAATCTCATCAAGTTAGCTATAATGTTTCCAATTAAGCAATCAACTTGGGTGGCAAACCTTGTTCTAGTATAGAAAAATAATGGTGAAATAAGTCTATGTGTTTACTTTTGTGACTTGAATAAGGCCCCTCTTAAAGACCATTATCCATTGCCATCAATGGAGCAAATTCTAGAGCTAGTTGCAGGTTCAAAGAGGCTCTCCTTGTTAGATGGCTCTAGTGGATATAACAAAATTTTGGTCAAATAAGAAGACCAATTCAAAACAGCCTTCACCACAAAGTGGGGGACATTTGCATATATAAAGATGCCTTTTGGTTTATCTAATGTTATAGAAACTTTATAAAAATCTATGGACATTGAATTTTAGGGTCTCCTTAACTAATTTATACTTGTTTATTTGGATGATATAATAATGTTCTCTAATAATGCAGATGAGAATATGATTCACCTCAGAAAATCATTTGAAAGGTGCAGACAATTTGAAATATCTTTAAATCCAAAAAAGTGTGTTTTCTCTATTCATGAAGGTAGGCTTCTTATACATGTGATCTCAAAACATGGTACAAGCATATATCCTGATAAGATATAATTAATTCTTGAACTTTACTTACCTAAACACAAGAAATCCTTGCAAAATAATTTATGCAAGATTAATTTCATAAGGAGATACATTTTGAATTTTTCTACTTTAGCTACGCCACTCACAACCATGCTAAAGAAGGGTTAGAGTTTCATCTGGTCTGAAGAAAGAGTAATAAGCTTTGAAGAGATCAAGAAAGCTATAGCTAGTGCTCCTACACTCTTGAACCCTAATTTCAAAAAGGATTTCTTATTATACACCTATGCTAACATTGACAAAATTTTAGTTATTCTCATGTAAAATAATAAAGAGACTTTAGAGCATCCAATAGTCTTCTTCATTCAAGGCTTTGAAGAATATAAAATAGGGTATTTGTTTTTGAGAAACATTTACTTTTAGTTATAATGTCTCTTAAAAATTTTAGGTACTTGTTATCTAATATAAGATATATTTGATGGTTGCACATCCAAGTGTCAAAGATTTCCTCCTAAACAAATATATAAATGACAAAAGATTTGGATAGATAACCAAATTCATGTAATATGATGTTGGTATTAGGGTCACAAAGTTGGTTAGAGGCAAAGGACTTTGGGAACATCTATCCCAAGATTTGTAGGAGAATAATTGGATGGTTATGGTGTCAAATGATGAAGTTACAACCAATCAAACCTCATCTTCTAGCTAGTTCCAAGATATGGTAAAATACTTACAAGATGGTATATATCCTTCTCATCTAACCCCTTCAAAGATGAGATATTTTAGATTGCATTCAATTTATTTTCTTCTTATTATAATGTGTTGTTTAAAAGGGATATCAATGTCATGTTGATAATATGCATAAATCCAAGTCAAACATAAAAGCTACTTGATAAATTCCATGATAGACATGGTGGAGGAAATTATTTAGCAAGGATCACATCCCACAAGATCATGAGAGGTGGGTATTATTGGCCAAGTTTATTTGGTGATTGTCATACATGAGTCAGGAAATGTAGAGTGTGCCATGTTTATATGAAAGGTGAAGCTTGTAGCCTTACCTCTCCAATCAATTTTTGTAAATCAACCTTTTTTATAATAAGGATTAGAGTTTATTGGTCTTATATATTCCCCTTCAATATTAATACACAAGTGGATCTTAGCTTCCATATATTATTTTATTAGATGGATAGAAGTAGTGGCATTAAAAGAAGACAATGAAACCAATGTTCTAGACTTCTATGAAGGTTTATTTACTAGGTTTGGATTCCATTCAACTATAATTTTTGATAATTTTATGGATTTTATGGGGTCTAAGATCATATAATGGTTATTCAACATAGTGTTTTTCTTAGTACCTCATCAAACTATTATCCATAAAGTAATGTCTTTGATGAGTCCATTAATAAGAATTTGTTGAAGATCATTAAAAGGGAAATTTAAGACAATCAAAGGTCATGGCATCTCAAATTAAATTTAGCTCTATGGGCTGATAGAATCACCTATTAGAGGTCAATTGCCAATTATCCATACAAGATAGTATATGGTAAGGAAGAAACAATGCCTATTTCTCTTGAATTACCTACTTTTTAATGAATGCATCAACTTGAGCTTTTAGAGAATAAGCTAATGGAAATAAGATATGCTAAGCTTATGGAGATAGAAGAAACAAGACATCAGTCTATGTTGTCTATAGAATCCCATCAAGTAATGGTAAAGAGATCTTTTGATAAAGGAGTTTCTTCAAGAAGTTTTCAAGAAGAATATTTGGTCCTCAAGTGTGATGAGGATAGAGTTAATCTAGGAAAGCACATAAAATTTGATTCTCTCTAGAGTGGTCTATACATAGTCTCTAGTTGTAAATCTAACAACACTTTCCAAATCATAAGGATGAATGGTGAATAAATTCCTACCCCAATTAATGGGATACGTCTAAAGTACCACTATTAAGGAAGCTAAGTCCCCTATACATAGTTAGTTTTTCTATTTTTGTTAAGTTTTTTTTTAACACATTAGTTTATTTTTGTTTTGTCTCAAATAAATTCTTTATTTTACAGTTGTTTGATAGGCTAGTTTCCTTTTCTTTATTAGGTTAGTCTCCATTTTAGTTTTTTCTTTCCCTATTTGTTGGAATTATTTATATTTCAATTAAAATTTTGTCTTGCAGTCATGTAAATGATCCAAGAGTCATGTATCTAATTCAAGTTCTTGATCATAGTAGGCATGCTACCCAACCAAGTCACTAAAGATGTTGACCAAATTTGGTCTACATACCAAAAATGTGCCTAGTCAAAAATTACATTAGATGGAGTAGGATCATAATTGAAGAGTGACCCAATGTCATAAAGAGAAGATAGACCTCAAGTGGAGATCATATGATTTTTGCAAATCTTTTGAAACACTTTAAACAAGCTTAAATGTGTGATCTGATTGATCTTCAAGGGATAGGTATATAATTACAAAGAGGAGGACCCAAGAAGGATCTCATATGTCTTTAGAATTCATAAGCATGGATCAAGTTACATAAATCTTAATAATAAATTAGAGCCTTGAAAGTTAGACCAAAAACAAACCATTTACAAATTTTGAGAACTAGACTATCACTAGACATCACATCAAAACTATAACGGAATAACTTACTTTTTAAGGATCCTAGTTAAAGAGTGACCCAATATCACAAAAATTAGATAGAATTGAAGTGGATATCATATATATTTTACAAATATTTTGAAACAATTTAAACAAGATTAAAGTGCGATCTAATTGATCTTCAAGGGGCAGGTCTATAATTATGAATAGGAGGACCTAATAAGGATCTCATATGTCTCAAGCATTTATAAGCATCGATCAAGTTTAAAAAATATTAAAAATACATTAGAGCCTTGAAATATTGAGTAAAAGTAAACCATATGCAAGTTTTGAGAACCAAACCATCACCAGACATCACATGGAAACAAAACTAAAATAACTTACTTGTGCAGGATCCTAATTGATGAGTGACTGAATATAATAAAGAGTAGATAGACCTCAAGTGGAGATCATATAGCTTTTGAAAATCTTTTGAAAAACTTTAAACAAGATTAAAGTGTGATATAATTGATATTCAAGGGATAAGTTTACAATTACAAAGAGGAAGACCCAAGCAGGATCTCATATATCTTGAGAATTCAAAAGTATGGACCAAGTTGCATAAATATTAAGAATCTATTAGAACCTTGAGATATTGAACAAAAGCAGACCATGTGCAAGTTTTGAGAACTAGACCATCACTAGATGTCACATGGAAACTAGAATGAAATAGCTTGTGTAATTTACAAATGAGCTCAAAAAGCCTCGTGTGACTAGTAAACCATGCAAAATTAGAGTTCTTCATGCCAAGAACATATCTTGCAAGTTTCATTTCTATGCAAGCCTTCTATGGTGATATCTAAGCCTTCAAATTTCATCTTTCTAAGTTTAAGTATCCTGGCCATCTTGCATGTCATGTGAAGATACATAGACTAGCTTGTTTGAGTATTTTTTGTCTCCACTTATAAAGTTTCTAGAGCTAATGGATAAATTCGGCACAATGTTTTTGGTTTCAATAACATCTCTAATAAATTTGGTCCCTCTATTATTTTTGTGATTCAAGATATAAATCTTTAAATTTGATCAAATAATGGGGTGCATTTGCATAGATGTCAATTTTTAGCCACTACAAAAATATTTTGGAGCTTAACTTTGATGATCTATGGGACATCATATACATCTATGGGTGCTTCAAATGACAATCACATGTATGTCAATTTTAAGACCCATTAAATAGTCATTTGATTTTAAATCATGGGTCTTAAGTAGATCTAATGGCATGTGTTCAATCATAGATTCATATCTAATGATGAGCGAAGGTCAAAGTGATCAATAAGTCTCAAAAGTAAATGTGTGTGTGACAAGTGTCAATAGTGTGTTCAACTAGTAAAAGATCAATGATTAGCATTCATCTAGATAAGTAGGATCTAACAATGAGAGATCTAGGTAGAATGTTAAAGGATATTGGATGATAAAAAATCAAGGATTCACATGCATTCATATATCCAGATTTAACAATGCACAAGGAGTCAAATAAGTTAGCATAATCTAAAAAACCAATAAAAATAAAGCAATTAGGAATAATGTAAATGGTCTGAGTTAGCAATTGACTACCAATGAACATTAGTCAAAACTAAAGAGTTTCAATTTAAGGTCAATGAACCAATTTTTAACCCAGGAAAACAAAATCTTAAGAATTCATATTCCCATTAGAGCTCGGTCAACAAAAAACATAGCCATGTAAGAAAAATGGTTAAGGAATATACTCTATCACCATTTAAGTTAAATATGACATCTAGTCAATAACTTAGAACTTGTTGACCTTGTTACAAGTTCATTCCATGGACATGTTCATTGATTTTAGATCAAGGATCCTCATTATCTCTTATAGGTTTTACATGATAATAGGTCTCTTTGGACTAAATACAAATATTGAAAATGGATCAATGATTATAAAACAAAGTCAAGTAGTTTGTAGGTTTCTATAGATATTGGGACTATGTGAAAACTAGTAATTGGATTGGTTTTCACCTATAATGGACCTTTGTTTGATGTTGGAGTAAATGAAAATGTAAACTTAATCATGGAGAGGTGTCTCACCTATCATTGGGTTCATTATTCCAATGAGCAAGTACCAATGGCCACCTAAAGTAAATGTGGCATAATTCTATCAATTCAAGGACATGATCCTTGTCAAAAATTTAGAAATATAATGACATGGAGTTCCAAGAAGGAGACCTAGTGGATGGATAGGGACAATGGGAATTAAATTATTTTATAGAATTTGTTCCTTGTTTATAAGTTTATGAGTCCTCATCCTAAAACTTATGCTAATACATCACAGTTCCCACTCTCTCTTATTTTTCTATATATATTCCATCTTTTCCACATGTATAACTCTCTACAAGTTTTTAGAAAGAAATCTCTATAAGTTTTTAGAGAGACAGACTCTTATGTTTTGGCTTGCTTGGGTTATGCCAAAATTTACACTATAACACCTTTTGATGCAATAATGACTAAATTCCATCATTTTCCAAGCTAGATTGAAGTATGTTCTATGAATTCATGTATTGTAGCTAAGTGAATGTATGTTCCTTGTCTATGTCTAAATTTTATCACATTCATAAAGATATTGATAGTTCCCACTGGTTATTATAAGTGCAATTTATAGTTGGTCGTTAAGCTTAAAAGTGGATTTATGCCCTCTCATGCTAGTTTTATAACTAATTTATGCCTTATTATGAAATACTCATGTGGGACTGATCTTCTTTGGTATTTAATGTATCTCATAGTGTGGCTTGTGTAAATTATAAGTGTTTGAATTACTATTGCATCACCTCATTTTATATGCTTTCATGTATTATTATACCTCTTTATCTCTTTTCCAAGAAAGTGTTAGATTACATCTAGTTTAGGTGATATATACAAAAGGAATTTATCCTTCTTTAGAAGTCTTATTCATCATTAATATACCCACATCCTAAGATCAATCCTATTTTGGAATATATTTGAGTAGGAAGATCTAAACAATCCCCTTACTTAGCTAGGTTACAAATCTAAAACACTAACATATATAATATTGCCCCTCAATTTCCAAAATTATGCTTTGAAAATTTAGCCAGGACCCTTTTCCATTTCTACCAAAAGGCTTAGGAAAGCATTCAAATTTTACATATGCCAATGAGCATCTAAACTTCTTTCTCGAGTCTATGACTCTTTAATCTACACATATAAAACACCTCAAAATGTGTTTTCTTGCTTTTTTCTTCAATACATGACCCAAAAATTAATCAACATTCTTGAATCAACCTATTACACTTATGTCCATTATTACATGTGCTTTATCACCTTAGAAACTTATCTTGACCCCTCATTAGGCCACACTAGGTCTCTATGCATGTTAGGCCTAGAATTACTCATAATGTTTAGATCTTGAAAACCTATTTAATTGATCTTAGAACCTCATCCAAATTTCATATGGCATCATACCAAGCTCACAATATACCAAATTCCTTCACACAAGTCTCACACTGCTCTACTATAATAATCCACTAAACCTGTGCCCTCATACTAGGTCTCTCAGACAAGGACTAAGACTCAATACATGACCTTAGAGTTCTTATGAAGGCTTATTTTCCTTAAAAACATTTTTACACATTTTTCAAATTAATATAACATGATATACCACTAATCACTCACCTTCAATCTCAAACACATTTATATCATCATCATCATCATCATCATCACCATGCCTCCAGTCTAATCATATATACCTACTAGGTACCATACCTATTGGAGACATTTATACCAATATAGATGAATTATAGAACACATTTTCATTCCATGATATGATAAAATAATTATTCAAATCTTATCACAACTTGTCACACCACAACATGGAACCAAGATCTTATGCAAAACTCAAGAATCTCTAAACTATGGTTTAGTCATCATAAATACTTACTATGTCTCTTCATAAGAGAAAATTTGGGAAATAAATGAAATTTTACTACCTTTGATAACAACGAAAACCTTAATTTCATAAAAAAACCAATAGGAACATACCTCAACAATCTTCCCCTTTATCATTAATGGAAAATACTCTAACACAACAAACCATTCTCATCTCTCCAAGCTGGTCTTTGTCCCAATCTAAGCTTTCTCCCCTTTTTACATCAATGGCAAAGGTCATATCTATTAGTACTACTAAACCTTGGACTTGACCATTCATCAAGATATCAATATCCCCCCTATGAAAACTCCATAGGTCTCAAATAGACTCCTCAAGTCATTAGGGCTTGACTCAGCTCATGGCTCTTTCAATAGATCACTTCAACCAATTAGGTCTACATACAACTTTATGAGAATTTTTATTATAGGAACAATATGATTTATGCATATAATAATAATATTCATAGGTATATTTCACCATTATATCTATTTTTTTGTTAATAAGCCATCATGGCTTAAACAAGCTCATAACACCCTTCTTGGTGCATTCTACTTACTAAGTCAACCATTCAAAGTGAGGGACTACTGTGATATTCTTCTTGGAAAAAATAAATTGTCATCTCACTCTTAGAAAACCAAAAATACCTTAGAATACTTTATCAAATGTTGTCTACCTTTGATAGCATTGGTCTTGTAGACCAATCTTCAATTCTCACTTTACTCATATTATCTTTAATTCTTAAACAACACTTTGAACTCACACACACATTACAAGCATGATATATATAGTAGGAAACATCAATAAATTTGTGTAAATAACATTCACATTAGGTCTGATGGACACAAAAAGTCCCGAAACCCTCATACTTCTTGTTCAATATGTCTTTGAACTAGATCATCACAACTAAGATCAAACTAGTTTTTTACAGGCATCAACAAGATATTAAAATACCTTAAGGACATACTCAATCACTTTTATCATTCATCTAAAGTGACCAACAACTCCATACCACTAATCAGGTTACTCATGTTTTTCAAAAATATATAACTTAAGCACAATCTTATTTCAATGAGATTCTCATACACATAGGTAAACTTTTAGAACTTTTTCAATACATGGAATAAGACTTTAATGAGGTGATAACATCATTCAATTCTTGAAACACCAATTCAAGGTCAATAGAGAGGTTCTAAATCTATCATAGTACCTCTGAGTTCTTTGAGTAATAACACAATCGATAACTTTGAATTTATTCCATAATAAATGCATCTATACGAACTTTTAAAACTCCAAATCATTTTGAGGATATTTTATAGGAGGTCTACTTCAACTTTACTTGTTATACTAGAAAATTTTGACCTATTTCCTAGCTTCTATAGGCAAAGGAATGCTCTTGGGTTTATGCACAGTCATTTGAATTCAAATCCTAATGGTCATATTTTTAAATCCTCAATGATTACTTATTGAAGCATAAAATTGACTACCATTGGCACTTCACAACATGTAGAGTCATCTTTTAAATTTCACAACTTGATCTAGATAACACTTTAAGGAAAAACACTTTCTAAGGATCTTCTTGGGACATCAAACAACATCTTCATGAAACCTTTGACCAAAATTTGACTTTTTATGTATTTACAATAAATGCATTAACATACTACCTAAACATACCTCATTGACATCCAATGATGATCTGAATCCTTTTATCTAGAATAGTGAATTTTCTTCAATCTAATAGATCATGTGAAACATTAGAACCTTACCAAAGCATCTATAGAACACTCACAATATATTTTATCACCTTAAAGTCCTACAAACACTCTTTTGCATCTAGCGACAATAAACAAACTTCCTAAAACTCTTGAAACATCTCACACATGCTCCCTACACATTCTTGTATATTTGAAACCTTCTTTGAAGACCTCAATGCATATATACTTAAACACCATACAAAAAGGGATATAAATTCACACCTTAATACATCATGATGACTCAAATAGACCTCATATCATTGATAGGTCTCATCAACATATTAATCCTCATCATAGGCCCTTGACAAGCCACCACTCACTTATTTTCATGATGAATGCCTATATGAATCTTAGATAGAGACACCCCATTCTATAGGGGTTAGAACAAAGTAAACTCATAGGATGCCCACATCTCCTCTCTTACCTCCTTGATCATCTTATACTTATGAAACTAATTACTTTCATTTATAATCCTTTTAGGCTTGTCAACCTTCTTTGGCTCACTATCCTCAATATCCATGATGTTTTCACCTTTTCAAATCTTTAAACTATATTTTTATTTGAATATTTCTCTACTAAATCAAGTAATACATCTTCACTATTGGGCCCAATCTAATTTTACTTAACTGTCTTAGGTCTCTGTACCCATGTTTAACCTTTCTCATTTAGTTTAGAAGCTCCATATCTCTTATCATTACTTGACAACCTGCTTGAGTATAATCTAGCAATATGACCAATATTATGAAAATTGTAGCAAATAGTACTAATAAACATACATATGATCTTATTGATCCTTCTTCTAGGATCCCATGATAACTTATTCCATAAGGCCATTCTAAAATCTTCACAAGACTTCAACTTGACATTGGTTTGTTCAATCTATACCTTCAATAACCTTAACTTAGATTTCAAATTAGAACATTCTTCCTCTTTTTAACTAAAATTTGTCTTTACATCATTTATATAACTCTTGAGATCCTTGATTATCTTTCTATCTTCTTTAATCACTTAAACCATTTCCTCAAGCTTAGTTTCAAGATGACTCATCTCTCCTTCAAGTTTCATAAAGGACTTGGACTATTATTTAAGATTCGTAATGATTATCTCATATTAATCACCCTTTTAATTATAGTTACTCTTCCTTGTCTCAAAATTAATAATATGTTCTTTAAGACCTTTTACCATTGATCTCAATTCTTAATTCTTTCTCCTTAGTTGCTTAGCCATGTTGTGCTTTTAGGATCACCTTCAAGCTATCAATACTCATCCAATATACCTGATTTGATACCAATTTTTGGAAGCAAAAACACTAAGAGTGGGGGTGAGTCAATGTGTAAACATTTTATTATATTCCATTCATCATTATCTAATCATTTAAACTAGAATAGAGATAAAATAATGCATAGAAGAGCAATCACACAATAATGAAGCAATATATCAACACAAGAACACTAAAGCTATGTGGTAAAACCTCATGGTGGATAAAAGAAATTACTAAACCACTTGGAATAATATCCTATAGGTAATTAAATAATATTTAGTGAGGCACCAACCCCACAAGGAGCACCAACTCCTCACTAGTTAAACACCAACATAACTAGTCCTTTATAAAGATCCAAATTGCAATGAGGATCCAACCCCATAAATTAATTATTACCAACCCATCCATTTTATGGACACTAATAAAATATCCAACCTATAAGGAAGCTCCAAATCCCTCTTGACTAAGTACCAACATAGCCAAGACAAGCTTGATCACCTTCACAATAACTTGTTGTTTGAAAAATAGATTGTGATCTCTCTCTCTCTCTCTCTCTCTCTCTCTCTCTCTCTCTCTCTCTCTCTCTCTCTCTCTCTCTCTCTCTCTCTCTCTCTCTCTCTCTCTCTCTCTCTCTCTGTCTCTCTCTCTCTCTCTCTCTCTCTCTCTCTCTCTCTCTCATTTTAACTCTATATAATAAATAATAACACATATTATATATATTATGTTCTCTCAACATCCAATCAACTCACTCAACACTCTTTGACCTTCTACTCCTCTCAAATATCCTTCTAGACTCACTTGATTTAACATGCATCTTCTAGGATCGTTAGGTTAATTGGCCTTATCATACAACTATATAAGATATATTATATATTAATCATGATGTATTCCAATTTTTATGGTACTAAATTACCTAATTATACTCCTTTAAGATCTCTATCCTTTGCTTATAGCCACAACTGACCAATTGGCTCAAATAAGCCAATTAGGTCTTGCTTATATACTCAACACTTGATCTTACTCATCTTAGTTGGATAAGAACCTTTGAATACATAAATAAAAAATTTATTATATCCAAAAAAACATTACACAAGTGTTACATTCACTACATAGGTCGGCCATACTCCTTAAGGGCCAAAACCTCCATTAGGCTTAAAGGAGACCTAATGCAATTATGCCTATCTTAAGCACACATTACGCTTGGAGTCACTTGGTAAACAATTTAGCCTCCAAAAAATATTTTAAAAATTTAAAAACTTATTAAATATAACCATTATAACATCCATTTATCTCCATACCATCTATAATAACAACTCACCACTTGAACCATGCTATTAGGCCTACTCACCATTAGCCCTTCATACACAAAAATAGTCTGCCTTACACAACTAAAGCATAATTTATTTTTTTCAACATGAAAATATGAAAAAATATCATTAAAATATCCTTTATTAACTTATTATCATCACAATGTCCATTTGACATCACCAAATAAGCTAAAATGTCTCAAACCCACTCTTGTAACATGGCCATTCAAAACAATCAAATAATCCCAAAGTATAGTAAAAAAACATTTGATCACCAAAATCTAAATATTAAATTATTTTTAATATAAAAATACTAAATTAATATTTTATACTTATATAAAATCATAATATTAAATATATTCTTCAACTCTGATTAAAACACCCCAAATGCATCTCTATAATATGACCACTCAAAACTACCTGTAGCTCAAAAAACATAGTCATGTAGAAGTTTGTATTTATCACTTGTAATGTAAATTTTAGTACTTATAATTAAAATTAATAGTTTATTTTAAACATATATATCAACATTATATATATATATATATATATATATATATATATATATATATATATATATATATATATATATCAATTTCTAGTGTTAATTATTGGTCTTACAAACCAATTTCTCAAGCCTTTCTTACACAATGCATACACAACAAGATAGGTTATTTTGGATTTCACATATCAACACCTTAAAGTTGTATATTAATATTATATAAACAAATAATAAGTCATTTATTTCTTATAAAAAAATAATATATCCATTATATGCATCAAATCCTATCATAGAGACTCAAACACTTGACTTCACCTAAGACACTTGGAATAGTCATTCTGGCTTAAGAACTAGTCATGGTGAACATGACTCTTAACACATGTGGGAACATTTACATGAAAATTTTATGAATTTATATGATCCTTATACATAATAATAACATATATAATCATAAATTTACAAATGTCTAATATCAAATAAGGAATATATAGAACATTCTTTGAAACATACACCTTCATTGTTCAAGTTCACTAGACATGTCATTTTGTGAACACTTTATTACCTATATGAGAGAATATTAAGAAATTATAAACCAATTTAAAATGAGGTATAGGTCTTTGATGACTACTATTTGTGAGCAACTACTTTGACCTTGTGTTCTCGAGGTTGCTGGATCAAACCTGGGTGCCTGCTCTATTTGTTTTGGCGATGGAATGCATGTTCAATCCTATCAAGGTCACCTGATCTCATGAAGACACTGACTAAGGATGTCAGGGCTATAGGCAGTGCATTTTTAGGGTTTGAGGGCATGGTGGAGCCTGGCCTTTTTATCGATATGGCTACGGCCATCATTATTGCTAGATCTGATGGTGTCTTTATCAAATCAAAGTGATAGAGAAACCAAAGGTATTTTTTGGATCTTTAATATCACGATAAATGCTTGTGTGTTGTTATTGCAATGGCAACCTGCATTGTTGGTTAGGGCATAATGCTAAAGAGAAATATTTTTTAGCATTATTTTCCCTATGCTGTAAGCTCAGGTTATAAAACTTGGTTTTGATGAGGTTTCAGGTCCTTGTAAAACCTGGGTACTTTTATTGGACTATGTTTGTGGTTTCAGGTCCCTGTAAAACTTGATGTTGATATTGTTCTTCAGTAGGTTTTAGGAATGCTTTTCCTGGTGGTTGTTAATGGTTTATCTTTCTTGATTCTATTAAAGGGTTTTAGGGTCCCTTTAAAACCTAATTTTACCTTAATCTAAAACATGAGGTATAGGTGTTTAAAAAATTACCCAAATAATTTAATCCATTCATAATCATCTGAAACCAATTCCTAAAGGTATTCTCACTTTGACTAGTTTTTTCTCATTGTCTTCACTCTTAGCTAGTTTAGTGATAAGTCAACTTGAGTGACCAAAATAGATAAAAAATAAGATATAAATTGTATTAATAAAACCATGTACATAAATAATTAGTAGAAACCTTCAACCTCCATCCATTTTTTACTATTGACCAGGTCAACCCTACTTGTAACATCAAATTCTTCAAAAACAATGGTTTTTCTATAGCTTTTGCATACTATCCTAACAGACCAATACCACTCAAAGGATTCCTATACATTATAAAAACATAAAATTATATAAACCAAACCAATCTAGGTACTTTCCAATAATATCTTTCTAATCTGGTTACTATGAGGGTTTTGAGAGGGTTTTAGACCATTTTTGGTGTTAGTGATTATTGATACAATATTGCCCCTCAAATGCCAAACTAATGCTTGTAAAACTTATCCAATATTTTTTTAACTCTCTAAAAAAAGGATCAAGACACCATGAATATTTTACACATTCTAATGGGCATCTAAACTTCCTTCTCAAGTTTGCAACTCTTCAATCTGCACATACAAAAGACCTCAAAACATGTTTTCTTATTATCCTTCAATCCAGGACATGAAAATTCATAAAAATATTTGAATAAATATATTACAACTATTTTCATGCTTAAATGTTCTCTATCACCTTGGAAACTTATCTTGACCCCTCATTAGGCCACACTAGGTCTCTATGCACGTTAGGCTTAAAATTACCAGTCATGCTTAGATCTTGAATACATTTGGGAACCTCTTTAATTAATCCCAGCACCTCATAATCATGTCATATGACATCATACCAAGATAAAAATATTCCAACCTCCTTCACACAAGTCTCACACTACTCTACTTTAACAATTTACCAAGTTAATGCCTTCACACTAGGTCTCTCATGTAAGGATTAAGCCTCGATACCTGACCTTAGAGTTATTATGAAGGATTATTTCCCTTAAACACATGTTAACACATTTTTCAACATCCTATAACATTATCTACCACTTATTAATCACCTTCAAGCTCAAACATGTATGTACCATCATCATCACCATGCCTCTAGTCTAATCATATAGACATATAGGTATCATACCCCTTGGAGACCTTCTTGCCACTAGATATGCATTATATAACACATTATCATGCCATATTATGCTCAAATAATGCTTGACATATTTTCACAAAATTTTCACACCATAATATAGAGCCAATATCTTATGTAGAACTCAAGAATCTACTAGACTATGCTTGAGTCATCATGAATACTTACTATGTCTCTTCACAAGAGCACCATTGGTAAAATAATGACCTTTGACTACCTTATACATCAATGAAAACCTTAATTACATAAACACACTAATAGGAACATACCTCAACAACCAACACCTTTGCTATTCATTTAGTTTTGTTGAATGAAAATGTATTTCAACCTCAAATCATTAATTTAGAGATCAAAAGGATTTCATAATAGGAAATGAATTCACATTAGCAATGCATGAACAATAGCTAAAATCTCAAGATAATGTGCCTTATATTTAAAATCATACTATTTGATTTTTATGGAAGCATATGCCACTACATGAACATTTTGTATCAACACACCCCCAAACCCTTCCTTAAATGAATTTATAATGAACATAAAATCTCCATTTAGGGATATAAATTTCAATATGGGTTAATATGTTATCTTTTAATTCAATATTTGAAAAGCTTTTTCACATTGCTCCATCCAAATGAAATTTTGGTTCTTATTTTTCAAATAAGTGATTGGGTTCCCTATCTTGGAAAACCCCTCAAATTTTTTATGATATTTATATAAGCCCATGAAGGTACAGACATCATGGAAATTTTGAGGTGATGGAAAATCCATTTTGGCTCATATATTTTTAGGATAAAATAAAACCCCCTTAGCTGAAATGATATGTCCAAAATGATTCACTTTGTTTTGAAAGAAATGGAATTTGGATAACTTTCCATATAACTTATGTTTTCTAAAACATTACATCACTAGACTCAAATTTTGGATATGTTCCTCCTAATATTATGAATATATCAAAATTTCATCTATAAATACCAAAATAAATTTATCAAAATAATATTTTAATATATTATTCATTAGGTGCATAAATGTCATTGGATTATTAATGGTTCAAATGGGAATAACTATAAACTCTTAATTCCCATAATGAGTTCTAATAACACTTTTTGGAATGTATCCCTCTTAGATCCTCAATTGAAGATAACCTAATCTTAAATCAATTTTGGAAAAGACTATTTCCCCTCAATTTTTATCAAATATATCTTTAATGCATGGCAAAAGATATCTATTTTTGACTATTACTTTATTGATCATCTTATAATCAATACATAGCCTAAGAGTGCCATCCTTATTTTTAATAAAAACCACTAGTGCAACCCAAAGAGATACACTTATATAGATATGACCTTAGGCTTACAGTTCCTACAATTGAGAGTTCAACTCAAACAACTCAGTTGTTGTCATTTGGTAAGTGGAATTTAATTGGCCTTAGAACTAGGTATGATATCAATAGATAAATAAAATTTTATTTTGGGTGGTATTCAAGGTAACTCTTAAATAAAAACATAAAAATAATCATGTTGGAAGGATTAATCTACTATTTTAATTTCATTTTATTCTTATACTTCATCAATTTACACTATAAATAGGTTACACAATTTTATTTTGGTTTTCTTCAACTACCTTGCAAAGATTATCCTTAGGCTAATATCTTACTTAACTTCTTGTATTACTCTAGAGTAGGATTTGTCATATATACATGTTATATTTTTGGTGAAGTAGTAGACTTTAGTTTGATTTTTACACAAATAATTTAACTAAAGTTTCACATCATAAAATATTGGGGTGTGGGGGAAAGGCACATACAATTTGATTTAGCCTTTTAGGGTTTAATTATGTAAAACCTATGTTTAGATTAAAGGGATAATATTCTTAAATAAGTTAAATAAATATTCAATAATTAAGTACTAATTTTTTATAACCTTTGACCTTGTTTGAATTTATAATAATAGATATAAATGGCCATAAATAGAGACTTATCTAAAAAATGACTATCATAGATTATTTGGGTTCTTAAAATTGAGATTTGGGTAGTTATTTATGCCATCAATAAGATTTTGGTATTTGTATGCTCAATGGATAGTAGGACCTAGTATGGATAGTAGTAGCATAATTTTTTAGTGTCCTTAATGGGGTATTAATGTCCCCTTTACTATACTATTCCTATTTTCTAAGATTACCTATGCCTGCGTCTATATGTCTTATTCTTGCATGCATGAAACTTAGAGCTCTATGTTGTGCTTGGAAAACCTAACTTAATGTTCAAACCCTAATCATATGATGGAATTATCATTAATTTTATGTGTGTTATTATTATGTGTTAGACATCCTTTACACCCCTCTATTAAGAGATTTTCCTACATACCAATACTTGAAAGAGCGATCAAGCTTGATGTAGTTTTACCACCTACTGTTTGATGAAAGTGGCCTTAGATGCCTTTAATGTGTTTGATATTTTAAATGTTTAAAAATTAAGCTTAGGTATACTATATATAGTAGTATGTAGAAATAGATAAGAATAAGGATCAATTACTTTGATTTTACTCAACTTTATCTTTGTTTTGAATAGATTTTGTATCTATTTTGCATATAGTGAATAGAGGTGAATTAAACTTATATTTGTAGGATTTTTTTGTTTGTGTAGATAGTAAAATGAGGTTAGTCTAACCTTAAGAGTGGCACACATTTGAAAAAATTATCCATTGGGAAGAGATAGGGATAAGGATAGTAGTGCCTAGTTGGGAGCACTAACACCTTATGGCTGTAGTGTCCCAAATGTGGTGATAGTGTCCTCTTTGTAGAATACTAAGAAACTTGGATTGGGATCTAAGATGATAGTTCTAGGATTGTATTTTGACTATCTGTAGGTGATTGTGGTTTTCTAAATGATTGGAAAATTAAGTCCAACTCTCAAAGATAGGTTGATGGCTAGTCTAGGGATAGGTTAACTCAAGAGACACTCTTAGAATCCAATTACCAATTTTAGGTGATTACATTTAGCCCCCCCCCCCCCCTCTTTTATGATAGTAATACAATAAATAAAAATGTCTAGTATAAAAGAAAAAGAAGAATACTTGGACTTACCTTTGAAGTGAAACCCATGTAGCTAAGTTTTAATATGTGAATATAAGTTTGTGTATGTGGAACATGATCCAAATTAATGTCCTATAATGAAAAATGCAAAAAATAGTCCTTACTTAAAAAATAATCAAAAGCAAAAGATTATGTTGAAATGAAGTAACTATTTAAAGATGAGTAAAAAGAGAAGAAAGGAACAAATACACCTCAATGGATATGTGAACGAATTCATTAAATTGGTGATAACCTATGTGCATGAGTGTGCACAGTGATAATATCATTGCATAGATTGAATTATGTTAATGGCTTGCTCAATCCTCATATAGGTGGTTGAAGAACTCAATATGGTTTTGGCTCCATCATTACCCACCCTTACTCAATAGATCTTGATCTTTGTGAATAGATTAGATAAGACTATAAGTGTTTCTAACCCAATCATTTAGGTGGCTAAATAACTCAATTTATAGTTATCACTAATCCTTTCATTTAATCAACTTGATCCATTGATGTCATTCAAACTAGGGGAAGTGTCCAAATTGTCTACAGTAAGGATTATTGTTGTATGTCTTACAAATATGACTTGGGGGGTTTCTCTTTCTATATGTCTAATCTAATATATCCTAAGAAGGGTTTTCTTATGCAATAAATAAACACACTTGTACAATTAAGACACTCTGTAATCCAACTTGCTGAAATAATCACACTTACTAGAAATAAATACACTTGTAAACAAACAATGTACTAAAAGTAAATACACTTGCTACAAATAAAAAATCTTCTAAAAATAAACACATTGATTTAAAATCCTAAATTAAATCTTAAAACTATAATATAATTTATTATAAGTTGTAAAGTCTATTTAGAATTACTAGTATGAACATAAAATAAATTAATAATTACTAGAAATTATAAATATATAGAATACCATATAGAAATATATTCCTAGTTCTTGAGGAAAATGGGCCCTTACTCACCTTGGGAATAGGAATGAAAGAAAAATAAATACTTGAAAATTGAATATTTATTCATTAATCAAAGAAAATTACATAAATGTAATAGTGACTGTATTGGAATATTAATTGAACAATGATATATTATTTGTTTCTTAATTTATCTTTATCTTCATCAAGACATGAAGATCTACTTATATAGTTTTGTAACACAAGATCCATAGATATTATTAGTAATTATTATATTTTCAAGATAAATCTCATAATTTTAGTGGGTCTTCAAAATATATAATTGATTATTTAGAATAGTAAGATCTATCTATTATAAAATCCACTGCATATATACTAAGAATGGCTACCTAGATCTACTACATTGATTTTATTTTTCAAGACTACACACACACACACACACACACACACACACACACACACACACACACACAAATTCTATTTATAGTATTCCTATAGATATTAAGTGACCAAAACAATTTCTAGGTATAAATATTTTAGTTTTACAAGCTTAAAAGCTAGATTGAAAGAGTCCAAAGTGATTTTGGTAGAGTCTAAAGAAATTTCATATTAGCTATAGAAAAGTTTGAAGCAACTCCATAGAAATATGGTGGATTTTTATTCAACTCTATATAAACTATGATGGATTCCAAAGCAACTCCATAGAAACTTATTTCAAGAAACCTAAATGTTTGAATAAGTCCAAAATGAGATTTCTAGGATAGGTGGAATACTTTGGTAAAATAAATTAGATATTGTATTTTTGGAATAAAAATTATTGAGAGGGGGGATGGTGAATCAGTATTCAAAACATTCATTCAATTCCACTTTAAATTCATGATCCATTTATACAAACATATAGATCAATTAAAGCACACATAACCATACTTATGAACATGAAATACAAGAACACATTACATATGTGGGAAATACTCAAGGGGAATAAAAACCATTGATCTATGAAAATGGAATATATTCTTATAAGATAAAAACCAAATTTAGTGAAGCAAAACTCCACATGGATCACCAACCCCAACTAGCCAAACAACCACTTGACTAGGCTTCAATAAGTAGCCATTTATAAAGAGGCACCAACTCCCTAGATGGCTCACTACGAAATCAGCCACCTAATTTATTTGATCACCTTAAAAACATTAGGTTTCTCAACCAATATATGGTTACCACCTCTTTATCTCTTCACACTCTTATCCCTTTCAAACTACCTTCAAGGTCTCTTCACTCAACTAGGTCTCTTTAAGACTGATTGGGTCATATGACCTTGATCTTCATATGTATACACACTATCATATATTCATTGTAGATCATATACACTCCTCTAATGATCTAAAATACATCCTTCTCAAAAAAAATCTATTTCATTCATTTGTTCTTAACTTACTCAAATAGGACTAAAACTACCTTGTATATATATCATTCCTTGTTTATATACCAATTAGTTAGCCACACACCCTTAACCTATTAGGTTGGCCATATAATAGGTTTTAGGACATATTTTGGACATTAATAAAATTATATTTATGTTCCTTTCAGTGTGACATGACTCAATTAGGCCTCATTACACTTTTAGGTCTCATGGAGACCTAATTGCATTACATCTATCTCTTAACACCAGAACTTGATTCTCTTGGGCCCAGATGGATTTCTCAAACACTTTAAAAAAATTAAAACATTTATTCAAGTAACTCTTCTAAGATCCTCCATTATTTCTTATATCTTCATCCTTTGTTCATACCTTGAAACCTTCTTTAGGACATATTACCCTATTAGGCCTCTAAAAACACATAAAAGTTTATTTTGAACAACTAAATATAACACATCATTTAACAACACAAACATGAAAATAATTTAATTATACATATCATAAATTACCTCAAAAATATTACCATATAAATTAGATACTTCAAATCATGGCATAGAACCTCAAACACATCACTATAACTTGCTCACTCAAAACAATAAGTTTACCTTAAAGACTATTCATGGTGACTTAGACCTCCAACACTTGTATAGACACTTTATATATGGAATAAAAAATTCATAATTTTTATAGATCAATCTGGGATTGGAGAATATATATCATACGTACACTTTTGATTGGTAATACATTAGTTAAGTTGGAGCATGACCAAGATGGGGATCTTGTAGACCCGATTAGGGGTTCACTTATCATAATACACTATGTTAAGGAGGGTTCCAAAGCCTCTAGACTAAAAAAATAATGAAATAAACCTAAGGGGATCCTATATTTTGATATTTCACTTATTCTAATAACAATAAATTAAATATAATATAGTGTTCACCAAAGCTTGTGGCACAAAGTGGGGGTTAGAAATAAAACAAACTAAACTAAACATGCATAGAATACATATACTCAGATCAATTTATATAGAATCCTAATTCATGAAAAAAATCACAAATGAATTATATATCTACTCTTACAAAGGAGAAATAAATTTATGAATACTTACCTTTGAAGACAAACCTGCCAAGCCTCAATCTCTCTCTTGGCCAAGGTGTTTCACAAGAGATTGTTTTGGTATGTAAGGATAATAAATAAAAATCAGATTAAAGATATACAACCTATCTATGCATCTAAAATACTTCTCTACAATACAAGTTTTATATCTCCAAAGAAAGTATGAAACCTTAAGCTTTATTCCTCAAGTATAATGGTCAATAAGTAGATTTTCATTCACACTTACTCTTCATCACTTCTTTATTCTCAAATGGTTGGAAATGAACTTGTATATATAGGAGAATATTACCCTAAATAATTTTGAATATGTTGGATCTATGGGGTCAACCCAGTTGACCTTGTATGTTTTTAAGAGATAATTCACTAGATCTTGATCTCTGTTTTCCAAAGGGATAACAAGATTCAAATTGTAAAATAACCCAAAATAGTATAGTGTCAACCCAGTCAACCATGTACATTAATCAAAGCTTAAAAACTATACAAGATTGACCTAGTCAACCTAGTACAAACAACTATCAAAAGGGGGATGAGGAAAGGAATAAGAGGATAGTGATGTGATAAGTGATTAGAATGGGTACAAATAAGAATAATAAGCTTAGGTCAATGGTTTTAGGAGACAAGTGTATAGATGGCAAGTGAAAAAAGGGACAATAATCTTATGAAGCACCAATGGTCTACCCACCCATTTCTCAGTGCACCTCTTAAGGCATGTACTCAGAGAGATTGAGACTTGATAGGTTCTTGGAAGATATAAAGTATCAGAAAGTGATAAAAGTTTGAAAATACTATGTGTATACATATTCCCCACTCTAAGCTCATCATGTGTCATGTAAGTGTAAGTCAAGATGGTGATTCAATAATAGAAGATGATAACACACAATGTTGATTCTAAGTAAAGTGTAGAAATCAATAAATAAGATAAAGGAAAGACAAAATTGAAAAACACATACCTTTACTTACCTTAGTGATGTAGATAAAGAAGTTGACTGAAAGATAAAGTAAAGGCATCCTATGTGAATAACACTAGGTGAACCTATATAAGTTAGTATAAAAAATATCCAAAAATCAAAATTCTTGGAAGATAGGCATATAGTGGTAAGGAGAGACATATATTTGAGGAAAATTGGCAAGTTAGGATTGGTAAGGTAAGGTTCAAAATAGTGAAGGAAAATTAATGATAAAAAGATGGAAAATGAATGACAAATGATTGGAAAATAGTAAATCATGTAAACAATAAATGAAAAAAAAAGAATGTAGAACATACTAAATCATGTTGGGAAGTATGTAAAATATGAATGGAAAAAAGGAATGTATAACATTTTTAATCACATTGAGAATCATGTAAAACATGAATGATAAATTAAATATTAATTCAATGAAAATCTAACAAAGATATATAATAAAGTGAAAAGTAAACTCATGTAAGGTAGGCAAAAATAAAAACATGAAAGACTAAAATTAAATGTAATTGAAGATGTGAGACAAACATGAAGAAGGTAGACATAAATATAAACATGTAATAATTACAAATTCCATATGTAAGATACGTGAAGTCCACAAAAATCAAACAAGAACACGATGGATAAATAAAAATAAAAAAATCTAAAGGATTAAAAGTCAAACTTTGTGCTTGTTCTAATATACATTGTAAGAAAACACAACCACCTAATGTCATGAATAGGATGATAATGAGATGGTGTGGTAAATAAATAGGGTAAGGATAAAATCCATAGTTTCTCAAACATGTTGTTTTGATCTAAGGATAGATAAAACTAAAACAAAGTAATGCTATCATATTTTTAAGAGGTGAAGAAGAAGGAATTATATATTTAGAATCATAATTTTCTTGTCAAGAGGGAAAATGAAATGGGTGTAGGGGATAATGAAGGAAAAACCAAGCTAAAGGAACTCTTTATTAAAATCAAGACACTAAAATTAGGTTTGTCAAAATAAGAGGACTTTCAACCTTAATTAAGAACTTCTCTTAGCCACACAAGTCATAGGTCAATAAATGAAGTATATAAATAATCCCATGAAGGCTATATGCATGAAAATTAAAATGGACCTAACTTCCCATAACATGTTGCTCATTCATCAAAACCCCTTACAAATGTAATTAGTCTACTATGAATATTGGGTACTTACCTGAGATAGTAGGTAGTGCCATAGAGTTTGTTGAATTCTCCTATTCTAATCTACTAGCCTACCATACCCTAATGGACCTTAGTTGTATGTATGACTAATTGTGGAGTTTGAACTTAAACTAGAGATAGGATATGTGCTTAGATTCATGTATTTTAGTGTGATTCTAAGTTTTGAGATTTGGATGTTACCTTTTGCATATATCATTCCCTTTTGATTTAAATGATTTTTATTTTAACTTTCTTGATGGCTTGTTCTATTCCTTCTCCATATGGATATGGAAAACAAACATGGATGCTAAAGATGACTTTCATTTGAATACTTGGGACTTGGTTGCTAAGAGAGAGAAACTTCAAAGAGCATGGGGTCTAACAATCTCATAAAACTAGGTAAAATAAAAGTGCTATCTTGATTTTGACCTTTTTTATCCAATGTGGAGTGAAAGGAAAGGGGAAATTGATAAGATGAATGACACATGGAACAATTTTAGTAACTTCAAATCACTAAAAATTTCATAATGGTTAGAAATGGGTAAAATGATATTAAATTGTGTTTCCTTATCATAAGAATAATGTAAATGGACAAAAACATGCTAACATAGATTATCGTGCAAGTTCCATATACCAAAAGAAGCAAAATCTAAAGTTGAGAACAATGATCAAGAACATTTTATTATAAAAGGGAATGATAAGATGGTAGTTTTATGAGGAAAGCTAGGTCCTATCCACCATATTACACTTAAACATTATAAAAGAGAAACCCATGAGGGTTATAAAAATAAACATTTGAAATAATAAAATGTGATAATAAAAAAGATGGTATTTTGTGAGTAGGGCCAGGTCCTATCCATTGTCGTACACTAAAAACTCAAAAAAAAGAAACCCATGGGGTTAAATTCTAAATAAGGGAAAAACATAATGATAAATCTACTAAGGCAAAAAAATGACATAAAAAGACAAAAAAATAAAAGAGATATATAAGAACCAAAATGAAAACAAATGCCAAATGTAATGTTGAAGAAAACCAAAGAATGTAAAGGAAAACAATGATTCTAGTAAAATGAAACTAAAAGAAGTAAAAAGTGCATAGAAATAAATAAAAATGACATAAAAAAGATAAAAAAATAATACTTATGCTAATTTTTGTATCAAAGATGAGCATGCGAAATACAAATCTTATAAGTCTTAGAAGGTTTCTTGAAGCTGAATGTGTTTGTTATTATGCATTGTAGAATAAGAATGGGCATTGTAAGATTCCCCAATGGGTAATTTGATGTAGGGATGGGCATAATAAGATGTCCTAACATGTGAGGTAGAGTGATGTAACATTGAACCATTAAAATTATTTGCATTGGGTTGATAGGTGCATTGGTAAATAGGTAAATGTGTTGGTTTGTTAGATTTTATGGATTTTGAATGTGACATATGATGTGTAGAAGAGGTATGAGGAGGTATAGTAGGTAAATTAGGACCATGTATGATATGATTTGAAGTAGGAATTTGAACTAGGTACTCCTTTGGTTTAAGTGACTGAAGAGGTTGAGATTCAATGGATGCAATAATATGTTTAAAGTTGTTCATGTGAGCTATCCATCCCTTATGGGTGTAGGAAGAAGGATCAAATATGGTTTGAATAAAATTAGTGTATGAGGGATAGGTATGGGATAATGTTTATTTATCATTATGTAGTTGATGTTGATGTGATTATGGTGCTTGAGATTGAATTTGAGAAGTTTGAAGATAGTCTTGATAACATTGTTTGGTGAGAGTATCAAGATTGAAATAAGGACCAAATAAGAAAGAAAGAATAAATAGATGAAGGTCATGACAAGAATCATGAGAATGACCTATAGTATCATGACCCCAACAAAACTTATCAGTATTGTACCATTTTGGAGGAGGTTTAGAAGGTGGCAATTTATTCTTAAGTTGTTCAAGACTCAAGGTAGGGTTGGTTGGGATAAAATTGGTTAAATTGAATGCTTCACTTTGAGGTTGGGAAGGCTTGTATGAATAAATGTTATGATAAAATGATTGGTAATTTTCTTTAGTATTTTTTTGAGGTGTTTCAAATTGAGTCATAAGAAGGCCTTTCCTTTTTGCTTGGTTTAAGGCTTCTTCTAAAGCTTTAGGTGAAAATATTCAAACTTTGTATTGAAGGGGGGGTTTAAGAGTAGTGATAAATAGTTTTAAAAGAGTATCATGATTCATGTTATGGTCCATTTTATGAGCAAGAGAATTTCATCATTTTATGAAAGTATGAGAAGATTCATTAGGAAGTTGCTTGGCATTGATAAAATGGCTAAGGTAATTTTTAGAAAGGTTATCATGTTGGAATTTCTTCACTAAAGCATTGAATAAATCCTCTAGTTGTGAGATGGAATGCCTATTAATTTTTTTGTACCATTAAATTTCATCACCAACAAAGTTTTTAGCTAAGATCTTGGTGGTAGAAAAGGTTTTAGTTTGGATCCATTCCTTATAGAGATTACCAAAATACTTAAGAATGATAGTAACATTCTTAATCCCATTATATGTGATAGTTGGAGAAATGTTTCCAATATTCATTGAGGCAATGAATGGGGATAAAGGTTCATTTTTAAGATGTTGAAGCATTTTTTTATTCATTGGAGGTTGAGGTATGATATTTTCATTGGCATCCCTAAGAAGAGGAGGGAAAATTTTGGATTTGGTTGAGACATGATGGCTTGAGTTGGCTGACTAGTCATGTGTAATAAATGTTGCATTTTCATCATTTGAGAGGTGTTATAATTTTGAATTATGTCATTTGTTGTATGACTTGGGCAAGAAGTTGAGTTGTATCAATAAGTGGATTGGTGTTTGTGGGAGGGGTATTGGTGTTGATAAGAGGATTATTTATAGGTGGAGGATTCCCAGTGTTGGTATTGGGAAGAGGATTAGGGTGAATGAACTCAAATACATTAAATTATGTACTAATTGGTTTTGGTATAGGAGAAGAGGAAGGAAAAAATTGGAGAGTTTCATCTGAAGTAATAAAATAGGTAAGGTTATTATCAAAATCCTTAATTATGTAATGTTATTGACTAAAAGAAGGATAAAAGTATGTGATCATTATGAAATAATAATAGATAACCATACAAGGAAATAGGAAGTGATAGTAAACTATATAGAGTTGATTGGGTTGATCTAGCATAGGAAATAGGGCCTAAAAATTGTATAGGGTTGACTGGGTCAACCTAGTACAGTGAATAGAGGCTAGAAAAATGTATAAGGTTGACCTAGTATAGTAGAAAGGGAAAATTAGAAAGCCTATAATAGATTGTTAATTGAAATAGGATATTTTTTCAATTAATTTGAAAAGTAAGAACTAAAGAAAAATGAACAATCAATCGGATTAACGGTAGCCAATCTAATTGTGGCACACAACATAAAACCTTGCACCAACACTAACTAATACAAATTTTTACAATAAAAAATAAAATTAACGAAAGATTAAATAATAAATTTGGAAAGTAAATAACTATAAAATGGTAAACCTAAATATTTGTAAGATTATTAGGATATGTTTTTAAATGTGATGGGAAGTTGGCTATAAGTAAGGAACTAGAAATAAATCTAAGGATAGTTTTAGGTAGTTTGGGCTAAAAGGGATACATAGTGGTAATGATGTAGGATTGGTATTGGGGCCTACCCCCTCACTCTAGACACCATAATGATAAGGGTATTAGGTTCTTAGCTAGAATATACCATTAACCATGCTTTATACTTGACTAGAACATCAAGTTGACTTCCCCCTTGGTGATGAAATCCAAGTAGGTTGGCCTTGGGTAGCCAAATGTTAAAATTCTCATTTATTTTTTTTATTTGGTTGTGTATGCATACAATATAAAATAGTGAAACTAAATGGTTAATTTAAAATGACCTAATTAAACTATGTGATCTATTATAAGCATGCATGCAAGGAACAAAAAGTAAAAGTGTGAGCTAATTACTAGTATATAAAGATTAATTCCAACTTTTAAACAAGGTATAATGTAAATGAAGTCAATAGTGTATGAAAAAAATATAAAATAGGGTCAATAGGGTCAATCCTATACTATAGAAGTAATGTCTGAAAATGAATAGGGTTAGTAGAGTCAACCTAATTTTCTAGATAACACAAAATACAAAACTGGGTTGACATGGTTGATCTAGTTGACTATACAAGGGTAGTTTTGCAGATTAAAAAATATGAAAGGATAGACTATAAATAAATAGATAGAATGATAAAAAGGAACCTTATTAGATCAGAGATGTAGATAAGGAAGATTACTATCAGAGAACCTTGTGGAATGCTTACAAAACCTACTAACTAGGTCGATCAAGATCTATATAAACCTATTACTAAGTGCTTGTATTGTATAGGGTTGACTGGGTCAACCTAGTATGCTAAAAAAGATATTTTAAAGTCTAGAAAATATATTAGGTTGATTGGGTTGATCTAATAGTCTAGACTAAAAGTTTGGAAAGCTAAAAACCTATGTTAGGTCAATTAGATTGATCTAGTATCCTGTACCTTAAAACTTGTGCATATAAATTAGACATGGATCAATGTAGTTGACTTGGTATCATAATTATATGATAAAAATAATTATGAAAAGAATGAAATAAGTGAACATTTCCTACAAGGGTTAGTTCACATTTGGTTCACTAAAATGTATATAATCAAAAATGCATCATGTCTATAAATCAATCCTAGCTCAGAGAAGATAGAGGATACTTACAATTCCAATTGGGAATAAATTTATTAACTAGATCATGACCAAGATAGGGATCCTCTAGACTTGATTAGGGGATCAATTATCACAACACACCATGTTAGGAAGGGTTTTAAAGACTCTAGAATAACATAATCATGCAATAACCCTAAGGGGGTCTTAGGTTTTGATATTTCACTTATTATAATCACGTATTATAATAACAAGAAAGTAAATCTAATCTAGTGCTCATTAGAGATTATGGAGAAAAGTTGGGGATAGAAATTAAAAAAAACTAAACTAAACATGCATAAAAGACATATACTCATGCCAATGTATATGAAATCCTAATGGATAGAAGAGAAACATAACTACATTATATATATACTCTTACAAAGGAGAAATAAAGCTAGGAATACTTAACTTTGAAGATGAACCAACTGATCCTTAATATCTCCCTTGACCAAGGTTCTTCTTAAGAGATTGTTGTGGTATGTAAGGATAACAAAAATAAATCATCTCTAGGCTACATAACCTATATATGCATCTGAAATAATTCTCCACAAGATAAGATCCACATTTATAAATAGAGTATGGAACCCTAAGCTTTATTCCTCAAGTAGAATGTGTTGGGGATCAACAAACAATATGATTACATTTATGAAAGCAATAAACCATGGAATTAAATCAGATAGATAAGTAACTAGAATCAGATAATAGCAAAGAACAAGAGAAACAAGAAACCACCCTGAAAACTTGTATTAAACTCTTTACAGAAGGAATACAATTGAAGAAACTTCTTTCTTCCACACCTCTCTCAGATGCACAAGATCTCTCTCTAGATCTCTATCCCTTAAGAGCTCTCTCTCTCTCAAGTATAATCAACTCCAACAACCTGGATTGATACAACTCTGTATTGTTCTTTAACATTCACATACAATGAACTACTACAACCACCACTAAGCTAAGAAGATCTAATTATACATATAGAATTAGGAGACTTGAGCATGCACTTACAACCAATAGTTAAGCCTCTTGAACAAGGGCTCTAAAAACAATCTTACTAATAATAGAAATGCAAACTTAAGACTAAGACTTAAACTCATCATGCAAACACTCGATTCTGTCCTCAGAAATAGCATTCTGGATGCACAGGTAACCGATGCCGGTTCCTGCCTGCTTGCCTGTGACTGACGTCGGCCGATCCTTTGCCGATGCCAGTGTCTCTTCAACTACACCTGACCGACGTCGGTCTCTCCTGACCGACATTGATGACTATGTAAACCTACAACTTTGGTAATGTGCTCATATGTGAAGCTTTTAGGCTCCACACCTTAACAATCTCCCACTTGGAGATAAACACCTGCACTAGTACTTGTACAGCAACATCTTCTAGCTCCTCCATCTTCAACTTAATCATGAAGACCAATATAATTTGAATGAAGATTCAACTTCTTCTTTGTAACTAGCTTGGTTAACATATCAGCATGATTCTTGTCTGTATGGATCTTCTCCAGCTTCAACTCACCATCTTCCAATACCTGTCTTATGAAGTCGTACCTAAGTTGTATGTGCTTGGTTCTTGAGTGAAAGGCTAAATTCTTAGCCAAATGGATTGCACTCTGACTATCACTATATAATCTGCAACTCCCATGCTCCCTTCCAAGCTCTTCCATGAACCGTGTCATCCATATCATCTCTTTGCTAGCCTCTGTGGCTGCAATATACTCTACTTCTGTAGTTGACAAGGCAACAACCTTCTGTAACTTTGATATCTAGCTAACCGCCGTTCCACCTACAGTGAAAACATATCCTGTGGTGCTCTTCCTACCATCCAAATCACTTGCCATATCTGAATCTACATAACCATGTAGAGAAGTATCTGAACCTCCATAGCACAAGTGCCTACTGTTGGTTCCTCTCAGATATCTAAGGATCCACTGAACTACTTTCCAATGTTCCTTTCCTGGATTGGCCATATACTTAATTACAACTCCCACTGCTTGGGTAATATTTGGTTTAGTACACACCATTGCATACATCAAACTCCCTACTATGGAAGAATATGGAACCTTACTCATGTACTCTACCTCATCATGTGAATTAGGAAATTGTTCTTTACTCAACTTAAAATGTCCAGCCAAAGGTGTGCTTACCAGTTTAGCATCCTGCATATTGAACTATTTCAACACCTTGTCCACATAATCCTCTTGAGACAATATCAACCTGTGATTTTTCCTGTCTCTCTTAATGCTCATGCCAAGGATTTTATTTGTTGCTCCCAAATCCTTCATAGCAAAAGTTTGAGCTAATTTCACCTTAAGCTCAGAGATATCCTGCATGTGTGATCCTGTAACCAGCATATCATCTACATACAATAATAGAATAATATATCTAACATTATCCAATCTCTTAAAATACACACAATGGTCAGATTGACACCTACTGTAGCCATGCTCAGTCATAAACCTATCAAATTTCAAATACCACTGTTTAGGAGCTTGCTTGAGGCCACACAAGCTTTTCTTCAATCTGCACACTAACTTCTCCTTACCTTTGACCTCAAATCCTTCCAACTGTTCCATATAAATGTCCTCATCCAAATCTCCATGAAGAAACGTTGTCTTAACATCTAGCTGCTCAAGATGCAAACCCTCAACAGCAACCAAAGACAGTACAATCTGTATAGAAGTCATTTTAACAATAAGAGAAAAAATCTCACCAAAATCAATACCTGGCTTTTGTGCAAATCCTTTCACTACCAATCTGGCCTTATATCTCATCTATCCATTCTCACCTTCCTTCAACCTATAGGTCCATCTATTCTTCAGTGTTCTCTTACCAGCTGGCAACTCAACCAAATCCCATGTTTGGTTCTCTCTTAAGGACTCCATCTCCTCAACCATGCCACGCTCCCACTGACTCTTGGACTCCACCTATATTACTTCTTCAAAACTCTCTGGTTCTCCACCATCAGTTAGCAATAAATAGAATAATGAAGGAAAATATCTAATTAGAGGCTTACTTACCCTTTCTGACCTCCTAATGGGTGTCTGAGACTCGTTCACAACACACTGTCCACCCAAATTCTCTGACAGTGACCGACCTTAGTCACCTCCAGACCTTTTACTGGCCGACGTTGGTTCTACCTGACTGACATTAGTGCATGTTCTACCGACGTTGGTCTCTGTATGATCAACATTGGTTTCTATTCTATCGATGCTGGTTCCTATCCTACCGACGTCGGTCTCTGTGTTTTCCTGCAAGTGATTATTTCTTTTTCCCATGAGCTCATTTTGGACCATCACCTCGTCTAATTCACCATTGCTCTACCCAAATTGATTCAACTTCTTTAGCTGATCACTATACATCACTTTTTCATTGAAAACAACATCACAGCTCCTAATTATCTTGTTAGTTCCTAGATTCCAAAATCTGAAACCAAAATCATCTGAGCCATAAGCAATAAATGTGCACCTCATAGACTTAGCATCCAGCTTCTTTCTATTTTCCTTATCTACGTGCACAAAGGCTTCACAACCAAAAACTTTGAGGAATTAGAGATCTACCTTTTTACCTATCCAAGCCTCTTCTGGAATTCCACCATCCAGAGCTATAGAGGGTCCTCTGTTAATGAGGTACACTACAGTGTCAACAGCTTCTACCCAAAACTCTAAGGGCAAACCAACATGCAATCTCATGCATCTTACACACTCCATGATTGTTAAGTTCATCCTTTTAGAAATTCCATTCTGCTAAGGTGTCCTTGGAACCGTCCTTTGCCTATGGATTCCATGCATATAACAATACTAGTTGAACTTATAATTGCAGAACTCTCCACCATTGTCAGATCTCAGGCACTTCAATCTTTTGCCTGTTTCATTCTCAACCATAGCTTTCCAAATCTTAAAAGTCTCAAATACATTAGATTTCTTCTTAATACAATAGATCCATACCTTTCTTGTAGCATCATTTATGAATGAAACATAGTACTATGATCCTCCAATAAAAGCTACTTGAGCCAGTCCCCACACGTTTGTGTGAACAAGCTGCAACTTATGCTTCTTCTTTGTAGACCCAGTCTTGAGAAAACTAACCCTTTTCTATTTTCTAAATACACAGTGCTCACAAAATTCTAGATCCATGCTTTTCAAATCTAAAAGCTTACCTTTAGACTTAAGAATTGACATCCCCTTCTCACTCATGTGGCCAAGCCTTGAGTGCCACAATTTTGCATCCACATCTGAAGTAGATAATACAGAAGGAGAATTGTTAGTAACACAATTACACAAATAGAGAGTACCTGCTCTCTTGCCTCTGGCCATAACAAGTGCACCCTTGGTCACCTTCTAAGATTCTACTGTGAGAGTTACTGTACAACCCTCATCCCCTAACTTTCCTGTAGAAATCAAATTTCTCTTCAAGCTAGGAACATGCATAACATCTCTCAACACCCATGTGTTGCCGTTCTACATTTTCAGCTGCACTTTACCTTTGCCAATAATCTTACAAGGCTCATCATCCCCTAGATACACTATTCCAAAATCTCCATGGATATAGTCACTGAAATATTCCCTATTAGGGGTAGCATGAAAAGATGCACCAAAATCTAACACCCAAGATTCTATATTATTATGCAAAGAGAATATTAAAACATCTTATGTGATACCTGCAACCTTTGCTTCTTCTTTTCCTTTGTGTTGATTGTCCTCCTTAGGCTTTGACCAACAATCTCTGCTTATGTGCCCCATCTTTCCACAATTCCAGCATTGTGGCTTCCTGCCATTTTTGGATTTGGATCTACCTCTCCCCTTAGACTTAGATCTTGATCTCCCTTTCTTGCTCTTCTCTTTTTGCCTTCCCCTACTATCAAAACTTAAAGCGTTCCCAGATGTCTCTTCTGTGCTTTTCCTACGAATTTCCTCATTCAAGATAACACTAACAACATCCTCTACTTTTAAAATATTTGATGCAGATGCAGTATTGCTAACTGCCATTACTAAGCTATGCCAGCTTTCAGGCAAAGAACATAATATTAAAAGAGCTTTTATTTCATCATCAAATATAATTTTAACTGAACTAAATTGATTTACAATACCATGGAAATCATTCAGGTGATTAGATACAGATCTACCTTCCTGCATATGCAAATTAAATAGCTGCTTCATAAGATATACCTTATTGGAAGCTGAGGGTTTTTCATACAAATTTGTTAAAGTAGTCATGAACTCTACCATTGTTTTTCCCTGTGATAAATTAGATATCACAGCAGATGCTAGACTCAGTCTTATAGACCCCAGAGCCTTTCTGTCAAGAACTTCCCATTCTTCATCATCCATGTCTGTGGGCTTCTTTGCAATCCCACCTAATGATAAGTATAGATCTTTTTGATACAGATAGTCCTCTATCTGCATTCTCCAATGTTGATAATTTTTGCCATTGAACTTCTCCATTCTCAGTTTACTTTCTTCTACCATTGCTTCTCCCACTCAAATAGAAATCCCTGCAGAAACTCCTGTGAGCAACCTGTAATCAATACACACTACATAGATCTGAACCACCTGTTAGTGAATCTGAGCTTTGATACCAATTATTGGATATCAAACTCTAAACCTACAACCAAGGCTCTGATACCACTTGTTGGGGATCAACCAACAATATGATTACACTTATGAAAGCAATAAACCATGGAATTAAATCAGATAGATAAGTAACTAGAATTAGATAATAGCAAAGAATAAGAGATACAAGAAACCACCCTAAAAACTTGTCTTAAACTCTTTACAGAAGGAATACAATTAAAGAAACTTCTTTCTTCCACACCTCTCTCAAATGCACAAGATCTCTCTCTAGATCTCTATCCCTTAAGAGCTCTCTCTCTCTCAAGTACAATCAACTCCAACAACCTGGATTGATACAACTCTGTATTGTTCTTCAACATTCACATACAATGAACTACTAAAACCACCACTAAGCTAAGAAGATCTAATTCTACATATAGAATTAGGAGAATTGAGCATGCACTTACAACTAACAGTGAAGCCTCTTGAACAAGGGCTCTAAAAACAATCTTACTAATAATATAAATGCAAACTTAAGACTAAGACTTAAACTCATCATGCAAACACTCGATTCTGTCCTCAGAAATAGCATTTTGGACACACAGGTAACCGACACCGATTCCTGCCTACTTGCCTATGACCGATGTCAGCTAATCCTCTGCCGATGTCGACGTCTCTTCAACTGCACCTGATCGACGTCGGTCTCTCCTGACCGATGCTGGTGACTGTGTAAACCTGCAACTTTGGTAATGTGCTCATATGTGAAGCTTTTAGGCTCCACACCTTAACATAATGGTCAATAAGTAGATGTTCAGTATTACTTATTATTCTTCACTTCTTTATTCTCAAATGGTTGGAAATGAACTTGTATATATAGTTATATTTTACCCTAAATCCTTTTGAATGTCATTTGTATGGGGTTGATCTAGTCAACCATGTATGTTTTTAGGAGATAACTCACTAGGTCTGAAGATATGTAGGCTAAAGGTTTAACAAAATACAAAGTGAAAAGAACCAAAAATATTATAGGGTCAAACTAGTTGACCTTGTATAATACTCAAAGGCTAAAAATTGTACATGGTGGACCTAGTCGACCTAGTACAACCAACTATCAAAAGGGGGATGAGGCAAGGAATAAGAGGATAATGATGTGATAAATGATTAGAATGGATAAAAATAAGATGAATAAGATTAATGTAAATGGTTTTAGGATACAAGTGTGTAGATAATGTGTGGAAAAATAGACAACAATCTTACAAAGTACTAGTGGTTTATCCACCCCTTTCTTGGTGCACCCCTTAAAGCATACACTTAGAGAGATTGAGGCTTGATGGGTTCCTACAAGATATAAAGTGTTAGTAGGTGATAAAAATTTGAAAATATTATGTGTATACACTTTCCATGACTTCTGATGCATGTATATGGTCTTATGAGATCTCCAAACCATCCTTAAATATAAATATCATATAGTCTAATGGCAAATATTCATCTTTTAAACCAATGTCATGATCTTATATCTCACCATCTTATCTGAACTAGACAGGTCAACTTGTGAGAAACCTTTTCACCATATTCACTAACCTCTAAAAATTCTAACAAATATGAGAATGTCTTAAAATTCTTGAACAACATCTTTATACACTTGGTTTCATAATTCTATCATGAAAACACATTCCAATTCATCTTCTCACTATTGCTTGGGTTTTTCACTATTTAAACCATTAGGCCTATTAGTGACTAGATAACTTAGATTACTAATTTAACATAGTTGATGACTAAAACCTATCCATAAACCTTCATGGACATGAACATTAGTATCTACCTTCTCCCATTCAATGCAAGTTTTAACTTCTAGAACTACTTGTTTAGAAACATGCCTGTAACTCAACATTTTCTCTCTCTGCTCTCTAACCAATATCACTTGGAGGTACCTAGTAGAGTCCACTATAGATATAATATATTACATAATCAATTCAATCCACAGTAATCCATTTTGAGTAACATCTTCAACATTGGTTCTTCATTAGGCTTTTAAGAGGGTTTTAACTAGTTTCCACTCTTAATGATTGTTCATAAATCATAACCCCTCAATCCAAAATATAAGACCTCAAATTTTTATATATGACCTTTAAAATCTACCATTAACTACTTGGGTTCCCATGTAAATTTTTTAAGAGATAATTATCATAAGAAAATCATTCTCAAGTTGAGAACCCTTCATTCGCAGCACTCAAGAAACCTCCAAATAACATTTCATGCCTTATCCTTTAAAGTATGACCTAAAAATATATGAATAAACTTAAAAAAAAATACCTCACCTCTAAAAAATCTTAAATTATCTCAAACACCTTGAAATTTGATCATGATCCTTTATTAAGCCACACTCTCTATATATACCATAGTCTTCATACCTTACTAGGATTTGAGCTGACCTTCATGACTCTTTCTATACTCTCAAAACCTCATTTTCATGATAAACATATCATTATAATTCCATAAAACCTATCTCATTCTTAAACACTACCATACATCCTTCACATGCCTTGATAATAGATCATGTTACCTCATTAGGCTAGTTTGGGTCTAGGAGTGGTCTAGATGTAAATTTAATCTAAAGTTCTTACCCATGTATGATTACCCTAATACTCTCATGAGTGATTCAATACCTTAAATACATTATCAAATATCCTTCACAACCTATCACATGCCTAAGATCACTCACCTCATTATGCCACTAGCTCATACCTCTATCATGCCATGACTAGACTCAAGCTTCCAATGCACTTGATGCCTTGAACTATTTCTTCCATGTTGTTACCTTAATAAAAAATCAACCAAGAATATTTAATACATTACACCACAATCATATCACTACACCATTCTCTTTATGATAAAAACAATCTTCCATAGCCTCATACATACCAAAATCGCATGACTAAGCTTCATATGACTAGACATCTTTCTTCCATGCACCTAAACACCTTTGACATCATTATTGACATCAACCTTTACTTTAATGTAACCATAATAAATTATTTTCATTAAAATTTTATCTTTCCTTTAAATTATCTCTTACCTTCTAATTCTCTCTTTTCACATGGCTCACCCTGAAACTCTTCATGTCATGACAATTTTCATGACCACACTTTTCTCTCTCATGAACATAATTTTTCATGTACCTTAACATCAACATATTTCTATCTGAGAATACATTCTCTTTATGTCACTATCATTATTAATCATATAACTTTGACATCAATGAACATTATTCATTTATATGATGTACCATGTTGACATCAATGACAACAACATGCCAAAATGAATGAGTCCATATCTATGGATAGGGTGAGTCTATAACTACTGGATGAGTTCAAATCAATGGAATGTGAGATTTCATAGCTTCTAAAAAAGTTTTTATATTGGTATAGAGAATACTTGTTATGTTTTGGAGCCTATTTCCACATTACAATGTATTTCAAAATCTTTACATTAAAATGTATTGTACACTCTTAATGTACTCTTAATTTTTTGGGCCCCCTTTTTTATATAAGTATAGATATGTGGTTTATCTATATTTTTATATGTGTGATATCATCACCCATGATTAATGGAGAACTGTTAAGGGTTGACTTGGCCCATGGTTTTAGTACCCATTATTCTGTAAAATTGCTATGTTGGTTGCTTATTGATGTAGTAGGTAATACATTGGTAGAACTAAGGTTTGAAAATGTGAATAGAGTGTGTGTATTTAGGTATTAATTTAGGAGCGTTAGTTTAGCATAAATCCAAACAATATTTGTGAATTTTAATTATGAGAGGATTGATTTGAGACTGGATTTTACTCTTGTTAGATTGTAATAAAATTTGAGCAGGTACTTCTTGGTGAATGTAGCCCAAATTGGGTGAACCACATTAAATCATATCTTGTTGTTATGTATTTTAATTTATAATCTTTATGTATATATATTCATATCTCTTTTAATTATGATTATATGAAATTATTCTACATTAATTTATGTTTTATCCCTAACAAGACTTGAATGAACTAGAAGAGTGTCCAATGATTTATAGTTTTCCAAAATCTTAGAATTATTTCTATAATTCACTTTGTAATATCAACATAAAGGTTTTTTATTCCTTATAGATTATTTTACATTTGTATATACATAAAATGGAGAGACTAAACATGCAAATATTTATAATTAAATAATAGAGTTATTGATTTAAGCTTTAGTTACATTGAGTAACATAAAACATCCTATTTACTACACTAAGATTAGATACAAGACTAAGATCCTTGTATTGATCAGTCTAAAGGAGAGGTAATGGAAGAAAAATAAATAAAGATAGTAATAATGAGCCATATTTTGTACTCATCATTTCCCCCTTGCTTTACCTTTTATAAATACCTTTTGTAAAATTAGATAATGTTTGTTCCATCATAATTTTGAATTTTGGCTTGTAAGCACTAGATGAGATCATATATGTGAAATTCATTAGCCCAATGATTGTCTAGGGGACTAGTGAAATCTTGATATTTTAGCACCATTTGTTGTCAATTCTGAAATTATTCATCTACTTGAGGACTCCATCTATGCCATGATGGAATGGAAGTCAAAAGAAGTGGTGGCCTAAATATCATGCCAAACCAAATTTGTTCTCCTCATTAATTAATGACATCAACAATAATGTCATTGATAGTGTGTTACCTTCATAAGCTCCATCTTAGATTGGTTGGATATATCACCTCTCTTCTTTTTAATAAAACTATCAATGTGTCCTAACATCTAATACTAGCTATAAATATATCATAAAATTATTATCTTGTATATAGATCAAGACACTATTGTTATTGAAAGCCTTTAAGTAATAATCCTTAATGTTTGGAGTCATCATATAGGTAATTTTGAAGTTAATCAATAAATTCTTGGCACTAACAAAAGCAAGTCTAATACATAGGCCTAAGGTTTTGGATTTTTCCATATATTCCTCATATCTAGCTTTCTACGATATCTAATTTTTAAAAATATAAAGAATATCCCTCAGATGAACTTCTTCTACATATATATTGACCATGAACTTATTAAAATCTCCTAAAATTAGATTATATAAATAAAACTCACATAAAAAATCTTGTTTTAGAGTGGATTCCTAAAAAATGTTTATAACCATAGGAGGATATTCAATGTTGTGAAGTAAATCACATGAAATTATTAGTATCTATCATCTATAAAACTAAATACCAGCTATAAAAAGGAGAGGGAGCTATGAAAGCTAGGATATTTTTGCCTTTCTAACATGCAATCTATAGATTTGCTTCAAGTTTTTGAGTCTGTTATTTTCTTGCTCCAAATTTTATTTCATGGTATGTTTTTATTTTTCTAAAATTTTATTTTGTTCTTTGAGTTCATTAAACTCATAACATACTTGATTCCATTTATCTAGGTACTCAACATGAGAAATAATGGTTTGACAAGCTTGATCTATTAAAGGTTTATAAGAAAATGAAGTTTACATATAGAGCTATTGTTATTGATAGTTTTTAATTTGTTATGTTAACAACATATTTTATTCATCTAATTTAGTGATGTATATCCAAGAATTTATCATGTCTTAATTATAATGATTTTTTAATTTCTCAAGCCTTTTGTTCCTAGTTATGTGATCCAAATATTTGTCTTTAAAACTATCTAATCCTTGAGTCAAAGAAGAGTTGAGTAAATCCTTACATTGTAGCTAAGCTAAAAGATCAACAATATCTATAGCTTACTATTTGATGATGACCTCAACCTTTGATAGTGCCTAGATGAGATGCAACTCTAGATCTTCAATTAAGCTAGATTCTTATTGACAGCCCATTATACTTTTCCTTTGCATAATACTAGTCTTACCTTAGGATTTGAAAAATATGGAGAAGATTCTACTTCTTGTACTTCAATTTCTTCTATGAGTATGTTTTCTCTTTGAACATCTACCTCATTAGGAATATATAATGGGATAGGTTATTCATCATAGATTATTATTGATGACTTAGGAATCTTTGTTATGATAACTTATTCATCAAGAGTTTCTACTACTAACTCAAGAACCTCTCCTGTGATAACTTCTTCATCAGGATCTATTTTTATTGTTTCTACCATTGTTGCAAAAAAGAACAATGGTGAATGTCTGAGGATACCAAGAGTGGTAGTTGATTCTATTTCCTCATCATCTTATGACAAAATTAATCTTATACATTTTATTTATATCTATATAGGGGAAATAGGTTCCTCTATAAAAGTATCCTCAACAAATTGTGAACAAAGATCTTTAGATTTAGGGTTTACATAAGACTATGAAACCCTATTTCTTAGTTTTCATTTTGTTATAGTCTACTGAGAAGTCTGTGTAACCACATGTGTAATTTTTAATCTATTCCAATGTCTCTCACTAGACAAAACCCTAACCCTAGAAGAAAAAGCTTCTTCTTCTGTCTTTGGTATTAGTGATTTTCTAGAGGATTTTGAAATAGATTCTAGGGACTAACTAAATATATTATTCCAAAAAAAATTTCATGTTTATTTTCTTTGTTGAATAAAATGATGTTGAATAATTAAATGCATAATACCATAATGATGGACAGGAGTTGATCTATTAGTGCCCATAATCTGAATGGCTCCATACATGAATAAAGGAAGGTTAACCCTATGTTAATTCTACTGTTGGCCATAATTAAGGTCAATAATGATATGCATTTCTTCACACCCCAACACATTATATTACCCTTCACACATGAAATATTTTATTACCCAAAAATAAATAGATTTTCAAGGTTCATATAGGGTTTCCCTACTAATCCCTTTTGCCTTTCTTTGATGGATTTGAACACATACAGTAGACAATTATGCATTTCCATTAAATTTTGAAATTAGCTGAGAAAAAGAATCTATTTCAAGTATTATTTTACCTTCTTCATCAATTCCATAAATTTCATTGATGATTGATCTAGAAAATAGAATTTTGATACCTGTCACTGTAGTGGAGTCTTCTATTAGATTAATAATGAATTCCTTCACTAAAGCTTCATCATACCCTTCAAATGTTTGAAAAAAATGATAACCATCCAGACTCTTCAAAAACTACTATAGAGATATCATCTATCATAAATTTGGTTATGAACTCAGGTTTAGAATGTTTCTTGTGTCCCATGGTGGCTTTGACAAATCTCTGAAAGATGGGGGGTTTACAAGGTGAAACAGTTAGTTCCAATGAAAATAATATGGAAATGAAAATGAAAAGAAATGATTCAAAAATATATATATTTGGTTTAATGGCTACTGACATAATCTGAAGCAATCATCATACAACATGAAAGTTAAATGAAATTATCTTTAAGAAAGATCTAGTGTACTTACATACTTATGAGACTCATGCACCATCAAACTCAACAAATTTATTCAAGGTACTTTGGAGTGAGTCTGTAGGTAGTTTATGTTAGGGATAGCCTAATGTTAGTGTTCACATTTATGTATTTACTTTAATGTAAATTACTATTTATTGAATAGTAATTACCGTATAGAATGTTTGTAGATAGTTACATTGATATATTAATAATATATCACATATTTAGTTGGTTAGTAAAATATATTGTTTATAGAAACAATATATTTTTGTTATAACCATATCTCTATTAACAAGTTAGTGGTTTATTAGTTTATTTATGAGAGATATTGGTGGATATTATATCTCCCCAATTATAGGAAATAGTTTTCCTATATAAATTTTCTAATATCTCATATGAATAATCATTAGAGTGTGTGAATATAGTATAGAATAGAATATTATTATTTGAAATATTGTCTCAATGTTTGACTTTATTACATAGTGTATGGGGTAGATCTTTTGAATACTCTAATAAACCCTACAATCTGGTACCATAGTAGGATTTTTGATGAAAGGATAGGAAAAATAGGGGCAAATGATTTATTCTTCACCCCTATAGATGAGGAAAGAATGATTATTGAATAGATCTTTGTTCCTATGGATGGTGGTAGACAAAGGTGATACTCATTGTCTAAACATTATTACATTATTTCTATTAGTGTAAAGACTTGTTTAGTGAAGATAGGGAAATGACTATTTTGATATCAACACTTTTGTTTACTTCTTCAACATATGGAGAAAAACACATTGGTAGTCATATAAAGATTTTGGTAGCTTTGATCTACCTTTTATGATAAATTGATATCTCTAATCTCTATAATTAAGCATTGAATTTTCTATTTGATGTGCCTTATATAGGATCTACTTATACTACCAATTCATAGGAAATGTCTCATCTCTTATTTGAAAGACTCATGAACTTGGTGATCTCTTTCCACATGATCTAGTAATAAGATTCAAGGTATTTGAATGTTTAAACTTCTATTACATGATTGAAGTAGTTAGAGATTTGAATTATCCTGATCTACATTGAATCCCTTGGTTTAACACATGTTGCATATGAAATTGATGGATCTAACAATGAGTCCATAGGTAAAATCTCTACCTTGAACATTGCATGATCTTTGATATCTCACCCGTGCTTGACATCTTATTCAAAAAATTACTACCAAGGATGTATCTTCCAACTTGTTGTCTTATCAAGTTAAAAATTTATTGATCTACACATTCTTCTTAATTTAGCAACATCATTCACAAGCCCAAGTACATTGCCTGCAATACTTCTACTGAACCTTGAGCATTTCTTCCACATGTGCATTTCACCAACATTTAGCCATCATCCCAGTCCATGTAAGCTAAGTTATCTTCCAAGTGCATCAGTTTTTAGTCTAAGAATACTGAATTTATCTTCAGTTATAATTAATATTTTTATTTTGAGTATATTTCTAATGATATTTATAACATTGTTTAAATGTTATATTGTGTAATTAGTGGCTTGTTGTCCTAGTTGTTAAAGTCTAGTTTGATATAGTTAATTATATAAAATGAGTCATATTTTTGAGTTTATTGGTGAGTCCAAGTGTTTTTTAGAAGTTTGGTTTATTCACTAAGTGGGTCAAGTTATAGTAATATTCATATTATTTTTTAATCAAATGTGTCAAAATTTATTTGGGTCCATAGTCAAACTATTGTAAAAAATCCAAAAGATAATTTTATGTCAAAAGACATATTCTTAATATAATCCATAGTCAATTTTTTGTGTTTCGATATCTCTGTTGAGCGTATTTTGTTGATTTACCAAGTTCCATGAGAGCCTTATGAACCTATGTTCTACTAATTATTTAACATTCATTATATGATTTGAAGTAATAGGTTTCATGGTGAGGATATTCATTTTGAAAACATAGAAATGTATCCAAGTCTCTTTGCATACATTGAATCATTACCTTGTGCATAAAGGAGAAATATTCTAGGGCCCTAGATAAATGAGGTAAAATTCATGAAATTTATAAGATCTAATGGCTCTCACTTCATCATACCCCTTGATCAGATGATGTGAGGGAATCTTGAAGATCCTAAAGCCTTCACCCAGTGAACCAATATCATGCCATCACAAAGATCATAATCAATGGATCATGCTTAAGTAGGGATAAAGATCCAATGGCATGAGATTGCCTAAGGTTAAGTGCATCTCATTTATTAAACATAAGATTAAGCCTAAGTTTTAACATAACACCTTGTTGTATATTTTTAAATACAACAAGACCTTGGGTTAAAACTTAGGTTTCAAATTTATTACTTGAAGGAGCCAATCATGTACAAACATCCTAGATCCTAATCAATGACCATGTGGTGATCTCATAATAATCATAACCAAATGACATAATGGTGTGCATTCACTTGGAAATTGTTGTGTTGCATCTTCAAGATGTTTTGATGAATGAGGTGAGGAATTGCCCAATGAGCTGAATGAAAAATATGTGATTATCTTAGGGGACTTATAAGGCTTTATCTCATGAAAATTCCCATGCAAAATTCATCCTATTTACAAGGTAATGACTTGTTCATTTCCTTATGTAATTAATGAGTGCATTTTTGGGGATCAAAAGGATCTTGCATCCTTCCACGTATCAAGAAGGATGGTGTAAAGGTAAAAATATGGTCAAGACCCCAAACTAGATTCTAAGTTGGACATGTGATAATTACTCAATGTTTTATAAGTTTTGGGCCCTTTCAAAGATTGCCTCACTTACCATTTGGTGGGCAAGGTTCAAAAAGTCTCTAGGGCCCAAACACTTAGATTTATAAAGTAAAATAATGACACATGGCATTCTCAGTTCCCATTGGTAGCTCAAAACATATTACACTATTGTACCAAAGGGATTAACAAGTAAATAAGTGAAAAAGTCCCTAAATGACTAGAATATAAAGGTTTCTTATATAGATCCACATGTTGCAAGGAGGATTACTTGACATGAAGGAAATATTTGCACCTTCTCCTTCCTCTTTTGAAAGAAGATTAAACAACTAAATGGGGTAGTTAGTAATTAGTCATTATGTTTCAAAGCATTAATGTCAACCCTAATTTGAAATGAAAAAGATTATAACTAAGGCATTTTCCTTCCTTCACATTTACCTTTTGCATTCATATATTCTACTTATAGCTTCAAGCTATCTATGTGTCCTACCTATGTACAACATGAAATTTATCTATCTAGCAAGTGATTATGACAAATTACTCAAAAATTTCTAGATTTAATTATATATATCCGTCCAGATTATAAGTAAGTGTTCTTTTATCTCCTTGTATTGTGTCCTTTGAGAGGGTTTGAATGTATTTTGAGGGTGATTAGAGAGAATAATTTGTTTGAGTTTAAATTATTACACTAGAAAGCTAGGAAACAATGGCATTTCATTCAACATCTATGAAAAGTAACATCATTTCTATTTTGGATGAAATCAAGGATACATATGTTTAGGGGTTAAAATTTTCAACCAACCAAACCTTCTACAAATACTCTCAAATATTGGCATGAGTTTTATCACCCCTACGATAGTATCTCCCTTGGCTTCTCCATAACCAAAACTAGTAGTTACATATGCTAGAGTGTATCTACCAAATATCAAGACTATTATTGATGGAAGCTAATTAGTTGTCTGCTCTTTCACCACTTTAGCATTTAGAAACATGCTTGGGATTCCTCCCCAGCCTAAAATTATCACACCTTCCATGTAGGAATGCAAGGAGTATGTAGACAAGAATGACAAAATGATATGGGACATTGCCAACTCTTGTTGGCTAGCCAAGTAAATGTAAAAAGTGTCAATAATGACTAATAATCTAAAACTAGTAGAATTTAATGAATTTTCCCAATACGTGATTTCTATGGTAGCTAGAATTTATGGGATGCCCATCATAGAGAAGTTTGATCCTTGGATTTTCATAATTTTAATCTATGTGTTGGTGTAACAAAAGAATCTAGATTGAGCTGCCATCTTAAGTGATAACTTTCATAAATAGATGATGTAACTTTAGGTTGCTATCGACTCATAAGAGGAGTTCACAGGTACATTCTACATGTCTTCCTACCTAATGTATAATTTGGTGCATAATAGGATGTTCCATGGGCTCATAAGGAATCCTAGTGTAATGAGGATATATGAGGCTTATCAAGAAATTGCTTTGGATGGCTTCAAAAATAACTTTTGGAATTTTTATAATTATTTCTTCAATACTATGATGAGTGTCTTCTATCCTCTGAGAAGCCTTAATAGGATGTCTAAGGTAACCAAATAAATAATTGATAAGTATGGAACCTCATATATTTAATTTAGAACATTTACTTATGTCAGAGTAATTGGCTACTCAGGGTCTCCATATAAGCTTTCAAGATACCTAGATGATCAAATAGTAGTGATAGTGTTGAGCTAGTAAATGGTTCCCCCACATGAAATAATAGTGGGAAAGAAGGTAAACATCCCTTCAAATTTTTAGTTATAATTAGACACTATTCATGTCCTTTTGTTACCAATTCCAAGAAATTGGAGAAAGAGATGGCATAATATGTGATTGGCAAGATGCCACCTGAGAAGAAATATGATGTCAAATGGTGGGTGAACATATCAACATGTGTGATTCTATATCAATCACATTATGAAAACATCTGGTTTGATTGTATTATTGAAGATGATGTAAGAAAACTAAGCTTTATAAGGATAACAATGCAAAAATCCATCACTTATAATATTTCTCTCATCCCAAAGGACATGAATGATAATAAGAAGACACTATCTATAGTTTACAATCAGTCCAATATTGAAAACTAGTCCATCTCATAGGTGGACTTCACTATTAGGGAAAATGATTCCATATCATGGAGGGTCATGGAAATCATGAGAAGAACCTTCAAATGGTTAAAGGAACATGGGGTTGAATTAGGATAATATCTCCACTAGGGAAGTTACATTGGCAAGTGTCACCCCAATATACATTACATTAGAAGGAGCCCCAATAATACCAGCCATCTTAGCAACCATCCTAGTAGTCAGTCTAGCTATTGTTCCACTTGCTTCATCCATGGCTCCACCAGCAAAATATCCAATAGTTGTCCTTAAATTACTTACTCAAGGAAGATAGGATTTAAAAATGAGGTAGAGAAACCCAAGAAAAAAAGAATCAAGAGGGTTCTGCATCCTCCAATTGGGAGTCCTAAGAAAAGGAAGGAGGTTGTATTCAAGGACCTACCTTCTAAGGAACTTATCTTGAAAAGGAAATAGGATCAATCCTCATACACTCAATGGTTAAGAGATATGAGTGAAGAAGAAGACTCAGATGAAAATAGGCCCATTTCTAAGGTTATGATGAAACAATGAGCATTCATTACTCCACCAGTGAAAATTGGGTAGAAAACTCTAAGGGAAAGACCCCAAAACCTAGTAAAGGTCTCAATAGTTGGTTTATTTCTATAAGAGAATCATTTAGGAATGAAATGTAAGGGTAATGAGGAAGAAATTTTGGCCTTAAGGGATCCTCTTTATTTTGAATATGTTGTGTAATTTGGGGTTAAGGTGGCCACTCAAGTTCAGGCCCCTTAGGAAAAAGAAACAACCTCATCAAACATAAAAACATTTGTTGAAAATGTCATCACCCAATCACTAGCCCAGGATAATAAAGGTAAAGTTGAATTAATGAATATGTCTGATGAGAAAGCGAAGGTGGATTTAGAGTATAATATTTAATTCACCACTAATCTTAAAGTGGTGGTTAAACAAAGAGGCCCATAAGAAACTCCAAATGTATCATCAGTTGTCCCTTCCCCTCTAAAGGTGTCAAGTTTAGCACTAGAGGAGAATGAAATTATAGAAGGTGAGGGGATCAAACCTAAAAATGGGTACCCCCACCCATATAGAGATAAATAAGGAATTGGACCAATCTAATAAGGGTGATGAGGAGGGTAATTTAGGTAGTGTTGCCTCAGTTAAAGTACCATGAGGTCTCCTTCCTTGAATCAAAGCTCATGATCCAATCCAGAATAAAGGTATAGAGGCCATGATTGGTGAAGAGTTTTGTGAAGGAAATAATTAAGCCACTATAGGCTCATCTCTACTTGAGGCTCAAGTGAATAAGAAAGTGAATTGGTTGTAAAATTTTCCAGTTAGTCCTTAGTATAAGGGAGCTCCATTAAGAAATTACTTGAGGAGTCTCACCAATTTAGTTTGGATCTTGAAGTCTTAGAGCAAGTATAACCAAGCCTTGAATAAAGACCCAGAGAAAATAAATAAGGTGGAAAGGAGTTGGAAAGTGATGAATAAATTGAATAGTTTGTGTTGAGTCCATATCCCATTCCTATGGCACTTCCTACACCAGGTAATCTGATGATACCACCTTTCATTATCTCAAGGATTGAATTAATGTCTACTACATCAATGGGAATTAAGACCAAACCACTTATCTGGGTTAAGGAATAGGTCAAAAAAAGAAGGACATCATGATCAAAATTAGGGAAATTGATGAAGTAAATATCACTCAGGGGTATAAGGCCAAACCCCCCAAGAAGGCCAAGACAAACTTCATAATCATTCTCACTATTATAGGTGAAAGAAGTGTGGAGATATCCATCCCCCTACAAGATTATTTAAATAAAGATGCTCCCCTTGAGAGTTACACTATTTATAGATACAACGTAGGGGAGCCATCAAGGACTAAGCTAAAGTGAAACTCATAGGTTTTGGTAAACATTGTGCCTCATTAAATGGACAAAGACAAAGCCACCATGGAGGAATTAAAGGCAAAAAGTTAGGCTATGATCCAATACTTACAAAATTTATTGAGTGACCCTAAGGTAGTAACTCTAACTACCAATATTGCTCCACATCATCCTCTTTTCACATTAGAGTCATTTGATTTTGGCTTAATTGATGACCTAATATCTAGAAGAAGGGAAATGAGAAAATATCAAGAGGATTTATGCACTAAGATCAAAGAAGTAGTCCATGCAACATTAAAATACTTGAACAATATAGTGGATAATAAGATGGAGTGTTGTGCCTAAATGTTTATCTATGAAGTAGACATTAAGAATTAGGAAGAAGTCTAGTGGAAAATAGATGAGACTTTTTGAATGGGCATATATACTTTGATAATAGAAAGGATTATTACTCCTAATGATCATAATAAGCCTAGAGAATTTCAAATGAAAATCAAGAATTGATTGGCGATAATCAAATATGGCATCTTCAACTTGAAAGGAGAAGATTAGTCCTTCAATAATACAATAATAGAGATATACATTATATGTAGAAAGATGGTAAGCCTTGATGGTGCAATTGATTTAGAGGAAGAGACAATACACACTACTCTAAAAATCCTCATTGATGTACCATTAAATTCCTTTGATGTTGATAAAATAAAGTAGTTGGTGTAACTTGATAATCTTATGACTAGCTTAAGGATCTCATCAAATGAAAGAAAATTGTGCTTTAGAATATTACCACCTGGCTTGAAGAGTACCACATAAAATTAATTTATCAAGCAGGCCTAGATCAAAGGAATATTGACCCTATGTTGGAGGGATATAAAATGTATAATAAAAGGTTGGTAAAATATTCTATCATCCAAATCAACTCCATAGTATAATTAGATATTTTGGTTTTTTTGAGCTAGCACCACTTCTTTCTTCTCTTCCCTTATTTCTTCTTACTTCTCATTTCCCACTGGGAAACCATTGTTCTTGGATCATTAGTAGTACATCCATTTTAGTTAGTTTTTGTATAATCATATGGATAAGAAAGGGATGTTTTTGTCTATTATGCAAGTGTAAAAAGGTTTTGTTTTTTCCTTTATGAGATCTTCCTCCATGTAGATAACTAGAAAATATTTTGATGAGGTGGAGGATCAATATTGAAATCATCACATAAACATGAACATATCCAAGGAATCATGTTTGTTACAAGGTTCAAAAGACTCTAAGCTCATGAAATAATTTTCCAATTGGAGAATCTTTAGGAATATACTAGGATTAACTCAATTATATAAGTAAATGTGGTATGTCCCTTTACAATGGTCAATTAAATTTTTAGTCAAGAGCTATAGCCTCAAAGAGTTCTCTCTATGTATTATTTCTAGTACCAAATTGATTTCTATTGTAAAATCATTATAAATATTTGAGAGCATTTGATTTATCTCCCTTGTTATAGAATTATCTTTCATAGTGTTAGGTTGTATGTTATGCAGAAAATATTCTATTTAATTTCCATTATATTTATTAATGAAATATGTTCATGCTTTTCATTCTCTTCTTATTTTTGAAGTGAAAGGCTCTATTTTACATGCTTATTAGATTGGTTATTTGGTGTATTCATCTTTATGGTAATCATTTAGAGTTTATATCTAGGTTGTAAAATCCTTTTTTCTCTAAAATTTAGGAATAGGGTGTTGAAATACTTTTTAAGGGTAGTGTTGGGATCATAGATTCAGTTAGAAGGAATTATTAATGGATCATTCATAGTATTAATTTTTAGACTTTGATGATCACTTGTGCATGATTTCATCTCATTTGTTTTTGATCTATAATGCATTTATTGGTGAAGATGATATAATAGTTTAGTGAATTTATTTGTGCTCATTTGTTAACCCTCCAAATTCTATTCTATTAAATTGAAAAATATTGTCCCACCCTATCCTACCCCATAGATTCACCCTAATTTGATTAATCTAAAGTGGGTCTACATGTAAGTGATGTTATCCCATTACATATTTTACATGTCACTTGCACTCAAAACCACCCTACCTTTGCATATCTAAATTGTGTTTGAGCCTATTTTTCCAAAGAATTAGAATTGCCTTTTCTATATGCATGCATCTACTTTGATCATTATTTGAAATCATGGAAGCTGCAACCACCTTCCACCATCTTCCTTTACCTTAAGTAGCTTGTGTCTACTTTATGAAATTTGTTTAGTCTATGTGACAACCTCTCCAAGTGGGCTAAGAAAGGGTGGTTATGTTCTATTTATACTTTCTCATATGCTCCTAATATTGATGGAAACCCTTAATTAATAACCCATTCCCCCTTTCCAACCTACAATCTAGGTACTCTCACCTTGATTGAAGTAAATCCAAAATATGCTAGAAGCCAACCATATCTATAGTAAGATTCCTTCCATATGTCATACAATCCTAGTGAATTGATGATAATACCCCCTTACTTGGATATAATGACACTCCCTTGGGGTATTCTCATCCTTTGCTTACCACTCCAAAACCCATGTAGAGCTTGGACCAATGAGGTGTAAAGCTAGGAACCAATAATTGTTTGGCACTATTTTCAAGGATAATCCTTATTGCTTATGTTGCCAAGGAATCTTGTAGAGAGTTTTTATAATATTAAGGTTCTCTACCTATTTGTGATATTAATATTATCATTGGCTCATCAAAATCACAATAGTTATTTGGTGTCATTATTGAGGACAATCCTTGTTACCCATGTTTCTAGGGAATCTTGTAGAGAGATGTTGCAATCTTAAGGTATTTTGCTGATTTGTGATATTTTGATTGTCTTTGGTTTGTCAACATCACAACAGTTTTTTGGCACCATTGTGAAGGATAAGAACCCATTGCCATGGATTTAGTGTTGTTGTGTTATGAATAGCATATTTGTATCATAACTCTATTGGGGATGTTCACCCTTATGGTGTAAGAATTTTTAAAACATTCTTGGAATTATCTTCAGTATTTAAAATTTTTCATTCTATCAGTTTTTGTTAGTAGTTTTATTTTTTATAGTCTAGAAGTTTTTCCTTCTAGTGGTGACTCCATTATATTAAAATTTAAAATATCAGTGCCTATTGTATGTACTCTCCTCTATCTTGAAAAGTTTTATTTAGATATGCAAATCTAGAGGGTACTAGGTCTTCCTTTCAAAAAGATCCATCTAATAAGCTTTTCCTCGAGTTAAAAGATATATCTAGAAGGAAACAAGTGTAGAATCCTATTGTAAGACAAAACTTAGGCAATCAAGTAAGCCCTAAACAATTTGTCCCCCATTTTATTTACCCCCTTTTGTCAAATATACCTCTAGTTTTAGGATATCAAAACACTTTAAAGAAATATGAGCTCCATACAAGTCAATCTCCTTCTCTACAAAGAAATCTTTCTCCTCTTGCAAAGCCATTAATGCATCATTCTATTTATCCTCTTTTAAGTCCTCATAGTATTCATTCAAAACTATCCCCTAATTCATGTTCATCTTCAAATTTATATATGGGAGACTGTGATCAAAGAAGAAGGAATTTTAATGCAAGCAGTGACAATGGTGAAGAAGAAGATCAAGATCTAGGTAATAGACATAGACCATTTGTGATCCCAATGTTTAGACCTATCAAATTTAATTGTATTCCTAGTTTCCCTAATGAATTTCTAATTAAATTTAGAAATATATTTCCTAAATTTCAAGGGAATAATGCCATGTTTGGGGAACAAAATTTAAAAACTTCCTCAAATGTTATTGAAGACAATGAAATTGACCTAGAAGATGTGTGCAAAAAGATCTTTGTGAACACACTAGAAGAAAAGGCTTCATAGTGGTTTAAATCCCTCCTTGATGGATCCATAGAAACATTATAAGCCATGCTTGATGAATTTAAGATGTAATTTGGTGATAGCATTGATCCTAGATTCTTGTTTTCTAAATTTGGAAACCTCAAGAAAAATCCTAATGAGTGTGTTCAAGATTTTAATTCTAGATTTAGTAAGGTATTGATAAGGCTGCTAGAGGACATTAGACCCAGTGGTGTTTCTTGTTTGATCAAATATTGTGATGTCTTTGACAAGAAGGTAACCTATTATCTTAGAGATAAAGCTCCCATAAATCTGAGGATGGCTTTTAATTTGGCTATCCAAATAGAGAATAATATAAAATCTATGGGTAAGCCTTCAAACAAGAGGGATGATATCAAACTGGTGAATCCATAAAAGCCTCAAACTTCCCATAAGAATGTAGATCTAGAGGAAAGTGTGAAAACTCTAGCTTCTACTTTGAAATAAATTTCCTACAAGTTGGTCAGAGTAGAAAAGGGGTTGTCTCAGGGTTTTCTAACCATAATGATAGTAGGGATCATAAGAGAGAGGAAATAAATCATCCTAGGGACTAGGGTCAAGGTTGGTCAGGTTTCCAAGGCAAGAATAATGATAAAATAAATGGGCTTGTAAGGGATGACAAGCATGAGAGAAACTAGAGCTGGGGAAGTGGAAGGGAAGTACCAAATCCTTTAGCTACAAAGGTCAATGCAGTCAAATTTGTTATCAACTGGTGTGATAAGTGATTACTTCCTTATTCTCTAAGTCATATATATGATAGTGATGGTCAAGGTGTAGAATAATTTGAATTTATATTTGATGAATATGACATTTATTTTTTTGAATTCCAAGAGATGGATAGTTACACCTTCTAAGAGGAAACTATGAGTGCTTCAACTATTCTTGATTGTGAAGACACTCCAACCTATGAATGTTTTACTTTCCAAATTAATTAACCACATGTGATGGTTTCCTCTCCATCTACATATCTAATGAGTGATATTACTACTCAAGTCTTCTATAGATCATTTGAAGAGGTAAGGGTCCCAATCCTAGACTTTATCTATAAGATAAATATGATGGATGAATATGAATTGCATGTTCATGATTTTTAGTTTTTAAGATCAATGATGAAAGATAATTATGGAGATTCACCTCCATCAATTAAGTACCAAAAATTTATGATCCACACAATAATTTTATAAGAGAATAAGGAGTAAAATTTGAGAATTAAAGATCAAAATGTTCCTTCAAAGGATAAAGCCTCTATTGACCCTAAAGTAGAGACAAAAAAGAAAGAGACCAAAGGAAGTAAGGAGGTCTCAAATTCCATAAAGACTAGATTTGAACCTTATAATGCTAAGCCAAAAGGTACCCATGATAAGAATACAACTCCCTTGTTATCCAATATTCCCAAGAAGGATGAACCTAGGAAGCCTCCCTTGAAGAGTGAAGTTAAAAAGGCTAGTTCTCCCACTTCTTTCCCCTAACTCTTGAGGGGTGTATCCCAAATTAAAGTGTCAGAATTTTACCTACTAACACTCCTTTGCCTAAATATAGTGTCTATGACATGGCCCATGTTTTGAGTCAAGTTAAGTTTATAGTATCCTTTGTGGAATTTCCTAGAATTCTAGAGCATAGAAGAAGAGCCTTTGAATATTTCGTGTTTAATGAGAAAATCACTACCAATGAGACTATTGAAGCTAATCCTTCTCCTACTTCCCCTATAGAAAGTGAGAACACCTCAGAATCCCCTAAACATCACTTGGAAGTGTATTTAGGGACAACATTGGTAAAGAGTCAGATGGATGTCGACTCATTCTATACCATTGTGCTGATTAATGATTTAATTTTACATAACTACATGTTTAACTCTAGTGCATCTTGTAACATTATGCCACTAGTTGTTCTAAATGAACTTTGTATAATAATAACTATCGCATATGGATGATGCCTTGACATGGATTCTAGAGAAGTTTTTATTGTTGGCATGGTTAAAGAACTGGTGGTGTAGCTTATACAAAACCTTGGTAAATTCTTGAGTATGGATGTTGTTATTGTAAACTATCTATCAAAATAATGTATGTTACTGTCTAGAAAATGGGTTGCTAATATTTAGTGTATGTTTAGATGGACTTATCTTATGCCACTATACCTCTAGATGTGAAAATGGTTCACCTAAATTGGGAGCAACAAATGCTTCATGTCTTGAAAGATCCTAAATATCAGTTAAATGAAGTGTTATATGTGGATAAAGATAGGGAATTTTATGGGGAGTGTTGAGTATGAAATATTACCTCTTGAATTTAGTATTATGGATGAAGACTCCATCTGGACTATTCATTTTGATGGAGCATGTTCAAACATTAGAAATGGAGTAGGGGTTTTATTTTATGCCTTTAATGGCCAAGCTTACAAATGATCCTTCCAATTTTCCTTTGGGTGCCAAATAATATTTTAGAGTATGAATCACTCCTAATTGGCCTCCAGATCACCCATGAATATGGACTCTAAAAGTTATTGGTCAAGGGTGATTCAAAATTAGTGGTAAAGCAAGTTTGATCTATTTACACCATGAAATAGAAGAGACTAAAGTAGTACAAGAATGTTATATGGGACTTCTTGGAATGGTTCTATGATTTCAACATCAAATATCATTATTAAAATTTTAATTAGGTGGTAGATATACTTTCAAAGAGGGTTGCTACGTTTAAAGTTGAAAATAGAAATCCCTCTTGTGAATATGAGGTAGAAGTGTTACTAAGGCCTTCTATATCAAATACCATTGGTCATTAATAAGTCTTTGATGATGATGATCAAATAAAAATGTTTCTATGATATACAAATGAGTTTGATGGAACCATTATAGATCTGGACCCCATGGTATAGGTATGTGATGAAAAAGAAACTTTGTATGGAAAATAAGTTATCCAGTTGAAGACTAATACTATCCCTAAAGGATTGGTTAGTCTTAAAGCATATTTTGATAGAGCTGACATAATTATATCTAGAGATATTTTTATATCAAAGGATGTAACTAAGAGTAACATCAAGACTAAGGACAATCCAAAGAAAATTTAGCTCAACACTCATTTGAGTAAGAAAGAGAAGGAAGCATTTATCAAGGTTTTAATTAAGTAGTGCATGGTCATATTTAGAGCTAAAGACCTATAGGGAGGACATTTTCTAGCATGTTATCCCTTTTGAGCTTGGTATGAAACAATTTTGCCAAAAATAGTGGCCTATTAATCTCATCTTGGCCACCAAGATGCAAGAGGAACTAAAGAAATTAAGGGATAATGGGATCATTCAACCAATTAGGTATTCATCATGGGTGGCCAATCTAGTCCCTATAAAAAATAAAAATGGAGACATTTCACTTTATGTTGATTTCCAAAATTTGAACAAGGCTTCATTGAAGGAAAACTATCCATTGCCTAATATGGACAACATGCTTCATGATGTTGTTGGTTCTAAACTATTGTCAACTCTAGATGGGTTTTTTGGCTACAACCAAGTAGTAGTGAAGTAGTTTGAAGGTCTAAGACTACATTCAATAACCCATGGGGCACCTATGTATATATATGAATGCTTTTTAGCTTAATGAATGTATGTGCCACCTTTCATAGAGTAATGTATGTAACCTTCATCAGGTTAATCAACCAATTCATTATGGTATATCAGGATGACATTACATTATACTTCAATAAAAGGGATGACCACTTAGGGTACTTAGAGTAGATGCTTATCAAATACAAGGAGTTTAAAATCTCCCTCAATATTAAGAAGTACCACTTTGGACTATAGAAGGAAAAACTACTAGGGCACATTGTGTATAAACAAGGTGTGATGATAGATCCTAAAAGGGTAGAGGCCATTGACAAGGTACCCATTCCATAGACCAATAAAGGTATTCAATATTTCTTTGGCTAGTTTAAATTTTTTAGAAGGTTTGTTTCCAGTTTTAAAAATATTGCTCTATACATTAATTCAATGTTAAAAAAGGCTCAAACTATAAGGTGGGAAGAAAAGGCTACCAAATTATTCTAGGACATCAAGGCAGAGTTGAAAAAATAACTTGGTGTTTATCAGTCCTAACTATAGAAAATATTTCTATATTTTTTCATTTATATCTAAATATACTATTGTTGTAGTGATACTACTAAATAATGATGAAGGTCATGATATCCAATTGACTTTTTCATCAAGGCATTACAAAAATCTTATTTGAACTATACCATAATGAAAAAACAAGCCTTTTCTCACTTAAAGACTATCAAATAGTTCAGATCCTACATTCTAAGTTCAAAGATCATGGTCTATATTCCTCCTACTATGGTAAAGAACATATTAAATCATAGTGAAACCACCAGTAAAAGATGTTGATGGGCCAATAAACTTCAAGAATATGACTTGGAGATACAAACTATTAAGTTGGTTAGAGGCATGGGTCTCACCAAGCTAATGGCTATAAATTATAGGTTGTAGAGGTGAATAATATAGAAGGGGTTGTCGATAGCCCTTTATCTAAGTATAGACGATATCCATAGTATAAAGATATAGTCTATTATTTGAAGAATTTGAATTGTCCTCCCCACTTAGACAAAAATAAAAGGATCACCTAGAAGTTAATATCCTAGAAGTATCTTCTATTACTGGATGATCTGGATTAGAAAAACCTAGATGCTATCATCTTGAAGTGCTTAGTGGAACATGAGATTTATGAATTATTTGAAGAGTTCCATAGTGGTGTGTATGGTGGTCACTTTTCTCCCAAAGTCAATACACACAAGATTATTAAGGTTGGCTATTAATGTCCCATTTTATTCAAATATGTTGATATTATGGGAAGAAGATGTGAAGAGTGCCAATGATTCTCTAGGAAAATGAAAGCATCTAAATCACTTCCCCTACAACCAATTTCTATTGAGGGACCTTTTATATAGTGGGGAATGAAATTCATAGGTGAAATATCATATGCTTCATGTGTTGGTCATAAGTGGATCTTAGTGGCCATTGATTAATTCAAAAAATGGGTTGAAGCAATCCCTACCAAAAAATCAACTCACTAGGTAGTCATTGATTTCCTTTTAAATAATATGATTTGCCAGTTTGGAGTACTAGTTAAAATTATCTATTATAATGCCATGTGATTTAGAGCAAAAAAATTAATTACATTGTGTGAATATTATGGGATTGATCTAGCATATGCCTCCAATCACAATATGCAAGGAAATGGGCAAGCCAAGTCTAGTAATAAGAATTTATTAAAGATCATTAGGACTCTAGATGCCAACAAAAGAAAATGGGGTGAGAAAGTGAAGTTTACTATCGAGGCTGATAGGTTTAATCCTAAAATGTCTACTAAAAGAATTTCCTTTGAGCTCTTTTATGGATTTGAATATATTTTACCCCTTAATCTATAATTATCGACTTACTAGTTTATGAAAAAGATAACTAAGGATGAAAGAGAAGTAAACCACTATAAGAAAAGAATTAACCAGATTATAGAGCTTGATGAATCTTATAGAAAAGCTCATGAAAAGCACTTAAAGTTCAAGGAGAGGCTCAAAAATATTTTTGATAAAAAGGTCACCCTGAGATCTTTTCAAATTGGTTATATGGTCCTACTTTGGGATAATAGACACAAAAATAAGGGAAAACATGGCAAATTTGATTCCCTATAAATGGGTCCCTACACTATTAACTATAAAATAGGGAACCATGCATTTTATCTCAAAGATCTTGATGGAAAAATATTAGAAATGCCAGTTAATGGCAAACACCTCATGTACTTTTTGGATTAAGTCCATGCTAGCCTATGTAAATATGTACATGTTGTATAGTCCCTTTGTGTTTTATTTCCCTAGTTAGGATTGTGTGTACAACGTGTGTTTTTTAATTTTCCTTTATTTTTATCTTCAGATGCCTTATTATAATTTTTTTCACCCATGGTGTGTTTTCCTTTCCTTAGTTAATAACTCTTTGACTCCATGTCCCAAAGGATAGGCATTTGGTCTGACATTCTCTATGTACCCACTAGGGGTACATGTCCCTGAGTAAGAGCTAATGTTGGATCCCAAATACACACCAAGTAATTTGTACCTTGTTCAACATCAAAATATTTGGGGGGTTATAAATTTATTGTGTTTTGATATCTCTATTCAGGGTATTTTATTGATTTGCTAAGTTTTGTGAAAGCCTTGTGAACCTGTGTTATACTAATGCTTTAATGTGCATTCTATGGTTTGAAGTAACAAGTTTCATGGTGGGGAGATTCACTATGAAAATATAGAAATGTATCCAAGTCTCTTTGCATACATTAAATCAATGCCTTGTGTTTTAAGGAGAAACATTCTAGGCCCTTGGATGAATGAGGTCAAATTCATAAAATTTACAAGATCTAACAATTCTCACTCATCACACCCCTTGATCAAATGGTGCAAGAAAATATTGAAGATCTTAAATCCTTCACCTAGTGAACCAATCCTATGTTATCATAAATATCATGATCAATATCTTGCACTTAAGTGGGACCAAAGATCTAATGGTATGAGATTGCCTATGGTTAAGTGGGTCCCATTCATTAAACATAATCCTATGCTAAGTGTTAATATAAGGCCTCAAGTTTTTTTTAAAATACAAAAAGACCTTGGGTTAAAACTTAGGTTTTGAATTTAATTACTTGAAGAAGCCAATCATCTATAAGCATCTTAGATATTGATCATCAACCCATGGGACCTCCTCAAATATCAACAAGGTCAAAACCTAGAATTCCTACAAAGCTATCACATGGCACTCTCACAATCATTAGGACTAAATGAACCAATGGTGTGCATTTACTCAAAAATTTCCAAGTTGCATCTTTAACATGTTTTGATGAATGAGGTGGGGAATTTCCCAATGACCTAAATGAAAGACATGTTATTATCTTAGGGGAATTCTAAGGCTTTATCTCATGAAAATACCCAGGTCAAATTCATCAAATTTACAACATAATGACTTCTTCATTTCCTTATACAAGTAATGAGTGCATTTTCAAGGATCAGAAGGATCTTACATCCTTCCCTATATCAATAAGGATGGTGTAAAGGTAAAAAGTTATTCAAGAGTTTGAAATAGATTCTAAGTTATAAACATGATAGGTAATTGAGTTTTTATAAGCTCTAAGCCCTTTTTAAAGATTTCCTCACTTGTTTTTTGGTGGGCAAGGTTCAAAAAGTATCGAGAGGCTGAACACCTAGATTTATAAATTAAAATAATAACACATGGTGTTCTTAGATCCCATGGGTATCTTAAAACATATTACACTATTGTACCAAAGGAAATAATAAGTGAATAAGTGCAAAATTCCTCAAAGGCCTGAAAAGTGATAGAAGGTAAAGTTTGCTTATATGGTTCCATGTGTTTCAAGGAGGATTTCCTAGCATGAAGGAAACATTTGCACCTTCTCATTCCTCTTTCAAAATAATATTAAACAACTAAAGGGGGTAGATGGTAATTAGTTAATGTTTCAAATCATTAATGGAAACCCTAATTTGAAATGTAAAGGATTATAACTAAGGCATTTTCCTTCCTTCACATTTAAATTTTGCATTCAGATCTTCAACTTATGGCTTCAATCTATTTGTGTGCCCTAGCTATATGCAATGCAAAATTTCTCTATCTAGAAAGTGATTATGACAAATTCTTCAAAGATTTGTATCTTCAATTACATATATCCCTCCATATTAGCGGTAAGTGTTCTTATAGCTCCTTGTATTATGTCCTTTGAGGGGGTTTTAAGTTATTTCAAGGGTGATTAGAGTGAATTTTTTTTTGAGTTTAAAGTATTGCACTATAAATCTAGAAAACAATGGAATTTTCTTCAACATCTATGAAAATCAAAATCATTTCTATTTTGGATGAAATCAAGGATACATATATTCATGGGTTTAACTTTTTAGCTTTATTGAATGACTTACAATAACCAAACCCTCCACTTGTAATCTTAAATCTTGGCATGAGTTATATCACCCCTACATAAGTATTTCCCTTGGCCACCCCATACCCAGAACGAGTAATTACATATGTTAGAGTGTGTCAACCAGATATCAAGACTATTATTGATGGAAGCCAATTAGTTGTCTTCTCTTTTACCCCTTTGGCCCTTAGCACCATGCTTGGGATTCCTCCCTATCCTAAAAGTATCAAACTTTCACTAGAGGAATGCCAAGAATATATAGACAAGAATGACAAAATGATATGGGATATTGTCAACTTCTACTAGCTAGCCAAGCAAAGGTAAAATGTGTCAATAATGATTAAGAATCTAAACTAGTGGAATTTAATGAATTACACTGATACATGATTTCCATGGTAACCAAAATTTATGGCATGCCTACCACAAAAAAATTTTGATCATTGGATGTTCATAATTTTAATCCATGTGTTAGAGCAATAAAATAAATTATATTGGTCCATCATCTTAAGTGATAACCTACACAAGAAAATGATGGAGCTTTAAGTTATTATCCACTCATAAGAGGAATTCATGTGTACATTCTACATGTCCATCTACCTAATGTATATCCTAGAGCATAATAAGATGCTCCATGGGATCACAAATAATCCCAGTGGAATAATGACATAGGAGAGTTATCTATAAATTGCATAGGATGGCTTCAAAAAATCTTATGCAAAGTTTATAATTATTTATTCACTAATATGATGAGTGTCTTTTATCCTATGAGAAGCCTTAACAAGATGTCTATGGTAGCCAAAGAAACAATTGATAAGTGTGGTGCCTCATATATTCGATTTATAACATTTACTTATATCAAATTAAGTGGATACTTAGGGTCTCCATATAATCTACCAAGATACCCAAATTATTGACTAACGGTGATATATTTGAGCTAAGAAATGGTGCCTCCACATGAAATAATAGCGATAAAGAAGGTGAATAATCCATTCAAATTTTTGGTTGTAATTGGACATTATTCATGTCATTCTATTAACAAGGCCAATGGATTGGAGTAAGAGACGGGCCAATATGTGATTGGAAAGATGCCACCTTAGCAAAACTATGATATTAGAAGGTGGGTGAACATAAAAATAGGTGTGATTCTACATTAATCACATTATGAGGACATCTGGTTTGATTACACTATCAAAGAAGATGTCAAAAATCTAGAATTTATAAGGCTAATAATTTAAGAATTCATTGCCTATAATATTTCTCTCATTCCAAAGGACATGAATGATGATAAGAAGACACTATCTATAGTTTATAATTAGTCTAGTATTTAAACCTAGACCATCTCACACATGAATTTCACTATTGGTAAAAATGATTCCATATCATGGAGGGTCATGGAAATCATGAGAAGAACCTTTAGATGGTTGAAGGAACATGGGGTTGATATTAGTGCCTATGACACCCCTATCCTCTGAGAACTTAGACAATTTTAGGAGTGGAAGGCTTTTCTCTTAGTTTATAGTAGTGTTCCTTTAGCTCCACCACTAGTGGCAAAGGGAAAAGGAAAAATCAAGGTTGGTGATGTTGAATTCACCAAACTAATTTATGTGGAGTCTGTATCCACATCACAGATGAAGGTGGGACTATCTTTCTCAAAGTTAATAAGTTTGGTTGAGAATTAGGATAAGATCACCACCAAGATAACAACCAGAAGTTGTCCTTCCTCCAATGACTTACTCAAAGAAGAGAGGAGGTGAAGAAGAGGTAGAGCAACCCAAGAAGAAAATAGTCAAGAGGGATTTGTAGCCTCTAGTTTGGAGTCCTAATAAAAGGAAGGAGGCTGTATTCAAGAACCTACCTTCTAAGGAACTTCCCTTGAAAAGGAAAGAGGATCAATACTCATATGCTTAAAGGTTAAGAGATATGAGTGAAGAAGAAGACTTGGATGAAAACAGGCCCAATGTTAAGGTTATGAAGAAATAATGAGCATTCACTCCACCACAAGTGAAAACTAGGTAGAAAACTCCAAGGGAAAGATCCTAGACCCCAGTAAAGGTCCTAATGGTTAGTTTATTTGTAAAATATAATCCTTCAAGAGTGAAAGGTAGGGGTAATGAGGAAAAAAATTTGGCCTCAAGGGATCCTCTTTCTTTTAAGGATGTTGTGCAAGTTGGGGTTAAGGTGGCCACTCAATTTTAGGGCCCTCAAAATGTAGAAACAACCTCATTATACATAGAAACATTTGCTGAAAATGTCATCACCTAATCACTAGGCCAAGATAATCAAGGTAAAGTTGAATAAATGAATAAGTGTGATGAGAAATTTTAGGTGGAGTTAGAGTATAATATTCAAGTCACCACTAATCCTAAAGTTGTGGTTTAACAAAAATTCCAACAAGCAACTCCATAGGTATCACCCATTATCCCTTCCCTTCCAAAGGTGTGAAGTTTAACACCAGAGGAGAAGGCAAGTATAGAAGGAGGTGAGGAAGAAAATTTGTAAATGGGTACCCTACCCATATTAAGATAAATAAAGAATTTAACTAATTCAATAAAGGTGTTGAGGAGGGTACTTTAGGTAGTGTTGCCTCAATTTAAGTACCTCAAGATCTCCTTATTTGCATCAAAGTTCATGATCCAATCTAGAATAAAGGTCTAGAGGCCATGATTGGTGGAGAGTTTCCTAAAGGCAACAAGGAAGACACCATAGCCTCATCTCTATCTAAGGATTAGGTGAATAAGGAAGGTGAAGTAGTTATAAAACCTTAAAATTAGTTTGTAATACAAGGGAGATCCATTGAGAAATTGCTTGAGGAGTCTCACCAATTTTGGCTATATTTTCAAGTATTGGATCAAGTAGATCCAAGCCTTGAAGGAGGACCTAGAGGAAATAAATAAGGTGGCAAGGAGTTGGAAAGTGACAAATAAATTAAATAGTTTATTTTGAGTTTACAGCCCATTCCTACAATACTTATTACACCTGGTACTCTGATGACAACACATTTCACTATCTCAAGGCCTACATCAATGTCTCAATGGGAATTTAGACTAGAACCCTTCTCTAGCTCAAGTAATAGGTCAAATAAAATAAGGACATCATGAGAAAAATTGGGGAAATTGATGTAGTAAATATCACTCAGGTTTATAATGCCAAACCCGCAAATAGGGCCAAGATACACTCTAGAACCACATTCACTATTATAAGAGAAAGAAGTGTGGAGATAGCAATACCCCCACAAGATGCTTTAAATAAATACACTCCCCTTGAGAGTTACATTATTTATAGCTACAAACTAGGGGATCCATTAAGTACTGAGCTAAAACATAACACACATGTTTTGGTAAACATGGTGGCTCATCAAATGGACAAGGACAAAGCCACCATGGAGGAATTAAAGACACAAAATTATGCTATGATCTAATACTTGTAAAAGTTACTGAGTGAGATTAGGGAAATAACTCCAACTACTAATATTACTTCACATCATCCTCTTTTCTCATTAGAGTCATTTCATCTCAATCGAATTGATGACTTAAAATCTAGAGGAAGGGCAATGGAAAAATGGCAAGAGTATTTACGCACTAGAGATGAAGAAGTAGTCCACTTAGCATTGAAATTCTTGAATAATAATAGTAAGTAACAAGATGGAGTGTGATGCCCAAATTTTTGTCTATGAGGTGGACATTAAGAATTGGGAAGAAGTCTAATGGAAAATGGATGCGATTTTTAGAATAGGCATAGATAATTTGATAGAAAAAAGATCATTTCTCCCAATGATCACAAGAAGCCCAAAGAATGTCAAATGGCAATCAAGCATCGATTGGCAATGATCAAAGATGTCATATTCAACTTGAAAGGAGAAGATAAGTCCCACAAGACTACAACAAGAGAGATAGATGTTTCACTTAGGAAGATGGTAAGCCTTGATGGTGTAAGTGATTTGGAGGAATAGACAATACACACTGCTCTAAAAAGCCTCACTAATGTACCAAAAAAGTCCTTTGATGTTGATAAAATAAATTAGTGTAAATTTATAATACTTGTGACTAGCTTAAGGAGCTCATTAGATGAAAGAAAATTTTGCTTCATAATATTGGTGCATGGCTTAAAGAATACCATGTAAAATTCAATTACCAATCAGGCCTAGACTGAAGGAATCTCAACCCTATGCTAGAGGGATATAAGGTATAGGAACAAGTTGGCAAAAGATTCTATCATCTAGATTGACTCTAGAGTATAACTAAAAATTTTAGTTTTTCTGAGCTGGTACCACTTATTTCTTCTCTTCCCTCCTTTCTCCTTTCTTCTTTCTTCTTGTTTCCTACCAGGAAACTATTTTACTTGGCCTGTTATTGGCATGTCCTTTTCAATTAGTTTTTGTATGCTAATTTGGATAAGAAAGGGATGTTTTTATCTATTATGTAAGTGGATAAAGGTTTTATTTTGTCCCTTTTGAGATCTTTCTCCACGTAGATAACTAGAAAATATTATACCAAGGTGTAGTATTAATCTTATAATCATCATAATAGCATGATCATATCTAAGAAATCATGTTTGTTACAAGGTTCAACAAACTCCAGGCCCATGAAAGAATTTTCTAGATAGAGCATCTTTAGGAATATGCTAGGCTTACCTCAATTATATAAGTAAAGGGGGTATATCCTTTTACAATGGTTAGATAAATTTTGAGTCAAGAGCTATAGCCTTGAAGAGTTATCTCTATGTAGTATTTATGGTGCCAAATTGATTTATATTGTAAAATCACTGGCAAGCTTTGAGAGCATTTGATATGTCTCCCTTGTTACAGAATTATATTGCATAGTGTTAGGCTATATGTTATTTAGAACATATTGTATTTAGTTTCCATTCAATTTATTAATGAAATATGTTCATGGTATTCATTATCTTCCTATTTTTGAAGTACAAGGCTCTATTATACATGCTTAGTAGATTGGTTATCTGGGGTATTCATCTTTATGGTAGTCATTTAGTGTTTATATCTAGGTTGTAAAATTATTTTTGCTCTTAGATTTGGGAATAAGGTGTTGATAGACTTTCTAAGGGTAGTCCTAGTATCATGGATTCATTTGGAAGGAATTCTTAAAGGATCATTTTTAGTATTTATTTTTAAACTTCGAGGATCACTTGTGCATGATTTCATCTCATTTAATTTCTGATCTACAATATATTTGTTGGTGAAGATGATATAACAGTTTAGTGATTTTTTTTGTGCTCATTTATTAACCCTCCACATTATATTATATTAAATTGAAAAATATTATCCTACCCCCCCACATATTCACCTTCCTTTGATTATTCTAAATTTGGTTTACATGTAAGTGATGTTATCCTATTGCATATTTTACATGTCACTCACACTTATGTGCACCCTACCTTTACATATATAAAGTGTGTTTGAGCCTATTATTCTAAAAAATTAGCATTGCCTTTTCCATCTACCTGCATCTACATTGATCATTCTTTGAAAGCATGGATGCTGTAACCACCTTCCACCATTTGGCTTTACTTTTAGTAGTTTGTATTTGCTTCATGACATTTATTTAGCATGTGTGATAACCTCTCTAAGTGGGCTAAGCAAGGATGGTTATGTCTTATTAAAACTTTTAGATATGATCCCAATCATGAAGGAAACACTTCATTAAAAACCCTTTCCCCCTTTGCAATCTATGCCCCATATACTCTCACCTTGTTCCATGTAGAGCCAAAAGATGCCTAAAGCTAACCACATCTATAATAAGTTGTTTTCTAGCTATCATCTAATCATAGTGAGTTGATGATAACACCCCCTTCATTAGCTATAATGATACTCTCTCGGGGTATTCTCATCCTCTATTTTCCACTCCAAAACTTGCATAAAGCTAAGACAAGTGAGTTGTAAAGTTGGAAACCAACATTGTGCTTTTCATATTTTTCCATTGTGTGTGTGTAAACAAGAATAGAAGTACATAAATGTTCAAGTATTGAAATAAGTGAGATTTCATTTATTTATTTCTCCTTGAGGAAAAAAAAATGATGAGGACTAAAAGAATGATGTATAATTTTTTAAGGTTGTTGATTGTCTTATAAAACCATTTGTTGTTTCTAGGTTATTGGTAAACTAAATGTAATACCATCCTTTGTATGTAGGTTGGTGGTAAACTAAGTGTAAAACTATCCATTATTTTTAGGTTGTTAGTAAATAAAATGTTAAACCATCTAATGTTTGTAGGTTAGTGGTTAGTCAAGTGTAAAACCATCATTCGAGTTTGGTAAGAGTTATAATATAGGATGATGTCTTCCCCATTTTCACACTAAGGGGGGAATGTCAGGTATAACCTAACATTAGTGCTCACATTTGTGTATTTACTATTCAGTAAATTAGTATTTACTAAGTAGTAATTACCATATAAAATGTTAGTAGTTAGTTACATTGATATATTAGCAATATATCATGTATTTAGTTGGTTAATAAAATATATTATTTATAGAAATAATATATTTTTGTTATACCCATATCTCTATTAATGGGTTAGTGGTTTGTTATTTTATTTGTGAGAGGTATTGGTGGAGATTATATCTCCCTAATTACAGAAAATAGTTTTCAAATATAAACTTTGTAATATCCCATATGAATAATCATCAGAGTGTGAATACAATATACAGTAGAATATTATTATTTTAAATATTATCTCAATGTTTAGCTTTATTACATAGTATGTGAGGTAGATATTGTGAAAAATCTGATAAACCCTGTTAGTTTACACACATGAATAAAGGTGATATAACATTCTATTTACTTGCATATATTTTCATTTATGAATTCTCTATGTCATCAAATTTTTATATTAGTAAACATAAAATTTATTTTGCTTATATGTCCTCTCACTTATGACCTCTTTATGCCATCAAATGGTTTTATTTGATGTTTACTTTGACAGCCTACAATATGTCTTCTTTCCAAATATCCTCTTAAACATGAAAATACATGAACCAAAAGACTTATATTAACCTAATGTAGATAAATAAAATTCTTTAATTACCAATTAATACTCTCATCCTTCATTCCTTTCCTACCATGTGATTTTAAACATAAAAAAATGCATGAATTAGTCTTTATTTAAATGTATATAAAAAATAATTTAGTGATTTGATTGTCTAGAAAAATTGATCAATTTTTACTATTTTTATATGGTTTTTTATTTTTTTTGTATTTTTCCATTGACCAATCATTTTTTGTTTTTAAGCCAAGGCTCATTATTCAATGCATGACTAGCTGACAAGTTGGTTTTCTGGTCAACATTGTAAATAGCATTTTGAAAAGGATTTTCACTATTGATTTATTTTTATATATTTTTACTTTTTTTTGGAAGAAGGAAGAACAAAATTTATATCCTTATTGTGTTTTACATAATATACCATCGTAGAGTTGTTAGCATGGAATCACTAGGTCCTTTCATGAAAACCATTTAATGTCTAATGTTTTGAATAAATTCTTATTTATTGATAGGTTTATGGTACAATTTGAGTCTATTTCCATTGACCAACAAAGTTTTTTGGTTCCCATATATTGGTAATAATTACAATGATCCATTTTTAAATATCATTTCTATTTGATATGGGTCTAACCATCTTGTCCTTGACTTTCCTTTGAATTGCTAAAACTTGGAGTTAAATAAAATTACCCAATCTCTTTTTTGAAATATTCTTAATTTGATGTGGGAATCATGCCACATTTTCCTTTGATGTTGCATCATCTCTATTTGTTTTAAATATTCTATCCTCATCTCATCAAGTTTATTTAATTGAATAATTCTATCTTGATGTGCCTTATCCAAATCAATGCCTAATTCCATTGTTAATTTCAAAGTTTTTAATTTAAATTCAATGGAAAGTAAAGGTTTGTTAACATATACTAACTCATAATGTGAGAACCTAGTGATTGTCTTCCAAGTAGTATTGTATGCCCATACTTATTTTGGTATTATGGTTACCCAATCTTTTCTACTACTACTAACTCTATTGGTCAAAATATTCTCCAACTCTTAATTACTAACTTCTACTTGGCCAGTGGACTATGGATGGTAAGGACAATATTTCCTATGATTTACTTGATAGACCTCCATAAAATGTTTAATCCTATTAGATATGAATTATGAACCTTGATTTGATACTATCTCCTTTGGTTCACCAAACCATTGCATGACATTAAAATATAGAAAATATTCCACTACTTGTTCTCTAGAAAAGGTCAAGGCTTGGAATTCAACCCATTTAGTGACATAATATATACATACTAACAAGTAATCTTTTACTTGAGATGGTATATCTATAGGACCAACAAAATATATTCACCATTTTTCAAATAATACCCTCCTTCTAGTTCATCATAGCAAGCTCTAATGATATAATATGTCTCATTATCTTGTATCCATAGACAAGCAAAGAAGTATACCAGATGACAAACTACTTGGGAAGGTACTTATGAAACACGTGATTGGGTCCATACTTAAATAACATTTCATTAATCAATTTGAAAGAAGAACATTCTTTAATGAAACATTTTCTTTCTTTATGAGTAAAATGAGAAGGAAAATTCCATATTTATAAATAGTTGGCTATGTCATCAAACCATGAGGATTCTTCTCAAAACACCAAACAATTATTCATCTAGAAAGTTATCCTCAACTGTTCTTCACTACTTATTTTATTTATTCTAGATAAAAAGTTTGTAACCACATTAAATTTTCCTAGTTTATCAATGATGGTTATATCAAATCTATGCAAAAGTAACAACCATCTTATACTTATTCCTCCTACTATATTTTTATGCATAAGATACCTTATGGATAAATGATCTATGTATGTGAAGACCTTATAACTTGTAATGTAATGTCTAAATTTGTTGATGACATAGATAATAACAAGGAATTTTTTGTTTGTGGTTGTATAATTCATTTTATTTGGTGTGAGTTTTTTAATGATATAATAAATTTCATACATATGATCATTCTCATATTTTTTTCCTAAATTTGACCCCATTGCATAATTAGAAGCATTAGTGTAAATGTGCAAAGATTTTTCTCAATTGGGTTCTCATAATACTAGTGCAGAGCTCAATTTTCCTTTGATGGTTTCAAAGGCTTTTTGATAATACTCACTACACATAAATTCAATATATTTTACCAAAAAAGAAAATATAGGAGCAAAATTTTTACTAAAGTCTTTTATAAAACATCTATAAAATCTAGCATGACCTAAAAACTCTTGATATCAGTTTGATTTTGTGGGGCAGGCAAGATGGAAATTATTTTAATTTTCTTAGGATCTATTTAGATTCCTTTGGTATAGATGTGGTGTCCTAATATTATGACTTAATCCATCATCATCAAGTATTTCTCATGGATTCATGGCAGTTGGTGTTCTTGACATCTTTTTAAGACCTTGTCAAGAGTGTGTAAGGCTTCGACAAATGTATCTCCATGACTAGTGAAGTCATACATATATACTTCCACAAAATCATTAATAAAATCAAAGAATATATCTAGAAATGTTCATTGTAAATTATTTTGGGAATTAAAAATACCAAATGGTAAGACTCTATAGCAAATGTACCCCATGGATAAGTGAAAGTGGTTTTGTCTTTATCTTCACCTTCCATTATTATTTGATTGAACCTACTAAATCCATCCAAGAAGGAAAAACATTTATTTCATAACTAATTATCAAGCACTTGATCAAGAAAAAGAAGAGGAAAATAATCCCTTGTAGTGGATTTTTTTTGCTCTTGGTAATCTACACACACTCTCCATTTCCCATTTTTATTTGGTATAATTACTAGTGGATAAACCCATTGGCTTATTGAGTATTGTCATTGATGTCAAAGGTTCATCTTGTGAAGGTTGATGTCAAATGAGATTAAGGATAGATGGAAGTGTGTGATGTGCCAAGGTGCATGGAAGAGTGTTTTGATGAGAGAAATATAAATATATAATTATAAGGAAACTAATGTCTTATGTAAGCATTATTTATATCATTGTTTGTATTAGCATGGAAGGTATAGGTCATTGAATTCAAGTGCATAAGAATCATAGTCATGAAATGAATAGGAATGTGTATGGTTAAATAAATGAAAATAATCATGTAAAGGTTGTAATGAATCATTTGATCATGTGAGTAAGGTATATAAGCATTCATGAGAGTTTTAAGGTGAGCCTATAAGGGTAGGAACTTTAGGCTAAGTCTACACCCAAACCACTCTTAAACCCTACCTTGCCTAGTGAGGTATGAATATCAGATATCAAGGAAATTATGCACATGAGAGAATGGATAGAGGTGAGATAAGTTATTTTAAGAATTATTACAAAGTTTGAGGTCAATATTTGAAATAAATGTGCATGAATCATTATTTTAGGCCTTTTCAAGCTCATAAAATGATGTAATCAAACCCAAGAAGCACTTTCAAACATTAATTGGCATGTGTAACATATACATGGGAGTTTTAGTTGTTTAGGAGAGATGGGGAAGGTTCCTATATAATATATTCATGAATTAGTTTTGGATTCAAGTGTTAGTCCTTTATGAATAATTATTTACACCAAAACATGTGCAAAACCTCCATAAATCCATAAAAAGGACATAATATGAAAGATATTGTTCAAATAAGCTTAAGATGGACTAAAATACCTATATAATCTGTTTTATCATGTATTCAACTCTCCTAGTTACCTTTAGGTGATGGTGGTTAGTCAGATGAGAAAAAATGTACAGATACAAGCTCATTTTTCAAGAAATTATTATGGATCTAAAAAGTTATATTAGTAAAAAAGATAAAATGGATGGGATAATAAGATAGAGACACATTTTACATGTCTATTATGTTTTTTTTTTTTTTTTTAATTCTTCGAGTTCACTAAATTGGTCATCCAAGTAAGCCAGTCACAGACATACCTAATGGTGTGGATAATGTAAAATCCAAGTAGAGGTGAAGAGATAAATTTTAAAGTCTATGCATGATATATTAATGAAATAAAGTGAATTAATAAGTTATTTATGAACTTTAATTCATAATAATTCATTGTAAAATATTTGGAGCTCAATTTATATGGTGAAAATGTTCAGAAAATGGCTTGTCTTCTTTAGATAAGACTATGAGACATATGGTCAATAAATTAGTCTAAAAGACCAATATTTTCCACTAAACCATATGATTTTATATATTAGGATGTTATAAATTTCTCATAGAACCATTTTTATGAATTATGAGTCATGAAAAGTGTCTACATTGGCATTGGAGGTCTAATTCATCATGACTAGTTTTTGAGGTGATTTGGTAGTTTTGAGTAAGCGAGTTGTAGATAGGTTCTTGAGCCTCTATCTCCTATGTGATGGTGTTACAAGAATTTTATTATGAACTTGAGGTCATGGATAATATTTATTCATGTTTAATTTTTCATGGTTGAGTATCTTAAGTGTGTTTAAGCTTCATTATTGTAAGAGAGACTTTTGAGGTACATAGGCCTAATAGGGAAGTTTATCCTAAAGAATCTTTCATGGTATGAAAAAAGTATGCAAGTTTAATCAACCATGGATGAGGTCATAATAGTTAATTGTATAAGGTTTTTAATGATTTTTTATTGTCATATAAATCCATCTAGACCCAATAAGATCATGTTTTAGCATTAAGAGGGTAGACCTAATACAATTAAGTCTCCATGAGACCTAATGGAGGAGTAAGGCCTAATTGAGTTGTGGCAGACCAAAAATGGGTTAAAATTTTTATTTAATCATCTTAAAAATATTTATTAATACCTATTTTATGGTTAACCTAAGAAATTAAAGGTTTATGGCTGACCAAGTGGTGTGTGACCATGCGACTAGTATATATACTAGACAGTTTAGGCCTATTTGTGTGTGTACAAAACAATCAAATAAAATAATGCATGGTTGAGAATAATGAGGTATTAAAATGAGTTTTATACCATAAAAATTAGTATAGGGTTGATAAAAAAAATTTAGATAATTTATATGAGTTGGTGCTAAGTCATGTAAAGAGTTGGTGCTTCCTTGCAAGTAGGTGTTTGCTAAAGCCTAATCAAGTGGATGTTTGACTTTATTGGTGTTAGTGATCCAAGTTAAGTTGGTTCTCAACTAAATTTGGTCTTTTTTTTCATAGTAAAATAGTCCATAAGTAGATATCATAGTGGGTTTTCTTCCATTTAAGGGTTTCCCACTTGTATATGTATTTTCTTATTTCTTGTTCATGTGAATAGTTATTTATGGATTACTAGATCACTATGTTCATTAATATCAAAGTATAATTTAAATAATTTTTTAAACACTAATTCATCCCCCCCACCCCCCCAATAGTTGGTATCAAATCATGGTATTTTAAATTAGTCCTAATAACTTAAAGGAGATCCTAAAAGCATAAGCATGTTTAGTCATCAAGTACAAAGAGGTTTCTCAACCATCAATGACCCTCTTTTTAATGGGACTAAATATGAATTTTGAATAATCATAATGAAGACCTATCTAATTTCTTTGGGATATAACATATGGTAATCTTTTGTTGATGGATTAGCTCCACCTTATATACCACTAAATGATGCAACAAGCAAGAGGGAAATTGAAAACAACCCTAAGGAAATGAATGCCATCCTATATGGTCTTTTAGAGGTAAAATTTATAAATTTCATGCATTGTGATATAGCCAAAAAAAATTATGAAACTTTACAAATCATCTATGAATGATATACCAAAATCACATTGGCAAAATTATAGACCCACAAAAGGTAGTTTGAAAGTTTGAGAATGAAGGAGGATGAAAAAATTGCATGTTATTTTTTAAGAGTAGATGAAGTGGTAAATTTCATTATAGGTCTAGGAGAAAATTTGGAAGAACCAATAGTAGTATAAAAAGTATAAATGTACTTGACATCTAAGTTTCATTCAAAAGTATTTGATGTGGAGGAGATAAAAGATCTCAAAAAACTACAAATGGATGAGCTTCATGGCACCTTCATTTCCTATGAAATGAGAATAAGTGATTGAAGACCTTCTAAGAAGGAAGTTGCATTCAATTCCAATAATAATTCACAAGGTAAAAATGTAAAGGATGATGTTTAAATAGACATTGATGATGATAATATAGAAGCCATGTTTGTTAGAAAACTAAGAAAAAGATCAGGTAAGTATAAGGGTAAGTTGACATTTAAGTGCTTTAAATATGGTAAGATTGGTCACTTTCCATCCAAGTGTCCTAACAAGGATAAAAATGAGCATGATGAACACCATGGTGAGGATAAGAAGTCCTATAAGCTTGATAATATCCAAAAGAGTCTTAGGAAGTATGAAGGTAAGAAAGGATCATTCAAGAATAAGAGAATTTTTTATACTAAAGAATAAAACAACTCCTCTGATATAAGTGATACAAGTATATCTGATAGTGATGATAATAGTGTTGATCATGATAGTAATGAAACTCTATGCATATACATAGAAATAGATAATGAAGGTTGTTCAAAAGGGAAAAATTTTATGGAAGATGAAAAATCATATGAAGAAAAGGTTGAAGTGAACCTTGAGGTAGAAATGATGAGTGTTTTATAATATTTGAAGTTACAAAGAAGGAAGTATCAAAAACTAAGATCATTGGTTGAGAGTTATGAGGAAAAAATTGATCTATTTGAAAAGAGACTAAGTAACAACACCAATGAACATGATGAGATCATTAAACAATTTGATACTTAGATTGAGATTATCACTATAAGTATTAATACCAAGGAGGAATAATGCACCAAGTTTAGAATATAAATGGAGTCCTTGAAGGCAAAATTGTATCAGGCAACAATCAAATTGAAGACACATCAAAAAATTAAAAATAACACTAAAATATTTGGTGATATTTTATGTAGTCAGAGGTCTCCACATGATAAGGTAGGACTTGGTTTTAAGGAATACCAAAAGGAAAACTAGGAGAGTCAGACCTCAAAATAAAATGGACTATCAAGAAGTGATGGTACTGATAGAGTAAAGACCTATGGAAAAACTCTTAAATTAGATACCCAAATTGACCATCAACAAGTTAGGAATAATATAACTCCTTCAAGAGACAATAAAGGTAAAGATACATCATTCAATAGTCATCAAAAGATAATTCCTATCAGATAGACAAGGTATGTGAATTCCTTCAATGGTTACTATTTCTCATGCAATCAATTTGGGCATAGAGTTATGGATTATATACATCATTATAGAATCAATTCCTCATGGAGGAATATGATGAATACTCATTTCAATAGTAGAAGAAATTTTATTTACTAAAAATATAATTAGAGAGGACATATTTCAAGGGATTTTAAAACAAAGCATATAAAGAAGATCATTCAAGACAAAATGGCATCCAGTCATGACACTGAGAAGTGGATCAAGAAGTCAGACCCTATGAATAACTTGAAGGAGTAGTATAAGACTAAAAGAGAATAATCTATGTAATCTCATACTACCTTTCACATCCAAGATGAAAACATGATTTGATATATAGATAGTGGTTGATCAAGTCACATTATAGGGGACAAGATCAACTTCATTTAATTTATGAATAATGTTGTAGGGATAGCGAAATTCGGAGAGAACATAACTACCAATATTGTTGGCAAGGGTATCTTGATTTTATAAAATGGGAATACCAAGATAGAGAATATGTTTTATGTAGAAACCTTGAAACATAACTTGCTAAGTGTAAGTTAAATTTTCAACCAAGGACACCCACTAACCTTTGATGACAGAGGGTATGATAGAAGGAGATTCAAATAATGAAGGCTAATTGCCAATGCTAAGAGGACTAAGAACTATATGTATGTCTTAAATGAGATCAAGAAGGAAAGATGATTTATGAGTAAGATGGATGAATATTGGATATTTCATAAAATGTTGGGCCACCTAAACTTTGATAATCCAATCAAGATAATCTCTAATAAGTCTATGAAGAACATACCTAAAATCACCAAACTTATAAACACACTTTATATGGCATGTCAACATGATAAGAAGACTATAAGGAGGTTAAATTATAAGGATTTTTTACTACAAGACCTTTAAAGTTAAGACACGCTTATTTATGTGGACCTATAATAATATAAAGCATTCAAAGAGATAGCTATTTCATTTTTCTCATAGATGACTACGTAAAAATGACTTGGGTAGCATTCTTGAAAGAAAAATTAGAAGCTCTTGATAAGTTCAATGCATTCAAGGATCTAGTTGCGAATGAAAATAATGTAAAAATAAAATGCCTAAAATTTTACAAAGGAGGATTTTTTTTCAAATGAATTTGATGACTTCTATGAGGTCCATGGGATAAGGATATAATTTTCAGTAGATAGGACACCTCAACATAATGGGTAGTGAAAAGAAAGAATATAATAGTTTAATAAATGGAAAGGACTATGCCAAATGAATCAATATTATCTTATGGATATTAGAGATAGGTAATGAGTAATAAAGTCTAAATTGAATAGAGGGTAGATAAGGATTAATGGCAATAAAACTCCTTATGAACTATGAAAAGGTAAACCTACTAATGTGGAACACTTTAGAGTGTTTGGAAGCAAATTCTTCATCAAAAGAGATGAGTAATACTTAGGTAAGTTTGATTTAAGGTTTGATAAAGGAATATATATGGGGTACTCATCAATAATCTTAGCCTATAGATGTTATAATAAGAGGTTGTATAAGATAGTGGAAAACACCAATGTGAAGATTGATGAGACTAGTTCTAGGAAGTAACACTCTAAATCAAAGGATACATCAAATAATTTAGACATTAATAATGAATAAGAAGAAATAAAATTATATGAGGATTAAGAATAAGTATAGGAAAAACAAGATTCAAAATTCCCCTCAAGATAGATTCAAAGAGATCATCATGAATCACTAATCATTGGCAATAAGGATACATGTAAATAAATAAGGAAAAGGCTGGTAAGTAACTTAAATCAAGAAAATGTTACTCTATTGTATAATATTGAACCTAAAAACCTTGTAGAATGAGGTAAAGACAAATTATGGATAGGTTTTATGAATGAGGATTTAGATCAAATATAAAATAATAAAACTTTGGAACTAGTTCCTAGGCCTAAAGACAAAAATGTCATTGGCACAAAATGGGTGTTTAGGAATAAATTGAATGAATATGGATAAGTCACTAGGAACAAGGATACATTGGTATGAAAAGGGTATGCACAAGTAGAAGCGGTAGAATTTGAGGATACCTTTACTTCAATATCAAGATTGGAAGATTTTAGATTGTTTTTAGCATTTGCAGGCTTTAAAGGGTTCAAGGTGTATTAGGTGGATGTCAAATCATCTTTTTTGAATGGGAACTTGGAAGAGGTATACATAGAGAAACCTAAGGGTTATTCATTATCAAGTAATAATGACTATGCATGTAGATTATAAAATTCTTTTTATGTTATAAAGTAAGCTCCTAAGGCTTGGTATGCCAAATTGGACAAGTATATATTAGACCAAGGATTCAAGGGAGGAGTTGTAGAAAATAATCTATACATAAAGACAAAAATGATCATCAATTGATATTAATGGTTTATCTGCATGACATCATATTTGGTGTAAAGAATTAGAGTATGACTAAGGCATTTACATATGTGATGAAGGAGTTTGATATGTTCATGTTGGGATAACTATCATTCTTCCTTGGGTTATAAATCATTTAATATAAAAAAGGTATATTCATTTCATAAGCTAAGTACATAAGATATATGTTGAAGAAATTTGACATGAAATATTGCAAGGAAGTTATCACACTTATGATCATATGGTGTAAGTTAATAAAGGAGGATGAATCTCCAAAATTCAATCAAACATCATCTAGGTCAATGATTAGAAGTTTATTGTACCCTACTACCTCTAGACTTGATATCATGAAAGCAATAGGTCTTATGGGAATATTTCAAGTAGACCCAAAGGAAATAATTTTCAATAATTCAAAAAGATACGTAGGTATCTCAAGGGGACTTTGGATTTTGGGTTGTAGTATCTAAGGAATAAGGAGTTTAAATTAATAGCCTATATAGATGCAAAGTGGGTAGGGAGTCTAGTTGATAGGAAGATAACTAGTGGAGGAGATTTCTTCTTAGGAGAGTGCCTAGTATCATGGATAAATAAAAAACAACCATAATTGGAATTATCTACTTGTGAGGGTGAGTATATTACATCATATTCATGTTTTAATAAAGTATTATGGATGAGGAAAATATTAGAAGACTAAAAATTAGAGTATGATAGTCTTAGTCCTATCTTTTATGATAATAAAAGTGTTATAAGTGTATCAAAGAAACCATTTATGCACTCAAGGACTAATCACATTCCCATCAGGTATCATTTCCTAAGAGAATAGGTAAGTAAACAAAATGTCAAGCTTGATTGTGTATGTACTAAGGATTAGATTGTAGATATTATAACCAAGCCACTTCCAAAGACAACATTTGAACATCTAAGAAATTAATTAAGTGTAATCCCTTCCCCTAGAAGTCATTAAGGAAGTCAAGTACTTAGGCGAAGATAATCAGGTGGTTCACTAGCTTTAAAATCAAGTGAGTAGTGTTGAGAAGGTATTCATGGAGATAAGATGAGCATATTTCTATAATGTTTCATAGACTCATAATCTTGTGTGTTGAGTTTTTGGTTGGAAGAGATGTGATCTAAGAAGTTGTACGTACCTCTTTGTCATTAATTTCAAAGGAAGAGGAAGTTTATAATGGGGAAGAAAGGGAAGAAATATCCTTTTGAGGGAAGTTTCTAAGAGTGGTTACCATCAATGATAAAGGGAGATATTATTGAGTGTTGTCATTGATGTCAAAGGTGTATCTTGTGAAGGTTGATGTCAAAGGTGATTAAGGATAGTTGGTAGTGTGTGATGTGATAAGGTGCATGGAAGAGTGTTATCATGAGAGAAAGATAAAAATAGAATTTGAAGGCAACTAATGTCTTATGTTTTCATGATTGATATCATTTTTTGTATCAACATGGAAGGTATAGATAATTGAATTCAAGTGCATAGGAAGGTATAGATCATTGAAGTCAATTACATAGGAAGCATAGTCATGACATGAAGAGGTATGTTCATGGTAAAATTAATGAAAATAGGCATGTAAAGGTTGTATGGAATTATTTGATCATGTGAGTAAGGTATATAATCATTCATGAGACTTTTAGGGTGAGCCTCTAGGGGTAAGACCTTCAGGCTAAGTCTGCACCCAGACTGCTCTTAGACCCTACCTAGCCTAATGAGGTATGAAGATCATATTTCAAGGTAGAGCATGATCAAAGTTGATATAAGTTTTTTAAGGCATGATCATAAAGTTTTAGGTCAATATTTTAAATAAAAGTACATGAAGAACTATTTTTGGTCTTCTTGAGCTCAAAAAATGAGGTACTCAAACTCGAAAAGCACTTTTAGACATTCATTAGCATGTGTAACCTATGCATGGGATTATGATCTATTTAATAGAGATGGGTAAGGGTTTTAGATAATATCTCAAGGCATTATTTTTGTATTTAAGTGATAGTCCTTTATGAATAATCGTTAACACCAAAGCATGTGTTAAACCTCCCTAAAACCCTAATAAGGACCTAATATAAAAAATATTGTTTAAATCAGATTAGTATGGATTCAAAAGCCTATATAAGCTATTGTATAATTTATTCAAATCTCATTGGTACCTCTAGGTGGTGGTGGTTAGTTAGATGAGAGATAAAATGTATATATATAGGCTTATTTGTGAACAAATTATTGTACCTCTCAAAAGTTGTATTGGTCAAGAAGAAAAAATGGATGGGAGAAGAATATAGAGACTCATTTTACATGTCAAATATGTTTTATGTTTAGTTTATATCCTGAAAATATACTAAATTTTTCATCTAAGTAAGCCAATCATAAATAGACCTAATGGTGTGGATAATGTAACATCTAGGCAAAGCTGAAGAGAGAGATTTGAGGGTTTGTGCATAATAAATTGATGAAATAAAGTGCATGAAGAAGTTATTTATGACTTTTAAGTAGTTATAATTCTTTGGATAAGCTTTAGAGGTCAGTGTATATGGTGGAAATTTTGCTGAAGAAATGGCCTATCTGGTTCAAATAGGACTATGAGACATAAGGCCAAGAAATTGGTCTACAAAAAAAATATTTACCATTAGAACATATGAATTTTATATCTTAGGATATATATATATATATATATATATATATATATATAACCATTTTTATTCATTAGGATTCATGAAAAGTGTCTACACAGGCATTGGAGGTCTAATTCATCATGACTAGTTTTGAAGGTGATTTGGTAGTTCTAAGTAAGCGAATTATAGAGATGTTCTTGAGCCTTTATCTCCTAATTTAAGGTGTTAAATGAATTTGGTGATGAGCCTAAGGTTATTTATAATACGTATTAATGTTTCATTTTCCATGGTTGAGTAACTTAAGGGTGTTTTATCTTCATTATTGTAAAATAAAATTTTGATGTACACAAGCCTGATAGGGCAGTTTATCCTAAAGAAGCTTTCATGGTATGAAAAAAGGATGTAGGTTTAATAAAGTATGGATGGGGTTATAATATTTCATTATATAAGTGGTTTAATTATTTTATATTTTTGGATAAATCAATATGGGCCCAATAAGATCATGTTTTGGCATTGAGAGGGTAGGCATTATGAAATTAGGTCTCCATGAGACCTAAAGGAGGAGTAAGTCCTAATTAAGTTATGGCATACCAAAATAGGTTAAAATTGTGATTTAATCATGTTCACAAGATTTATGAAGACCTATTATGTGTTCAACCTAATAGGTTTAAGGTTCAAGGTGTGTGATTATGAGACTAATATATATACAAGGTAGTTTAGGCATATTTGTGTCTGTGCAAAACAAGTGAATAGAATAATGCATGGTTGAGTATAATGAGGTCTTGAAATGAGTTTTAGAGAATAACATAACAAAAAAGGGTTTGTAAAAAAACTTTCATATGAGGTGGTTGAGTTGGTATTGAGTCACTTAGGGAGTTGGTACTTCCTTGCAAGTAGGTGCTTTCTAAAGCCTAGTCAAGTGGGTGGTTGAATTTATTGGGGTCGATGCTCTAAGTTGAGTTAGTGCTCATCTAAATTTGGTCTTTTGTTTCTTAGGAAAATATTCCATTTTTATATATCATATTGGGTCTTATTCCCTTTGAGGGTTTCCCATTCATATATGTGTTTTCTTATTTCTTGTTCATGTGAATAGTTTTGTATGCATTAAAAGATCACTATGTTCATGAATATCAAAGTATAATTGAAAGATTTAAAAAAAAAAAAGTTGATTAAAGCCCCCTATCAATAATTTTTATTCCAAAATTTCTATATTAAATAGGGTAAATGATTCCTATGTCCAACAACTTCTCAGTTTTAAATTTTATTATATCCCTTAATGCTAGATTTATTCATCTTTGTGGTTATCTAACTGGTTTATCCTAGCTTGTGTAAATGTGATGGGTACAAACACTCAAATGAATTCCTCTCATATATATATATATATATATATATATATATATATATATATATATATATATATCCCAAACAAATGCTTGGGTATGTTTTTCTAGGATGTAAAAAACTTTCATTTCTTGATCATGGGTTAACTAGCTATTTATGATCAATATTTTTTCTGTTAATACCATAGCTTGTTAGTGTCAAGATGGATAGATTATACTTGTTTAAATTCATTAATAAAGGAATTAAGATAACATGGATTTGGTAATAATAGATGAAATGTATTTATATTTTTTACAAATCCATCTCCTGAAGGAATGATTCTAGTTAATGGAAAATAGAATGCAGTTAAAAATTAGTTGGAGTGTTTTCTACCCAATTCTAAATAATTTATTACAATGTTATATTGATTTAAGTTGAATTTTAAAATATTTATTTTTTATTAACAATTTTGGTAGAGTTCATAGCTGATGGACTAGTAAAATTTGTAACCAAGAATCAGATAGAGTCCATAATAGACAAACTAGCAAAGTCTAAAGTGGAGACTGATAGAGTCCAAAGTGAATAGACTGATAGAGTCCAAAATGGATAAACTAAAAGAGTCCATAGTTAGGCTCATGAGATCATTAGTTTTTACCAGATCTTGTGACAACTCATTAATTAATTATTATATGTGTCCTTGTATAGTTATCATGACCAATGATGAAAGATTGTTATTGTTTTGTTCTAGTTCATCTACCCAAAGCATTTTAATGTAATCCAATGATGGTTTTGTAGGGAGTATAAGGATATTAATTTTTATTTTAGACCATTTGAAATAGTCATATCCCCTTATATGAAATTAATTAATGTTGATATATTAATTAACCAAGGTCTTCCAAAAATGAGGGGGTATCCTAAATTTTTGGTTTTAGGTTAGAACACCATAAAATCTAATGGATATTCCCATGATTCAATCATTACAATTACATCTTCTATAATACCTTATAGTTTAGCAATTTACTAATCATCCATTTGAATAATGGTGGAGGTAGATTACATCCCCATAAGAGACAATGTTTGGAGAGTTTTAGTTGTTATTGCATTGATAGTTACACCCAAATCTACTATAACTTTGGGTATTTATTTCTTCCCTATGGTAACTATTATGACTAGACTTATTGCATCTACATATTTAGGTAATAGTAATTTTATTCTAATAGATCAACATGTTTACCATCTACATGTATGGTATTTGGGTATTTTTTAATTCTATGTGTCTTAATATGTAGGATTTTAATGACTCTATTTAATTTTATAATATATTTGATGGCTTGTAATAAAGGGTAATTCAATGTTCAATTTTATTAATTCCTAAATCAAATCATATTCTTTCTTGATTTCAATCTCCATCATTATATTAATAAAAGGAACATATAGAGGAGCAATAATATGTTCTATCTTTTCAAACATTTTTTTAGATTACTTTTTAATGACTATGAGTTGATGTGTATCTTTTTTTGGATTTTCATTAGGTAGTTTAGAAATAGTGATAGGAGGTTCTTGAATTGTTCTTCCTAATCTAAGTTAAATGTTTACAAGTTTAATAGCTCTTACATTCATGGTTTCTACTTGTACATTTACATATATTATGGTTGATGGTTTATTATTACAGCTATCCATTGGTTGAGTAGGTAATTGATATTTATTAACTTGTTTATTAGGTTGAGTTGTAGGAGGTGACAGTAAAGGTTGATGTGGTGAAAACATTATGTGGGGGTTAAACTATGGATTGATATCCTATTGTGTATTTCTATATTGTTTTGATTATGGTTGGGGTATCCATGGTTGTTAATGCATCATCCATTATTGATTAACATATTATGGTTATGCTTGTCCCCATATAGGTTGAGGTGCTTGAGTAATCTAGGGTGGCATCTATGGATGAATGGGATTTCTTGGACTAAACTGACCTTGGGTCTAGTTTTATAGAAATAGATTTTATCTTTCGACTTAAGTAAAATCTATTATGGGTTGTGTATTTTTTAATTGATTTTTAAAAATATAAATATGAATAAAATGATTGTGTCATGTTCTTTAATATCACATATCCCACATATTTCTATTTTATCCAAAGGACAATCTCTAAGAGCATGTTTCAATTTACATTTTGGACAATAGATGGATCAAGGTTATATGGTGGAGTTGGAATTTACTTTAAGGACATATAATGTTGTATTTAATGGGACCAAAATATCAATTTTTATATTAGAAAATTCTTACATCAATCAGCTAATTTCATTGGATTTACCTAGTTTTCCTTTCCTAATATTTGCTTTTTTTTAGAATAATTAGTATATAGATCTAAAATTTGATGGAATGTTAATTTTATAATGTCTCCTTTACCCATTAGATTAAAAGAATCCCTAGATTCATCATCTAATCCCTTAAGAAAAACCATTTTCACAACCTCTTCTATTAGTGGATAACCACTATGTTTGTGGGTAGATATGAATATATCTAGATAACTTCCAATATTTCTTCTTCATTCTATTTGATATTAAATAAATCTTATTTCCTTTATACTCTAAAATAATTTTAATATTTATCAGTAAATTTAGTTTCCATGTATTGATAGAATCACCTGGAAGGCCCATGAACCATCTCATGGCTACCTCCTTAAGTGTAGAAGGGAACATTTTGATTTTCTGACTATCAGATGTGTAATCATAAGTTTGGAATAACACTTTTAATTCAAATAGGAATTGATTTAGATATTTTGAATAATTACACCTAAAATCTAGAAAAATTGATGGTGATATATTTTTCATGAAGGTTTGATATATTGGATATATGACTATAGGAAAAAAAAAGGTTTTGTCTTGTTGAAATTATATTCTATTTTCTTCATTATTTTCTATATTTTCTTAGTTATCATCCATGATTTATATTTCTTTCCAAAATGTATTAGATATCCAATTTATTATTTTTTCATGGCATTTTAAATATTGAGGTCTAAGACATACTATTTTAAATAAAGGATCATTAGGATTAATTCTTCCTATAGGAGAAGATATCCCAAATGTCAGTCTTCTTACAGGATTTTGTTGTGAAGATGATCCTAATTCTGGTGATAAATCTAATCATGATTCAATTATTTTTCTTATACTTCCAGATCTCTCAATCAAAACTTTTATTCTTTCCTCCTCTAGTCCTAATTTAGGATCATTAGAGATGAATCTTCCTTTAGTATCTCTAGGTTAGTTCATAAATTATTTTTATTATTATTTATTTTTTATAAATGTTTTTATTTTTTTACTGCATACCAATAAGGATTTCCTTATTAACACCTTATAAGTCCCTGCCAATGGTGCCAAAAATTATGGGTGTCACTAATCCCTTCATTTAATCAACTTGATTTATTGATGTCACTCAAACTAGGGGCAATGTCCAAAGCTATCTGCAATACGGCTTATGTTTATAGGTCTTATAAATATGATTAGAGGGTTATTGTCTTTCTAAATATCTAATCTAATCTATCCTAGAAAGGATTTACTTATGAAATAAAGAAACACACTTGAATAATTAATACACTTTATAATCCAACTTGATAAAATAAACACACTTGCTGAAAATAAATACAATTGATGTAAACAAACAATTTGTTGAAAGTAAACACACTAGAAATAAATAATCTACTGAAAATATACACACTGATTTGAAATCTTGAATTAACTCTTAGAAATAGAAGATAATCTCCTACAAGGTTTTAAAGTCTATTTATAATTACTACTATGAACATGAAATAAATTTATAATTGTTGAAAATGTAAATACATAAAATACCATATAGAAATATAATCCTAGTTCCTGAGGAAAGTGGGACCTTGATCACCTTGAGAATGGGAATGAAAGAAGACTCAATACTTGGAAATTGAATCTTTGTTCATTAATTAAATAAAATTACATAAATGTAACATTAACTATGATTGAATATTAATTGAACAACAATATATTATCTATTTCTAAACTTCTCTATATCTTCATTAGGACATGAAGATCTACTTATATAATGTTGTAACAGAAGATCCATGGATCTTAGTATTTAATCTTCTCTTATAAAGATAAATATCCTAATTTTAGTGGGTGTTCAAAATAGATAATTGATGGTTTGGAATAGGAAGATTCATCTTTTACAAAATCTACTACATATCTACTAAGAATGGCTACATAGATCTACTAGATTGATTTGATTTCAAGACTATATATATATATATATTTACTATTTATCGTAGTCTTATAAATAGTAAGTGAACAAAAAAATATCCAAGTATAGATATTTTAGTTTTGAAAGCTCAAAATTTGGACTGGAAGATTCCAAAGTGATTCTGGTAGAGTCTAAAGCAACTCTATAGTAGTTTTAGTGATTCAAAGAAACGCTATAACAATCTGGCATATTCTAAAGCAACTCCATAATAACTATGATGGATTCTAAAGCAAATCCATATCAACTAGTTTTAAGAAACTTGAATGTTTGAAAAAGCCCATAATGAGGTTGGTAGGCTAGGTGGAAAGCTTTGTTGAATGAAATATGATCAAAAATGAGTTTGAAACTATGGATTGGGTGTCTATAACTACTGGACAAGTCCAAAGTAGTGGATTGTGAGAGTTTGTAGCTTCTCGACAAGTTTGTAGCTTGGTCTGGAGAAGACTTGAATGAACCAAAAAAGTGTCTAATGAGTTCATAACTTGCCAAAAGTTCATAATATTTTCTATAAGTTACCTTGGAAGATTAAAAAAGGTTTTTTTATTCCTTATAGACTATTTTACATTCGTATATACACAAAATGGAGAGACTAAACATGAAAAGATTTATAATTAAATAGTAGAGTTAGATATTTAGGATTTATTTACATTAAGTAAGATAAAGCATTCTATTTACTACATTAGGATTAGATATAAGCCTAAGATCCTTGCATTATTTATTCTAGAGGAGAGGTAATGGAAGAAAAATGAATAAATATGATAGTAATAATGAGAAATATTTTAGACTCATCATTAATTAGGCCATGACTCCATCATTTTCCACTAGTGTGAAGTAGATCCATTTATAACTGAACTACACAAAGTGCTAAAAGTATATAATCAAGTGAACCTAGTTGTGTATTTATTTCCATAGCCACTTGGGTATATTAGGTGAATATGGGCCACTCAATAATGCCAACCACTACAGATGGATTAAGGCATGAATCTAGTGACAAAGTGAAATGTGATAACAAGTGTATACAACATAGATAATGACATGAATTTTTCCATTCTATCTGATCAACTTATCTAAAGCTAAGTATATGGAAACTAATATGTTGTACACATGCCCCCAATCTAGTATCTAAGTATATTGAATCTAAATTAAGCATGTAATAGATGAATATGTGTAACTAAACTAAATGTGGGAGTGATCATACCATTAATTATGCCCCCAAATCTAAGTAATTGGTATGAATCTAAGTTGAAATGAATGAATTTGAGTTATATCTAAATAAAACTATCAAACTTGTGACTATATCTATGTAAATCTATATTGTACCTGGTGTATTAATCTGAATGATCTATATTGTCATGAAGCTAGGGCTACTAGAAAATAGTGATCTATAGTGGAAAGTAATGCCCTGTGGTGCTAGTGTCGCAATATCAGTGCTAATGTCTACTTGGTCTAATTTTTAAGTGATCTAAATTAAATTTTGAGTCTCTATTCTATTGTATGTCTTCCCTGAGTTTGATGTCGCAAATTGAGCATGTGTACTAAAAAGTATATGTGAATATCAATATAGGAGGTTGATGTATGTGATAAACCCTTATGAATTCCCCCTCTTTTGAGGGTAGTTATGAAGCCTATATAAGAACTACCCTCTAAATAAGTAGCTCTAGAAAATGTGTTAACTAGATCATGTGTATGATATTCCAATATAATATACAAACATAACATCAAAATGTAAATGTATATAAGCATAAGTAGGTAATATAATATTTATGTTATAATATAGAATTGTACAAGGGTGTCAAGATAGCTATAAGCAATGTGTATAGTAGAAAATATGAGTAACTACCTATAGGGATGGGGCATGATGTCCATCATGATACCCAAGTAGGATGTGTAGGTGCATGAGGCACTTCATGGCATTAAAAACTAGTGTGTGTAACAAGAAAATATAAATGTCATGGTGTAGAAGCATACAAGGAAGAATACATAAAATCACATGAGGCACACAAAATATAGGTCAATTGGCCATAATACAAGGGACATGGGCACATGTCACACTAAATCTAAGAATAAATACATACAATGGCATGCTCAAATGTCCATATATGCAAGAAAAAAGCAATTTGACATAGAGCCACATAGAAGGACATATTCAAATGTATGCATATAAAAGTAGGAAAGCACACACAAGGTACATGGAAATGTGTCCAAGGCATACAAATATAGAAGTGGCATAGATCTAAATAATAATGGCATACTTAAATTCCCTAAAATATGGAAGAAACATAGGAACACAATCAATTCTAATCTAGGAACTAGAAATGAAATCTTGTATAACTTTGTAACACAAATCTATGTAGATGATAGGATGTATATATACTGAGTCTAACTAGTGATACTCGACAAAAATTTTGAGCAATGAGGATCAATGATAAATATCAAGATAAATCAATGTGGAACTAGAATGTATAATATGTTAAGATAATATTTGGTTATAACAAATGTGTAGGATATGCCCACAATGGGTAGATTATCAAATGTATAAACCTACATCAGTGTAAATTCCACCAATGGGTAGATGATAACTAGTCTATCTCATGTAGTGGTCCAAGGTCCTCTATAAAATATTTAAGCACTCAAAAATAACAAGTGAAGCATATGTGTATGATAAAACTGACTATACTAGGATAGCTAGCAATATGCAATATCTAGAAAGTAGTAGAAATGTAAACATAATGATGCATATAATCTATACAATTTTGTATTTTTGAAAATTTTGAAGTGTTTATATTTTAAGATGTTATATTATTTTTGTGTTTTTTTATTATAATATATGTATAAGAAAATGCAAATAAACTATGTACAAGGAGTGAGAGAGAGATAAGGAAGTATGTATAAAGGTAGAAACCATATTGAACAATGAGTATCATGAGAGACTCACTATCACTGTGAATTGTGTAAAAAATAGGAATGATAATCTCTAATGTAATGTGATTACTATGATGTATTTTAATGTTGTTATAGTGGTAATCTAAGTATTGTTCATCATCTAAATCATAATATTATTCCAAATAAAAATCATAATAACCTAATGTGCTAGAGAGAACTGCCTCATGCTATGGAATTGACATTTTTGAATTGTGCTTTGGCATATTGATTGTGATGTTTCCCTTTTAAATTGTTCTTGTTGTAGACATATGGTGGTGTGGAAGTTTTTCTCATAAAAAACCTATTTTAAGAATGTTTATTGGTTGAGCATGATTTTGACTATGAAACTTAGGATATGGTCCTTTTTATAACATTTTCTATGTATCTAGATGCTTTTCCTTGATAAACTATGTCTGTGAATGATGTGCCTTAGGATCTTCAATGAATCCCAAACCTTGTTGACCAATATTATTGACTAATAGAATAGGATAAGTGATTCCTTAGGCCTGTTTACCCAAACCTTAACCATGATAATCATACTATTGTAGATAATTTTAACAAAACCTATACCATATCAAACATTTAGACTCATTTTAGAGATGGATATTTACTTGATTTATCCATGTTTAATATACTATTTCTTAATCTGATTATGCTTTGTGAACCTTTTGTTGTTTTGAGTTATGCTTTGATAAACATTTTTTTATTTTTTCCTAAGTGTGAACCTTTTTGAATCAATATATGTGCCATTATATGTTTTTTAGATGAAGTGTCACTCTATGATTCATCTATATCCATTATCTATTATATTTTCATTTTTAAAGCTAAATAAGAATGTGTGTGGTGCCCATGCATTCTATGATACACACAAAAATATATAGATCTCCTCATTGGGTGTAGAGGAGGTAGGTTAATCAACTTAGCTTTAATCATTTCCCTTAGCATCTCACTTGATCTCTTATTTGGCTTTTGATTGATTTTTGAATCACTAGTTGTATATGTACTTTGTTGTGATTTCATGTTCTAATATGTAACATTATTTTCCATAAATTGGTTGGTTGAATATGTATAAACATGATGTACACTATTGTGCCTAGGGGCCTTTGTCTTGTAAATTAATTTTCTAATGTTTTAATCTTTTCATGTAATAATTGATTCTAATTTTGTAAAGCTATAATTATCTTCCTCATACTAATAATTTGATCATGTAGAGTCTCACAAGTGAAAACCCTAGTTGTTTATATTTGAACATTTAGGCACACACCCTATAGGGAAGAGGTGTGAATTGGATGAGTATGGGTATTAGTTATAATGTTATAGGTTGTTTCATCTCATGGAGGAATGAAACATAGTTGTTAGCTTATGTGATAAATACTGTGTGTATAGTTTTGATTGTTAACAGAATTCCATATAGGATAAAGATAACATGCTATGAGATATGACATATATTGAAATTTATATAAATCATCATCTATAAATATGTTTGTCTTTTTTGAGTTCATTCCAAATTAAAGGAAACAAGCATGTAAATGAAAGTATTACACTTTGTAACAAAAAATGATTGATTTGTTCTATCATTATGATCACAATTATATGAATTATAAGATATATGAATATGAAATATAAGCTTTGGATATAAAATATGAGTATAAATAGGAAAGGATACAAACTCTAAGTGTGTCTAGGGTCAGGATTGATTAAATCTATTTTTTTATAATAATTTAAATTATATGTAAAATAAATTGAAACACTATTGTGAAATTGATTTAATTTAACTAGGTTGTCTAAAAAAATTAGAAAATAAAAAGTATTTCACTCTAATTTATTGCATAAAAAATTAGATTAATGAAAACTAGGGTTAGATGTAATATTCAAAGTAAGTCGAGTTCACTAAATGATTTAACCTTTTAGGGTTTAACTATGTAAAACCCATGTTTATATTAAAGGGATGAGATGCCTAAATTAGTTAAATAAATATGCAATAAAGTATTGATTTGTTATGACCTTTGACCTTGTTTGAATTTCTAATAATAATAATAAATAGGCATAAATAAAGACTTGTCTAAAAAATGATTATCACGGATGATCCAGGTTCTAAAAGTTGAGATATATGTAGTTATCTATTTCATCAAAGATTTTTGGTGTTTGTCTATGTAGACACCTAAAAGTAACCACCAATGACCTCCACTAGGGTTTTGACCAATTTCTATAAAAATGCATAATTTGCCCTAAAAACACTAAAATCTATTAAATGGTTTGAATTTTTCATATAAAAGTGCCAATTTTTGATAGAGTATCACTAAATGGGGAAATAAAATTTATGAGATACTAACTTTAATCAGATCATTTTAAATCAACATGACATTTTTGCACCTAGGTGCCCTGGATTGCTCTTTTCTACCAAATTTATTACACGATACACGTGCCTTTTTATTTTATGTTGGCAACATCCTAAATGGGATAGTGGTTCAAATGCATCTAAAATCATATCCTAATTCCAATCTAGTCAAATTTTGAGCCAATAATATGGCATTTTGACTAGTTTGATTAATTTGTGCACCAATTGCCAATATTTGCATCAAAATTGATCAATCATGTTTAAAGCTAATTAATTTAAATAAAGAACTTAAGTTGATTTTCCATGAAATTTGTTGAATATTTCATTAATGAAAATTCATATTGAATAGATACATCATCTAAGACATCATTATATGGGGTGACATCCATAAGCCATACATGCATACAATATCAAGATTATGGATCATCCATGCTTAGTAAATGCCTTTTCCTCTAAATTGATATGAGGATATTTATGGGTTTAATTAAAAATATTATATTAATCCATGGAAACACATATTAATCTTGAGATGGATGGTCATGATTGATCTTAGCACATTTTAAAAATTTATAAATAGAATTCCTCACACTCATAATTTTAAGCTTGGACAATGTAAAGTTATAATGCTAAAAAGATCTATCAAGCCATTGTTGTAGTGTTATCATGCCCAACCATTGAGCCAAGCCAAATCCATCATAAATAAAATGGTGCCAAGGAAAAGAAGAGATATCCAGTCCTCATTTGATGAAGACTCATTGAGCACAAGCTAAGCAAGACACTTCAGCAAGCTATTTGGAGTATCCAAGGGAGGTGAAATATATTTTGTATTTTGCATTCTAGTTGTATTTTTAATTTAGTATTGTTATTATTAACCCCCTTGAAATAGGATTAAGGTGTTATATATTAGTGTGTTATGTTAGGATTTTGATTTCATATACTAAAAATATACTAATCTCCCCTTATTACAATCCTATGTTCATAAATGGCATGCTTGGTGGGACTGGACCCCATGAATTTGATTGAAAGGTTACTAAAATCATCCTAATTATTAATTTCATGAAGAATCTTGGAGTTTGAGAAATAAAAAGGTGAAAAAATAATCAAAATTCCATTCATGGAATTTTGTGTGAAAATTTGTATCCTGGAATGTAAAATCCATGGCCTAGACTCACTATAGGTCATAACTGTGTCCGATAACCCATGGCCTGAGACAACAAGCTAAATAAGTAATTTTACGGAGCTTTGTAAGGGGTAATATGAACTCCATTGTTTATGATTTTTTTTAAACCATGTGTCTTCTCCTAAACTTTTAGAAAATGCTATCAATTTAGCTTCAAGTTGCATAGATTTTTCATAAAATTTTGAAATAGAAGTTTGAACCTTTTTAATGTTTCTAATTGTAATTACTTGGTTTCATTTAATTATGTTTTCTTTTTCTAATCCTTGATTTATATGTTTTATTGATAATTTTGTTAACCATTTCCTAACCTAATGTGTTTATCTTTTAATATTTTGCCTTTAGGTTAACATGGCATTGTAGATAGTCTCTATCGACTAAAGACAAATCTACTTAAATCCAAAACCCCAAGAGCTCAAAAACCAAATATCATTTTCCAATCCCCAAAAGAGCTTCTAAGTAGGCCATTATAATCCTAATTTTTTTGTAGGTTCACAAGTTGATTGAAGAACAATTTGATTATTTTTGACTAATCATACACTTCAAATTGAGTTTTAAAAAGAACTTGGTTAAAATCATGCACACTTCAAATTTGGTCTAAAATGAACATGCTAATTTTCACACATTTGGTATTTGGTGCCTAAAATGAATCTAACATGCTAAGTCTTGGAAATATTTCAAATTTGGTGCTTAAAATAGATGATTACATCTTGCAATGTCTTTAAATTGGTATTTAATCATGAACATGGGACAAGTCTTGAATAATTTAAACTTTGGGATTAAAATGGACTTAGGTGCATATTGCTTAATTTTGGTGGTGTGGAATTCTTTCCATTTGTGCATAGAAGCCAAGGGGATAGTAACAAACCTAATCACACATTTTAGTTTGGTGCAATAAATCAACTTTACTTCAATTGTTAGCAAAATTGTTTATTGTTTGTTCTTTTAGTAAAAAGGAATTTGTGCATGTACGTTCTCCCCCCTTCCCCTATAGAGAACTTGTGGGATCAAAATAACCATATTAATTACAAATTTACATAATCCAAAGGTATAAAAGAGATGTTTTTAAAGCTCTCACCAAGACACACATGGATTGGATGATCTAGAAACAACCTTAAATCTCTTTTAATTAGTTTTTATTTTCATTACATCTTGGCTTATGAGGGGGATTTCATCACCTCTCGTCAATTATTTAGGGAAGATTTGACCTAGGATTTCATATCCTAGAATCATCTTATACCCCTGTCCATACGGGAGGTATGTAAATTAGGATCACCCCATTGGGATGGTGGTTTGAGCAGTTAAACCATATCCTATCATTGGTGGTTAAGCCTAGGATGTTTGAGCATGTTAGACATTGTACTACACTAAGCGAGTGATGGATGTAGTAGTTGTAAAAAGGGAAAGACCTTTTTACAACAATCTATATGACACTAACCCAATTTACATCTTTCTTCTCTTTCATTTTGATGTGAAAGTCTTGTGTATTTGATCCATCTAAACATTCAAAAACTTGTTAGTTAGTTAACCTCACTTTGCCATACCTTGTCAATTTAGGGTTTAAGATGATTACTTAGTTGATTTGTCTTTTTCTTAGATTACTTGGTTTTGTTTAGAGTCAAAACTATTTTTTAGCAAAGTTTTAAATAATTAAGCACATTGTCAACCATTTTTTTAACAAGGAGACATTATACTACCCAAGTGAAAATCATCTTTTTCTTTGTTCAAAAATTTATCATAAACTTTGTCATATCTTCCATTTTGGTATAGTTATTCTACCCATTTGATTCTATACCATTTTCCCAATTTTATTAAGTCTTTTATTGATAGTATAAATTTGAAATTGCACCTTTATAAGTTTATAAGGTTGATGTGTTAAGTGGGTTTGCCATTTACACTCAACTTGAGGGAACTTAGTTTCAATTTCTAATTTGAAATGAGGGTTATTTTTAGACCCATAACCATTATCATCATTTGGTAGGACTCAAATCATATTGCATATCACTCATGATTTGAGTCCTAGGCTAAATTTTGCAATACCCATCCTATTTTACCATTTATCTTGAGTCCATTTGATACAAACACTTTTACCTTAGATATTTGTCAAAACTTTGTGTGTAGGTGTCATTTGAGTTAAGAAGGGTAGTGTTACATTCCCAAAATCATGATAAACCATTTTGCATTAGAGTCTTGAAGCAATCATTTTTCATAACTTTTGAGCATTTTAGCATTGTTACGCTGCTCAAATTATTTTAAAACTTGTTTCATAGGCCTATTTATATAGAGTCCAAGTTTTCCAACTTTCTAACCAATTTGATTTTTCCTTGTGAACCTTTGTCTAGTGTATTTACATCATTCACCTTTTCTAGCTTATCAGTCAAAAGGGTCTAGTTTGTGTCATTATTTGGGATAAAATAAACTATCTTTGAGTGCCTTTTGTTTCATACGTCATACCCATTAATAGATTTTATATCCAAGAGTCAAATGCCTAGTTTTTGGTTTAAAGTGTTTCAAATCTACTAGATTAAATATCTCATATTTTAAAGTCTATCTTTTGATTCCATTTGTCCAAAAGTCCTATCACATACCTTTGTTTGAGACTAGATTTTGATGCCAAGTTTGGCCAAAAGTACTATAAATTTTTGTTTTTCTATTATTAGGCTTGTTTGAAAGACTTTGATCTCAAAATTTGGCATTTCAATTTTTTGGTCCATCTACTTGACCTTATTGTGTGAGATGTGTAATTTTAGATACTTAACGTTAGATTATTTTATCAAAAATCATTATACCAATATTTTTATATATACATATCCCTCTTTTTGACTAGGTTAGACCAAGTTTGAACACCTTTTTAGACACCATTTTTTAGAGTTTACAAAATTCTATTTCTTTTTTTCATGAAGCATTTACTATGGATCCAAACATGTATTCCTATACTCATAGTGACCTCATATATAATCTAAGATTTAGTAATATAATCACATAAGAAGAAATGGTTCAAGACTTCTATGCAAACAATGATGCTTATAAGACATATCCTTATCCATCTTATAACACTCAAGAAGGGACACGAAACCAAGACCCATTGGCTCATTATTTAGTAAACATTCCTCTATACTTGGATAAAAATTAAACACAAATAAAGAAATACCTATCTATAGTACTTATAGTTGAAAAACCATTTTATCAAAAACTATACTATGTTATTGCACCATCCAGGTATGATCCTTATCTATTTGAGCATCATTTATTGGAAAATAAGGACAAAATTTTGGTTAAAGCTATAGAAGTAGGGGCTAAATTTTGGGTATACTTCCCCCATGAGAAATTTTCAAGTCTAGTAAGAATAAATCATAACATAATTTATAGTCAACATGTTTATTCTAGTAATCCTTTAGCTCTAGTCCAAATGACATATCATGACCCTAGTATGCTTGTCAAAGGTAAGGACCTCATGGAGGATCACTTTGTATAGATGTAGATAACATAATAAACTTACTTAAACCTATCATGTAATTTTCATTAGATGACCATGTCAAATAAGCCTCTCATAGATTAGTTTCCTTCATAGGAGTGTTAATAGAATTGATTGGTCAAGACAATTTGGGTGTGGACCCCTTCACACAAAACACATCAATCGATAACTTATTTCATATGTCAACCATCAAAGAAGTGTATTTTGCTTCTACATAGAATATTGAACAAAACATAGTGGATAATGCATAAGTAATGTCCAATCCAAACCAAAGTGGTGTAGATACACAAACTAATCCAAAAACAAGTGTACCTTTAGTTAACACCATGAGTGGTTCTCCAAATAAGGGAATAGGAGTTTCTACATCCCAACCTCAACCAACTACTACCACTAATCCTCAATTAGCTACTTCTTCAAGCACTCAACCAACATGATTAGGTAGTCACCCAATGACCAATACCATGCCTCAAAAAAAATGTGACAAATATTACTCCTCCCCATTAAGAAATGAGTAATATTCCACCATAATAGGCACAACCCAACATAGTAATGCAATAGAGGAAGAACATATTGCCACCTTAATAGGTGTCAACCAATGTTCCACCTCACCAAGTAGAAATGAATATACCTCTTTCCTCATAGACCAATATACCAATTTAAAGACAAATAATGTCTAATCAATAGTATAAAACTATTAGTCAGTGACAAGTGATAAATATTCAATAAGCATCAAATTCTAAACAAGGATTTGCATAACTTAGAGGTTCCAATTTTCCTCAAGTACCGATTAGACAATCTTTTCCTTTTATGGAAAATGTGCCACTAGTTCAAAGATAGGGTCTTAGTTTACAAGTACCCCTTCAATAGTAAGGTTTGATTAGTTAGTAGCAGGTTATTATTCAACCCCAATAGGCATATTATGGCCATATTCCTCCATCCCAACCTTAGAATCCCTAAACTCAAGCCTATATACCCAATCCAAACTATAATATAGCATCATAGTACATATAATTTCAATAATCAAACCCTAATCCATGCATGTGTATTCCTGGTCCATTCTCCAACCAAACCAACATACCCTAGAAAATTCCTCCTTCATACCTTAATCAAAGTGCTCCACTTATGACCACTTGACCATCTACCCAGGACAATATTTTGCCTCAAGCCAATGTTTCCTCTAGTTTCCTAACCCAATAACTATAATAGATGAAGGATGTCATTATTGTCATCTAATCTGGGAAGCAAACCAATAAGTTTAAGTTAGATTACATGTGTTCTTATACATTTAACATGGATTACTTGTATATACCATTTCCTTTAGGATACAAACCACTAAAATTTGACAAATATAAGGGTAAAGGTGACCCCAAGGCTCATTTGATTAAGTTCTTTGTTACATGTCAACCAGTGGCATATAGTGACATATACATTTTGTTGTTTTTCCTAAGGAGTCTAGTAGGACAAGCCTTAGAATGGTTTTTAAAGTTACCCAAAATTTTAGTGTCAAATTTTGATGATCTTTCAGATAAGTTTGTGTAACACTGTTCATATAATCTTGAGCATGAGATTTCATTGGTCAACTTGACACAAGCCTAGTAAAATGCTCATGATAGTTTTACAAGTTATTTATAATGATGGAGAACCCTTGTAAGCTGATTCACCTATAGTTTACTAGATAGAAAATTAGCTATTGTGTTGACCAAAAATTTATGCATTGAGATATCTTATCATCTAGAACTATAGTGTGTACATACATTTAAAGAGATCATTAACAAAATTTTGTTTATTTAGAGAGCCTTTATTAAAAAATGGATCATCAATATTAATTCATCAAATTATAATTAAGGTACCAATAAATGAAATGGACAAAACCAACATCAAGTCCAAGCACAAAAATTGCAATCAACATAGGCCAATAACAATGATAGATCAAAGCTATTCAACCATAATAAAAATGTTACTGAAAATGGAGTAATAGAGTTAAGACATGTATAAATGGTGAAAACCCCATCTACTCATCCCATATATCATTTAAAAATTAATCCTAGCCCACAACATTGTTAGAAAACACAAAAAGTGCAACATCTTAGGCCCATGCAATAAATACGATAGCCTTTGCCATTACAAACTTGTCCTCCAAGGAGAATAGTGTCTACTTGTCACATTTTTAGTGACCTTGGAGAACCTATTAAATCTATGTTTCAAAAACTTTCCACTACTAATTTAAATAGTTAGCCTATACCAAAACATTATCCTCAAGACATCCCTTTCTTGATTGGTACCACTAAATTAATTCTATGAATATCATTGGGTTAACAAACAAATTTGCATCATTATGTGTAAATTAAATATTTAATTTAGAATATGTTGGAGAATAGGTAGATAACATTAAATTGCAGTGCTTCCACTTACAATCAAACCCTTGGGATCTATCAAAACCCCTTTCCCCAACATAAAAACCAACCATAGTAGAAACAAAAACAACAACACCAATAACAATAATTTTAATAACCAAGGCCAAACCAATAGAATTAATAGAATCACCAACAAAAGAACTAACAACATATAAATAATAGATAGAACCAAGATCAGAATAGAAATAACTAATAGACTTACCATGCAGTTGTAAATGACTACAATAGGGTTGTAGGTCATATTGTAAGAGGTTGTGTTAACACCATCTCCATCAATCTGAGACCAAATACCAATCAATCAAGACCTTTGCTAAACAATTCTAATCCACCAACTCACATTGGTAATCTTCCCTTAACCTAGGATCACATATAGGCATACCAGTAAGTAGGGATTACTAATGTTAGATACATACCAATAATTCACCATTAACTTGTGACTCTACATAAGTGTACCAGTAACCAAGACTTATCCTATCTGGTCCCCCATCATCACCTTTATTTGTTAAAAATCATGATCTTAGGTTTAATATAGATTGTGCAATCACAACTTAAAGGTTTAAGATTACCATCCTAGGCCCATAACCATCTGCCACTTCACCCATCACTCAACTAGTTGTTATACCTTAGAATAAGCCATTTAACATGGACCAAGAAAACAAGTTTGACATTGTGTAAGAATTGCAAAAGACACCCACATAAATATCTATTTTATATTTGTTACGTATGTTAACAATCTACAAAAACATTTTTAATAAGTTTTTTAGCCAATCCATGGTTTCAAGTGGCATATCCCCTAACAAATTCCAAGCTTTGGTTGGACACCTAACTCCATCCCAAAAAGTCACTTTCAACCAAAGTGATATGTCATCCCTTAGCCCACTACATAAAAATCCCTTGTACATTAAAGTTTGTATAAAGTGGCACAAAGTGAAATGTGTCCTTATAAATAATGGATCAGGTCTAAATATAGTGTCTTTAAATCTCATCAAGCTTCTCAAGTACACAACAATAAATCTTTAAGAATATACTATAACCATCAAATCCTATAACAATGCATAATGAGAATCACAAGGCACCATCTATTTACTAGTTATCCTTAGGCCCTTGACCCATGATACACTTTACTCTGTGTTATATCTCAATTTGTCATACAATATGATTTTGGGAAGAGCTTGGATACATGAAATTTGTGTAGCCCCATCAAATTTACACCAACATATCAAGTTCTTCCATTCAGGGATGAAATTTTATATACTAGGAGATTTACAACCCTACGAGCATTGAAAACACCTAGAGGCTGAGTTTAAGAGATATAACTTTAATTTTGGCTTGAATCTAGTGGCTAAACAGGATAAGGGAAAAGTAATACTGCTTGATTTTCTAAAAGATAATTGCATTGATCCTAATACCCTTGATTCCCTTTCCCACATGCCACCTTCTAAGATATACAACTATTATATCATCTCACCTAATATCCCAAGAGATTATTTAACTCATGATACCTTTCACATTGCAAACCTTCCACCTAACCCAAATTCCTTTAGAAGGATTAAAGACAAGCCACTTCATCTAGAATGGCAACAAAAGGGCAAAGGTAAAAAGTATATTCTAAGACCCATCTCATTTATATCATCATCTAACCTATAATAATACCTTCTTGAAGGAGATTAATCATGTTTATATAATGAAAAATAAGTTGATTGTTATGAGAATGCAAAGTATCTTATTCCCAATAGGATCATGAAGAATCAATAATATGAAGGAGAAGACCTTGGACCAAATAAACAAAGAACACTTGAGCCAATTTCCATGATGAGATATAAAATGCCCTAATATAATTGGATTTAAACCACATGGGGGTGACCCCATGTACCTTAATCATGTACCATCACCATCAACTAGTGATGAGGATGTTGGTAGTGAAGCAGAGTCTGCTAATAACCTTTTTGATGACCTAGTTGAGACCAACCTATTTAACCCTCATTCTATTTTTACCCTTATATTAGTCATTCATCACAACCCACTTCCATTGTATTATCCCCAATTGATATACTAGAACCAATAAGAATCCAATGTGTTGATTAATGCATTTTAAAATGATGACGCTTTTTATGATTTTATTAAGCTTACAGATAATGTTCTATTGGGGGACCATAAATTAGGGTTCTCAATCAATTTGGATCTTGAATCCTATTTTGGAGAGTGGGTGGACACCCTTAGCCAAAATAAAATCATTATAACATTGAGGTCCCAAAGTGAAAACCTCTTTGAGGCACTTTTTGACTAGAGGAAAAGTAAAGAAAAAGGATAGTCTATTGGTGAAAACCTATTTCAGGTGACATTAGATAGGTGTGTTCAACCTTATTTAAAAATAGCTTAGGAGACCACTAATGATGAACTTTTTTGTGAGTTTGAGTTTAATTTTGAAGAACAACAAGATTTTTATCTAATCATTTAGGAGTTTCCAACAATTTTTGTTACATGGCCAAACCTCCCATTTGGGGAATTTAATTTATCATGCCTTGAGGAACTCAAAGAGCTAGTAATAATATAGGACTCTAATGTTTCCAATTAGTTTAAAGCTTTACCCACTATCCTTGAATATGGTTTAACCCTTTTAGTGGAAGATACAATAGAGGTTAACATCGGGTCCCCAGATGACCCAAAGTGAATCAAGTTAGGTGCATCCCTTACTAAGAAATGTGAAGTCTTTATAACCTTTTTGAGGGAATTTATTGACATATTTTCATGGGCATATTCTAACATGTTAGGTTTGGACCCTACCTTGTTTATGCACCACCTTGTGGTCAATCTTGATGCTAAACTACTAAAACAGAACTTGGATAAGATGCATCCTTTCATTGTTGTATTAGTGAAGAAAGAGTTGTAAAATCTCTTAGAAGTAGGATGTATTCAATTGATTGATTATTCATAGTGGATCTCTAATGTTGTGCCAGTTAGCAAAAAGCCAAAAGGAATCAGAATTTATACTAATTTCCATGATATAAATAAAACTTACCCTAAGGATGATTTCCCATTGCCAAACATTTATATGATTATTGAATCTATAGCAGGTTATGAGATGATTTCATTAATGGATGGATTTTGAGGGTACAACTAGATTAGGATAACACCAAAAGACCAACATAAGACATCATTCACCACACCATGGGGAACATTCTATTATCAAGTTATGCCATTTGGTCCTAAGAATGTAGGGGCCACCTATCAAAGATCCATGACTATCATATTTCATGATATGATGCATGACATTGTTGAAGACTATGTCGATGACATACTTGGAAAATCAAAGACCATGTTTGATCATCTAATAGTGCTACATAGAATATTTGAAAGACTATGTGAGTAAAAAGTCTAACTTAATCCTAAGAAGTGTGTCTTTGGAGTCACATCAGGAAAATTTCTTAGCTTTATTATGTCTCATCGAGGCACTAAAGTTGATCTAGCTCAATTCTAAGTGATAACAGAGATGCCACCATCAAATAATTTGAAGTAGCTCCATAGTTTACAAGGGAAGATCTATTCTATTTGATGCTTCATATCATAGTTTTCTAATAAATTACATCCTTTTATGCATCTTATAAATAAGGGAGTCATATTTCACTGGGATGATCACTGCCAAAAATATTTTTAATGGTTAAAGGACTCTATTGGATCCACCTATTTTGTTGCCTCTTATGCCAAGAAATCCATTATTATTGTATATATCTACTACCAATAATGCCCTAGGTGTACTTTTGGTTCAACATGATGATAATGGAAAAAAGCATGTTGTGTACTATTTAAGATGTATATTTATCATGTATGAACATAATGATATACCCATAGAAAATCTTGTTTATCCATAGTATTCATAGCTAAAAAATGATGCCATTACATGTTAAACAATAAGACCATGGTTATTTCAAAAGTAGATCCACTCAAGTATCTACTATATAAAATAGTTTTACAAGTCCACATAGCCAAGTAGATCATGCTTCTGAATGAGTTTGACATTGAGTACATAAACCAAAAATCCATTAAGGGGCAAGTTCTTTTATATCAACTTGTTAAAGCACCCCTTGCTAATACAAAGTTGCTAACATTCTAATTTATTGATGAATCCATAATAACCATCATTGACACACCTCTTGAGGAGAAGCACTAGAAGTTGTATTTTGATGGATCATTTACTACACATGGATCTAGGGTAGGCCTTTTATTTATTACACCATAAGGGTATCTAATCCCTAAATCACTCAAGATCATCTTTCCTTGTACCAACAACATGGATAAATATGAACATTTTTTTAGGTTTTTTCCAAGTGGTACAATGGAAAATATATCATCTTAAGGTTTATGGGGATTCCTAATTAATCATCAATCAGGTTATAGACCACTTTTAGACCAAAGATGACAAGTCAGTTCCATATAAGGCCATGGTCAACACTCTCAACTAACAAATTGGTGACATTTAGTTTGAACATATACCAAGGGAAAGTAATAAAACCATAGATTCTATGGCTACTATTAGATCTCTAATTTGAAAAATAGGCATAGCTAAAAAGTATCAGTTCCTTGTCTAGAATTTGTTACCACTAGCTCATGAACCTTAAACCATCATGATGATTTGTGATATTGTTGGTCCTAGCTCTATCTAGTACTCAAACCTTTAAAACTACCTCCATGACCAAATTATTCCATGAGACTTATCCCACAAAAAATCCAAAGCCTTCATTTACCAAACCACTTGTTATACCTTACTCAGATCAAGCCTTTACCATCATATTTTTGATGTAACTCTACTTCATTGTTTAACTTCAATAGAATATACACTATCATTACATTAAGTTCATGAAGGAGTATGTATAGCCCACACTAGCATGGTATCTCTATCAAAAAAATCTCTTGTGTATTGGTTATTATTGATCCATGATGGATGTAGATGCAACTGCATATATGAAAAAGTGTGACAGGTGTCAAAAACATGCCAATCTAATTCATACCCCAACTAAGACTCTAAAACCAATGTTGACACCATGGCCATTTTCTATATGGGGCCTCAACCTCTTGGGAAGATCAATCCCACCTCATCTGATGGCCATAAACATATCCTTAAAGCCACCAAATATTTCACTAAGTGGGTTGAATCTATACCCTTCACTTACATGACTGGAAAGCAAATTTCCAAGTTCATTTTCAACCATCTCATTTTCTATTACAATATCCCTTTCAACATTATATCTGATAATGAAGTATCATTTAAGAATAAGGATGTCAAAAAGTTATGTGTTGAATATATCACACAACAATTTTTTATGGCATACCCTCAAGGTAATGGTCATACTAAAACATCAAACAAAACTATTATTAACATTCTAAAAAAATTTATCAATGATGCCAGTCATTATTGGCACCTTAAAATATTTTTCACCCTTTGGACATATTGTACCAATCATTGTACACCCATAGGATCCGCTCCATATTCACTTATTTATGGTACAGAGGCCATTCTTCCCAATGAGATCAAGTTTTCATCCCTACACATTTCTTTCAAACATGTCCTAGATGGAAATGACTATTAGTAGTTCACCTAAAATAATTAGAGTTACTTGATGAGAAATGCATGGATACAGTGAATAATCTCCAAGCCTATCAAAATTGACTTTGAGGCCACTAAAATCGGTGTATGAAACATACTAAATTTGAACTTGGTGATCTTATTCTTAAAGAGAACCAAAAGAACACCATGACCAAAAAGAAGCATAAAGGCAAGTTCAAACCCAACTGGGTTGGTCCTTTCATTATTATGGTAAACTATGGAACATGAACACATAGGCTAGCCACACCAGATAGATATAAACTTGATGATCTAATGAACATTATCCACCTCAATCGATACTATGCTTAAGTGACTTGGTGTATTGTCTATAAGGATTGATTCAAGTTATGCCATATTATTAATATTATTCTTTATACTATACCATTTTATTTTCCTATCATCCCACCAACCTATCTTTTTTTCTATCACCTATCCATTCTACCATACCTTCCCTATCAAATATGTTGTTTTTTCCCTCCCACCTTCAACCATCATGATGATTTGTGATATTTTTGGTCATAGCTCTATATAGTACTTATACCTTTACAAGTACCTCCATGACCAAATTATGACACAAGACCTATCCCATGAATAATACAAAGCCTTCATCCACCAAACCACTCATTATACCTTACTTGGATCAACCCTTTACCATCATAGTTTTGATGGAACTCTACTTCATTATTTAAATTTTGTATTATCTACACTAGAATTATGGGAAGTTCATGAAGGAGTATGTGGATCCCACACTAGTGGGGTAGTTCTATCCAAAAATATCTTATTTACTAGTTATTATTGGTCCATGATAGATACAAATATAGCTTCGTATGTGAAGAAGTGTGATAAATGTCAATGGCATGACAATCTAATTTATACCCTAGCCAAGACTCTAAAACCAATGTTTAAACCATGGCCATTTGCTAAATGGGGCCTTGACCTCATTGGTAATATCAATCCGACTTCATCCGATGGCTATAAACATTCCTTACCACCACCAAATATTTCACTAAGTGGGTTGAAGCTATACCCCTCATGTGATTGGAAATCAAATTTCCATGTTCATTTTTAACCTTCTAATTTAACACTATGGTATCCCTTTTGACATTATATCTAATAATGGAGGATCATTTAATAACAAAGATGTCAAAAAGCTATGTGTTGAATACAAAATCACACAACACTTTTCTATGGCATATTACCCTGAAGGTAATGGATAGGCCAAAGCATCAAATAAAACTATTGTTCACATTCTCAAAAATATATTCAATGATATCAGTCATGATTGACACCTTTAGATATTCTATGCCCTTTGGGTATACCATACCAATCACTGTACACCCACAATATCTACTCTATATTCACTTTTTTATGGTATAAAGGCCATTCTTCCCATTTAACTTGAGTTTCCATCCCTACGCATCCCTTTCAAGCATGTCCTAGATGATAATGACTATTGATTAACTCAACTACAATAACTAGAGTTACTTGATGAGAAATGCATGGATGCAGTGAACAATCTCTATGCCTATCAAAACTGACTTTGAGGCCACTACAATCAGCATGTGAAACATAGAAAATTTGAACTTGGTGATCTTTTCCTTAAAGAGAACCAAAAGAATACCATGATTAAAAAGAATCATAAAAGGCAAGTTCAAACCCAACTAGGTTGGTCCTTTCATCATTATGACAAACTATGGAACAAGAGAACATAGGCTAGCCATACCAGACAAACACAAAATTTATGAGTTGATGAACATTAGCCATCTCAATCGGTACTATGTTTGAGTGACTTGGTGTATTGTCTATAAGGACCATTTCAATTTATGCCATACTATCAATATTCTTATTTGTACTATGCCATTTTACCATCCTATTATCGTACCAACCTATATATCTTTTCCCCATCACCTATCCATTATACCATACCTTTCCCATTAATCATGTTATTTTTTCCCTTCATAACCAGACCTATGACCTTGGTTCCATTCTACTTGGTTTTAGAACCACTTTCAACAAGAGGGTTCAAATTTAGTTTCAATATTTGTTTTATAGTATTTCAGATAGAGATAGTATTTTGAAGCAATAAGATAGTAATTTGGCAGTTGCATCCTTTATTTCTTATTCTATTACCAAGTGTGCATGATTATAACTACCTATAGGTAAATCAGTATCTCATTGGTCTTGTTACTAATTATATATACCTATGGGAAAATTAGTATCATTGACCTATGTCATTATATCCTGGTTATATCCATCTATGGGAAAACTAGAGGCAACACTTGTTTATCATGCCTTGACATACCAAGTAGTCATTTCCTATGTCGTATTGTGTCTTTGTACCAACTATGTCTTTTTTTTTTAATTAAACTCTACACTAGTTATATTCCTCTATTCTAAGGCAAAAATATAGTGACTTGAGGTCCCATCTTCGAAATATGTAGGTAGCACTTGATACTTTTTGAGGATAGCTCAGTCACCCTAAGCCATGATCTCACCATTTTTTAATCAACCTAAGCCACACTTTCACCATTTTGAGAGCACCTTAAGCCATGTTTTTTCCATTTTACAAACAACCTAAGCCACACTCTCACCATTTTATGAGCTTAGACTATTTATCATCTCATCACTCTCCATCAAGTTGAGATACCTATAAAATTCCAAAAACATTTATAAAATCATTTATAAAAACCAAAACATTGACCACTTCTTTGCTTGAAGGATTTTGGGAACCCTTACTAAGTCACAATAAAATAACTTGTTCCTTAGTTTCCCCATCATTTTTGGCCTTTTATCCCATGAACTTTCCATTTTAAAAGACCATTCCTATTCTTCTATCACATCCATTATGTTTGTTTTTCATCAATTATCATTTTATTCCTATTTTTTTGGAGAACTACATTTAACCCAAAGTTTTTATTGGATATTTCATCCATGTAACTATGTAGGTAGCATCCACTTGCCTAGTGCATATGGAGATAGCTCAACTAACCTCTTCCTTTCTTCTATTCCCCCAGTCATTTTTGTTTTCTAAGTTGTCACCTATTTTCTAGGGGTAATGTTCATCACGTGGTTTAAATCATGTTGTTTGTATTAACATTAGGACTAACTATTATTTGTTTCTTTGTTTGTTTTTTTGTTTGTTGTTTGTGTGCTTGTTTGTGCTTCCAACACTATTGTCTTGATTTATTCTATGTGCATTCATTAGGTGATTCCTTATGTAATCATACTTGAATCCATATATATTCATATGTTTACATTGTCTTCATGGTTTTTATCATTAGTGCATTGTTTTCCCTTGAATATTTTGACCTAGTCCTTATGGTGTTCTATCATGACACATACTGTATAGTGCTACAACAAAAATTAGTTTCAAAAATTCTACTTAATGGAAGCATCAACATCTCCTCAGCACTGACATTAGCAACATCCCAATAAAATCCCAAACAAAGTAATTAAACATGAAATAATTTCAACCTTTATTAGTTTACATGAGATCTCCCTACTATCAAGTTGTTCTAATTCATCATTACCATCTATGTCAAGTTATCATCATTAGCTAATCAATGATGTTTTCCATAATCAAGGTCTAATGATTATAACCGCCTATGGGCAAATCATTGTCCACCATCCCACCTACATTTCTCAATGATTATAACCACCTTTGGAAAAATAATTGTGTTCTCACCAAATTTAATTTATTTTTCTAAAAGAGGGGCATGTTTTTATCTTGTTTGTCTTTCCTAACTGGGGCAACTCTATCTTCTCAATGATTATAACTGCCTTTGGGAAAATCATTATGTTATCATACCATGTTGCCACTATTAGGGTACAATGCTTATAACCACCTTCAGGAAAACCATTGTACACCATCCCACTTGCATTCTTAGTTATTTTGACTACTTTTTCAAACTCATTGTCCTCTCATACCATTATCTTCATATGTTTGGTTACCTCATTTCAATTCTTTCTTTCGAGGAACCATTTTCTAACCTACTTATGCCAATCATTCCCTCAAGGGGGAATCATGCAGTTCATCCATTTACATTGAAGTTGTAGGCATACAAGACCTTTTCATTCTTTGATAAGATGTTATTATGCTTATATATTGTAATGCCTTCCAAAATAGGGGAAAACTATAGACACCTAAAAGTGGCCACCAATGATCTCCAACCAGAATTTTGACTAATTTCTATCAAAATGTATAATTTAGCCTAAAACCACTTAAAAAATTAAATGGTTATAATTTGTCATATACAAGTTCCAATTTAAGCTAAACTATCACTAAATGGGGCAATGTAATTTATGAGATAACTAACTATGGTCAGATCATTTTGAGTCAAAATGATATTTTCACACTTGGGTGCTCTAGATTGCATTTTTCTACCAAATTTCTTACATGAGACATGTGCCTTTTTTATTTTATGTTGGAAATATCCCAAATGAGATAACAGTTTCAATACATCTAACATCATATCCTGATTCCAATCTAGTCAAATTTAGAGCTAATAATATGACATTTTGACTAGTTTGATTAATTTGTGCATCAATTGCCAATATTTACATGCATAATTACATTATCTAAGACATCATATATGGGGTGGTATCCACAAGCCATAAATGAATAAAATATTAGGATTATTGGTGACCCAAGCCTAGTTAATTCCTTTTCTTCTAAATTGACACGAGGATATTTATGGATTTAATTACAAATATTAGATTAATTCATGGCCACACATCTCAATCCTAAGATGGATGGTCATGGTTGATTAATGAGGCCATCAATTTCATACTACTCTAGCTTATCCATGCTTATTCTATGCCATTTTTTTGTATGAATCCCATAACTATCTATCACTAATGTAAATTAATGAATGAAGTTATGTTTTTTTTATGTTCATTTGTGTGTTTGTGTGTGTGTGTGTGTGTGTGTGTGTGTGTGTGTGTGTGTGTGTGTGTGTGTGTGTGTGTGTGTGTGTGTGTGTGTGTGTGTGTGTGTGTGTGTGTTATGAATTATAGATGATTTTCCTTGATTGAATTATATTGATGTGACTTTATCTAACAATTATTTAAAGGATAATGTAAATCTCTAGAATCTTACTACAGTCACAGCTTCTCCAAGGTGCCCATAGCAACTATAGGCTTCACCTATAGGTTACTTTTAGCCATTGGAGAGTGTCCATATCAACTATAGGATTCACCTACAAGTTACTCATTTCCACTAAATAATAACCACAGTAACTAAAGGTTACACCTGCAGTTTGCCTATAGCCACTATATGGTGCCTGTAGCTACTATGCGAAGCATAGTCATTATTGAGGAGACCTTCTAGACACATCTAGTTGTCTTTAGAAACCAACAAAAATTGAGAAGAATCATAGTTATATGGATTCCCTACATTTAGGGATATGTCGAACATGCTATAAAAAATAGTAAAGATAAGGATAATGAGAAAAGATAAAAGGAGATAAAACAAAACAATACACCTTATCTCTAACCCAGTCAAGCCTAAAATAAGTAATTTTGGTTACTAACTAATTGAAGGTTGACTGGAGTAGTTTATAAATATTTGTATTATTTATTAGTTTGGTGTTTTTAGTTTATAACCAATAACCTAACTTTTTATTTAAAGGTAAAACTTAGACCAAATTAAGAGTTAGATAATTTTGAAGAAATATTAGCATACATTTTTACTATATCCTTTGTATCCAGAATTTAGTAATGAGAAATTTGAATTTGTAAGAAGTTGTGAATTCTCTTAGAGAGGGATTGGAACTCAATTATTAATGAGGAAGGTCCCCCTTGAAATGAGCTACTATGAAGATCCTGACCCTCTTTGATTGTTAGTATGTTGTGTAAGTAGATTCTACTGTTAATTTTGATTCTATAAGTATGATGCATGCGTGCTACATAAGTGTGGAATATTTTTGTAATTATATCACATCAATTTTATAATATAACTACTCATTAAAATTCAACATAAATTTATTATACTACAACTAGAAAAATAAGTTGATTTTTTAAATAGTAATGCATATATAGTGTTGACACTCTTGAAAAGCTTACACACCCACTGTTGACAATTAATGTTTAATCATATTAGTAAATATGGTATTCATTGAGTAATTAGTCTACACAAAATTTTAGTGTCATTATTGGGGATGGTTTTAATTATTGTTTTTGATATCAATCATTAAAATTTTTGTAGTTAACACACTATTCTAGCTAGTTGGGCAAGTTGAGTGAGGACATTGCGATGTCTTATGCCAGATTTCTAAGTTCCTAGACATATAGTTCTAGCTGGGCAAGTTGAGTGAGGGAACTAAAATGTATTATGCCAAATTTATAAGTTTATAGAAGTAAACATTATATGAGTTGCTTATTTTCTAATTCTAGAATAAATTTCTTGCTTTCATTTCCTGATTTTTAGAATAAATTTCTTGCTTTTATTTCTTATTTTCTAGAATAAATTTCTTTCTTTCATTTCCTATTTTCTAAAATAAATTTCTTTCTTTCATTTCTTATTTTCTAAAATAAATTTTCTTGCTTTCATTTTTTATTTTTTAGACTAAATTTGTCTTGCTTCTAGTAGTTAACTTTTATTGCTTTCTAGAAGTAAAATTTTAATTCATGTCATTTTGATTTCAGCATTCTTTTATTTTTGCATTATTTTTAAAAATTGGTCTAAAACAACCCATTTTTAAAACACATGAGAACAAGAAAACATAACTAACTCTATGCAGGAAGGAATAAGACAACTGAAGGACTAACATAACTTTTATACAAAAAGAAAGAGGTTCTTGAGGGAGATTCTTGCCAAACAAACCACAAGTTGATGCTAAGAAAGAACCACAATTACCTAAAGTAACTAAAACCCATATTAAGGAATATACCATAATTTAGAAGGATCTTAAAGAAGAGAACACTACAAAATTAAGGAGGCAGCTTGCAGAAGAAGCACAATTGGCTCTGAGAAAGGAAACAAAAGTAGAGGAAGCATTAGCTAAGTCGATAAGAAGAAATGAAGGAGAATAACTACACAAACTAGACACTCTAGAAATTAACATATTTACAACATTTTAGCAAGGCTTTCTTGACCAAATCAAAGAAAACTAAGGAGAATCTTAAGACCCTTCATCTAGTAAAAATATTGAGGATCAATAAATGAATGTTTATTATTATGTTGACCAAGAAATTGACATAGAAATTGAGGATGAGATCTTGAGTACCTTTGGTATCCATTTCATGATAAAATCAATCATGAGAAGAGAAGGATACTTTGTGGAAGACAATAGAACTCTAGACATAATTACTTTTGAATTTCCTATTTTAGATGCAACAGGAGTAACACAAATGAAAAACATCCTACCCTCAGCCTTGCCCAATTTTAGAGGCACACTATTGAAAGACCCAAACACATTATTTTTTGAATTTGATATCCTTTATAGAATTTATGACTATAGGTAGGATGCACAAAAATTTAAACTTTTTCTAGCTACTCTAAAAGACTTAGCACTTCGCTAGTTTATGGGACTAGCTAGTAATTTGGTCTACACTTGAGATGACATGAAAAAGAAATTTTTGGCCAAGTATCAAAAATATGGAAGAGGAAGAATTTATAGAAGAAATGACATATTTATAATGACTCAAGAAGGGGATGAATATTTAGAGGATTATTTTGAATTGTTTATGTTTAGTGTACAAAAATTCAAGCAAAGTGCACTTGGAGAAGAACCATTGAAACTCATCTTCCTGAAAGGATTCAGAAAAGATCATCTTGAATCCTTGGACCTAATGGGTTGAGGAGATATTTTTCACCTACCATTCTCAGACATCAAATATTTGAGCAAGATTTATTATAGATCTACCATAGAAAAAGTCAGGGGTAACAAGCTTCCATTGATAGTTGAAAATGGCCTATCAAAAATAAAGGTTAGTAATCTATTAAAAGATATTAAATATGATATCGTTATCCATTTGGCCACCCAATTAGATATCCTACATTCAATATAAAAGAAATAATATTTATATCAAGCCTTGACCATTTACTTTCCAGACTGCAAGAAGAAAAAATTTGATTATAGATGTCATGAGGTCCAAACTAAATTAGCTCACATAACAACTGAAGAACTAGAAATATTAGAGCTACATGTTTTTGGAGGAGATGGTGATCAAGTTTTTTATATTACACAAATAAGGCCATGGGTTTAATGACCACCTTATCAAGGTTTGGGACAATAGAGACCTTTTTCAAATTCCACCTCCTTTAATTCACAATTTGAAAATGTTACTCCCAATTGGAATAATCTTTGTATGAACATTCCACCTTCTAATTCTAGTTGGTAGCCACCTCAATAAATCTACCCCACCACCTCTTGGTATCCTTAGAAAAATGTATCCCCATCTTAGATGTAAGTTTGGAAACCACCCCAAGGCCCACCCTTCACAAACTAATGGCAATAGCCTTGGAGACCTGACTAACCATGGGGTATCTCTCCAAGAGATGTCCTCCATAACAACAACCTCCTACTCATATGCCTAATATGTAATCCACACCCAAGACTAATCAGCTACCTACCCTACCCATATAAAATCTTATAAATAAGCTGGTGTAATCCACATTTAGTATTGAGCTTATTCAATACTTAGTATACATGGTGAACATCAATGAAGTTCACCTCCATTCAGGAAAGGTGCTACCACCCCTAGCACCACCCATGATAATGGAGTTATATGATGAAACCCTAGAATAACATGATAACCCACTACCATCACCTCAAGAAATTTTTAAACTAGCACATAAAGTTGCTAATGAAACAACCCCACCATTTCTAGAATGTCTCAACCTTCAATGCCATATAATTAAACCTAAGTTTGATTTCACGGGATAGCTAAAGAGACTTTGTGTCAAAATATTTTTATTACAATACATAAAAGATGTATCCATATATTTTAAAACTATTAGAGACCTCTATTTGTGGAAACTAGGAAGGAAGAAAAAAGATCCCAATACTGTGTATGTGATTGGCCAACTAGCAGACATCATGCTAGGAAATACCCTATCAAATAAGTATTCAGATCCTAGATTCCTGGTAGTTATAGTCCAACTCCATGACCAACAACTATCCAAAATATTGATAGACTTGGGGGCTACAATCAATGTAATGACAACTGAAACCATGCATAAACTATAGTTGAATAATATTTGTCCCACATCTAAACTGCTACAAATAGCTGATAGATCTATAGTCAGACCAAAGGGAATCATTTAAGAGCTTGGCATCACTATATAATATTGGGAGTATCCTACATATTTCATTATGTTGTAGCCTAAGTCTAATTTGGGTGGATACCCCCTTATCTTGGGATGGCCTTGGTTTTCCACAATAGATGCATTCATCAATTGTAGAATAGGTAACATGATTATATCCAATGGCTACCAAACTAAGTAGTTGGTTCTTTATCCCCTAGCACATCCAATTTTTTCACTAGAGCTTACATTATGGGATGAAGAAGAGGAGGAAGATCAACCTTCCTTGATTCTTGTATTTACCATAGACCATGCATGCACATTGTCTGATCAAGAAGAATATATCATTATTTTCAATTTTCTTTAGCATAACTACCATACTCCTTATATAGATATCAACCACTTGCAAAGTATTGAGTGCCCCTTTTCTAGATATTGGGAATTAGATAATTCTAATGCATATATGTAGGAAAAAATCCACCAGCTACTACCTCATAGATGTAGCCAAAATAGATCCATTAGCAATATGTAAACAATGAAATCACTCTCACATAAAATTGAAATCTCTCTAGGGAAAAAATTACTTATTAATAATAAGTTGGAATTAAATGAGGAAAAACACCTAGTCAGCATGTTGTATGCTCACCAAGGTGATTTTGCATAGGATTATGAGGATATGAAAGGCATCATCCCAAAAATGTGCACACGTCATATTTACATCAAATAAGAGTGCTAGCCAATTAGACAACCACAACGTAGGATGAATCTAGGTCTTTGAGAAATAGTTAAAAAGGAATTATAAAAACATTTGAATGCTAGATTTATATATCCTATCTTTGATAGTAAATGGGTGTCAAATTTGGTAATTATACCAAACAAAAATGGAGAATGGAATGTATGCATTGATTACAAGAAAATCAAGACAATAACTAGGAAGGATCACTTTCCTCTGCCCTTCATTGACCAAGTATTAGACACACTAATAGGAAAGCAATATTTTGCCTTTTTGAATGGCTTCAATGGCTACAACTTAATTGTAATTTCTCCTAAGGGCTATAAAAATACCACCTTTACTTTTCCATAGGGTACTTATGCTTATGGTGTATTACCCTTTTGGCTATGTAACTCTCCAGCTATATTCCAAAGGGTTGTTGTAAGTATCTTTACAGATATGACCAATGAATGTGTTGAAATCTACATGGATGACTTCATTGTCTATGAAGAGACATTTGATGAATGCCTCAACAACATAGAAAAAGTGCTATAATGTTTTAAAGAGAATAATATATCTCTTAGCCATAAGAAATGCTACATGCTTATGACATAAGGTATTGTCTTGGGCCACCACGTATCTGTTGTAATAATTAATGTTGATCCTATAAAAATTAGCATCATCAGAAACTTGTCTATTCCTCCAAATAAGAAAGATAGTGGGAGTTTTTTAGGCCATGATAGTTACTAAAGTATATTCATAAACCATTTCAATAAATTAGAAGCACTATTCTTCACCTTTCTGACCAAAGATGTTGAGTTTCTCTAGACTCTTGCTTGTGATATAACCTTCAAATAATTAAAAGAATTATTGACCACCACCCCTATTTTTCATGGTCATAATTGGAAGCTACCCCTACACATTTACACAGATGCTTTAGATACTACCCTCAGAGTAGTGCTTAACCAAAAATAGGAAGCACTCAGTTATGCCATCTATTTTATAAGCAAAAACTTGTAAGCAGTAGAATTAAACTATATAGTTTAGGAAAAAGAATTATTGGTAGTAGTTTATGATATCAACAATTTTTTTCACTACATCTCATGGTATCAAGTCTTTATTTATATAGACCATGCAACCATTTGGTACCTTATGAACAAACTAGCTATTCCAACCAAAGTGATAAGATGGTTACTCTTATTACAATAATTTGATATCACCATTATTGATAAGTTTAGAAAGGACAATGTAGTGGCTGACTTTTTATCATGCTTGTAAACCCCTAAAGAGGATACCATAGTAGATAAATCATTTCCATATGATCAAATGTTCTCTCTCACCCTTACCACACCCTGGTATGTTGATATTGCTAATTACCTTGTCACAAGGCTACTTTCACAACACTTCCTTCCCAAACAAAGGAGAGCATTGATTCACAAAAGTGATAGATATTTATGGTTGTCTAGATTCCTTTTCTATACTAGCCTTAACTCTATCATCAGAAGATGTCTCAGAGAATATGAAGTTCTAGATATCCTCAAATCTTGCCATGATGAACCTTGTGAAGGACACTTTGTAGCCAAGCACACAATAGTCAAAATTTTGAATACAAGATACTATTAGCCGTCACTCCATAGAGATGCAATAAGATATATTACACAAAGTGTTAGATTTCAACATACAGGGAGAACCACATGATCAAATGAAATGCCTTTGTAGCCTCAAATAGTGCTTAAACCATTTGAAAAGTGGGGCCTAGACTTTGTTAGACCTTTTGATCCCAAATCCAAAAATAAAGAATATATCCTTGTCTATACTGACTATGTCACTAAATGGATGAAATTCAAGGCTCTTACATACCAAGGATGAGGTGGCATCTTTTCTCTATGAAAAAATATTTACTCGATATGGTTTTCCTTATGAAATAGTCACTAATTAGGGACCCTAATTCACTACTAATTTAATTACTTAGTGCAAAAAAATGAGATTAGACATAAAAAATTGACTCCATATCATCCATAGTCTAATGGATAGGTAAAATTCACCAACAGGGAGTTAGAAAATATTCTGATAAAGATTATTAGTCTATCTTGTAAGGATTGGGAGGTTAGGCTTCTTGAAGCTATGTGGGATTATAGAATTACAAGGAAGACCACTACAAGATTCACTCCATATGATTTGGTTTATGAAAATAAATCTATCTTTCTTATTGAATTTGAACACAACACCTTATAGACAACATTAGAAATGGGGATGGATATATCTAAAACCCAAAAAGACAATATGCATTACTAAACATAGAACTTGTATAATAAAAATGGATTAGATGGCATGACAGACACATTAAGACTAGGTAATTCCATACTAGAGATTGGGCCCTTCTCTTTGATTCCAAATACAAGGACCACATGGGTAAACTCCATACCATATGGCTTGGTCCTTTTGAGATTGAGCATGTTTTTGAAAATAGATAAGTTCAACTCTAAACCATTTATCTAGTAAAATTCTATCTATTGGTTAATAGCCATACACTCAAGTTATACAAAAATCCACTTACTTAGGAAGAATTTACCAGCCACATATGGAAATAGTTATAAGATGGGTACAATGATGCCTTGGTTAGGTAGGTTTCCCCACCAAACAAAAACACTAGTACACACTCAGCTAAAGAAGGAGAGGAGGACATCCTTGCCCTCCTCTAGAATGATGAATGAGACCTTCCATTGGTCCTTGACAAGTCACATTTCTAGGTGACTTGGCTAGGACCATTTAATAAACATTCTACTACAAATAGCAGTTAGAATAAAAAAATCCAATAATGAAAACCTATTTTTGGGCATTATTGGTAGCTTCTAGGTAGAAAACTATCTTGTTGACTACCTAGATCTATAAAAGGACCTAAATAGAAAACCAACTTGTTGGCTATTTAGGGGTAAAAATAGAAATGAATAAAAAGGAGAACATGAAGATAGAAGTAGAGAGAAGGAAATCCCTCAAATCCCAACTATTTACATAGGTTTTATAGAGCTACTACATACATTCTTGATGCTACTATGGGAATTCTTGAAGTTGTTACGAGCATTCCTGAAAGTTTCTATCGGCACCTTCTACATAGTTGGCCATCACTTTAAAAATTTATATGGGAACCTATGTAGCTAGTATAGGTATCCTCTCATACCTATTTTCACCTTTTTATAGAGCATGCGAGATATATCCTCCTATAGCTCTCACCGATGGTTTTTCTATTGGTTTTTGGGAATTACATAAAAGTCATCAAATAACCTCATGTAAGAGTGTAGGATGATTTGGGAAGCATGTTTCATATCTATTGTCTAAGATTTACCCCTGAATATCAAGATAAAGAGCCAAACCACATCATATAAATTCCCTTTCCATGTGGAAATGTTGTAGACTAGAATTTTGCCTTCAGGGACACTCATGCTTCATCTACAAATTTGGTTCCAAACTATAGACCCTAATGATTACTACAAAAAATAATAGATAAAAAACTTATAGGGCATGTGTATCATCTAGAATTCTATCAATTAGTTCATCCAAATGAAGGTTACTAGCTAGTATTGCCCTCAACTACTTGTTTAGGTTCTTCCAACCACTTGTAGCGTGAAACTTTTTAATTACCACTGGAAGGTATGAAAATAATCATTTATACTCTAAGTCTAAGACCCCTAGTCCATGAAACTTACCCTACATTACATGCATGTGAATTTAAGGCATCATTAATGCCTACCAAATAGTGATCTCATAATCACTTCAAAGAAGATCCACTTCACTCTAGCCCTATGTACCAACCCATTCATTGCATCATTAATCATTTTCATGTAAATATTTGCATGCTAATATATGTGTGACTACCCAGGCATCACATCTAAAATACCATTATTGCAAGGTACATCATATCTTTCATCATGGAAAATGTCATTCATTATTCTAATCTATCTATATGGTATTAATAATTCATATTTAATTATGACTTTAATTATTCATTCAAAAATATATCACCTCACCATTAAACCTGCACTATTCCTCATGATAAAATGTCTCATCCCATATTTCTTACTCTATCCACATCACCTAAGGACATTTGATAATAAAGTGGGAAGAGATGCTATGGGTTAAGCCTCACATGCCACTGGAACCCTATAACCTGCAAACCCCATAGTTTTCCATTTTTAGACCTAAAACCTACTACTAATAGACTTCCATAAAGCTTGAAGCATGTGTAGTTGCCTATTGATTGAAAGGAAAGTGGAGAAGTTAAAATGGGAGGGTCAGTTATGTGAAGAGATCCCTCAGACCATAGGCATTTATGAGGAGACCAAGCCAGTTAGGATGTTTTCCATAGGGCTAGTTAGACTACATAATTTTAATGGTTGCAACATTTTTTAGAACTGCTTGCCAAGGCATTTCCAGGCTCTTTTGATGGGAACCAAGCCACTATAGGTGGAATCATATTTATAGTTACTGATACTTTAGTGATCTAATCAATTGGGATACCAAGCATTGGATAAAATTGGCAAGATAGACCAAATGGCCAAGAGGCCAGGGAGCAGTTTTGCCAAGAAGCTGAAAGATTAGTATTAAAGAAAGGAGGTGTGGAAATATTCAATCTACCTATATAATGGAGAGAAATATCAGCATTTATTATTAGGTACATGAACTATGAGGGAATTTATTCCCTTATTTACACTCTCTAGTTCAAATTTTTGAATCATTTAAGACATAATAGAGTCATTAATGTTCCCAATTTCTTATGGAATATCTTAAAAAGAATGTTTAAAGAATATCAAAAAGGCACTACAATATTCCTATCTCACTAATGCCTCATATGGCTTATAATTATGCAAGGAATAGACTCTATTAGGCCTGACCTTGCTTTGGAGTAATTTTTGGCCCTAGAAATTATTTCACCTCAATAAGAAGAAGGCACTAATGAGAGGGAATCTCTTGAAGAGCAGCCCCAATAAACTACTCAGGAAGATGTAGTAGGCACTAGTGTTGTTGGTCAACTCATAGCCACTGAGAGGACAATCTAGGACTACTATATAAAAGAAGAAGAGGAGAAGACTGGTCTTATCTCGTTCTGACATAGAGGAAGAAAGCCTACAGTAGCATGGCCCTTCTCCCATCATGTCCTCACCTCAGGAAGAAGTTCCTTTATCTCCTACTACACAAGAAGAAGTTCCCATGTCTCCTCCTACATAAGAAGAAGCTCCCCTATCGCCTATTTCACAAGAAGTTCCCTTATCAACTAATGCACAAGAAGAAGAAATTCCATCGGACACCCCTCCTACAAAGAAAATAAAATCTAAAGGGAATAGACCCATGGTTTCAAAAAGGAGATCTCATCCTAGGATATCTCAAAGGATGAAGAAACAAAATACCTCTTCAGCCTCTTTAACATAGATATCAATGATGATGAAAAACTAAAGAAAGAGCCTATGCTTAATAAAACCCTTGATGGATTTAAAGTAGAGGAATGGTCTAATGATGAAGGATCTACTAAAGGAGAAGAAGAATAGTCACCTCTTCCATACATATTTACTAAGGAGGACATTGATCTCCTCAAAAAAATTGGATACATAGAGGATGAATTGAGAAAGGTTATGGAGAAAGGAGAAGAAGAATTTAATGAAAAAGAGGGCATGGAAAAATAATGAGAATAAGAAAAAAATTCTCATGATCAGGAGTTCAAAACATTGGAATAGGCTATGGAGGAAATATACAGACTCAGACATGAGATCATAGAAATAAAAGGGAAATGAGGAATTGAAAAGCTTCTAGGAACAATAGAGTTTGTAGACCCCTCTAAGGACAAAGGAAGACAATGGAGGAACCTGTAGCTATACTCATGGAGGAACCTATAGCTGTCTTCATGGAGGAACATGCAACATAGTATGTTCTAGCTTTGGTACCTTTATATTAGGGATTTCTTCCTCCATTGCCCAACTACACCTAAACCTATTGTAGAATGAGTTATTGATCTATATTTTTGAACCACCACTCTAGTATAAACTGATGATCTTTTGATTTTTTTGAAAGAAAAATTTGGTGATAATGAAACTTACCATTAAGACTTGTTGCAAAGATTCAAGGGTTATGTTCAAGAAAAAGAGAAATAAGAAGAATTACAAGAAAAATTAGAATTTTATGAAATTAGGATCAATTATCTAAAGGAAAAGATTATCAAAATGCATGAAACTACTGAAATGATAATGGAGTACAGACCACCTCCTAAGGTGTATGTCATGTACCTGGAAGAAAAATGGTTAAAATTCAAGTATTATAGGATTTTTAATGATCAATCTTGTATGGTCTATTACCCAAATACTTTCTTTGAAGAATATAGACATGTTGATCCTAATCTTCAAGCCTAGCTAAGTGAATTCTACATTCACCAACATGTTATTCCTAGTGATACAAAATGGAACCCCAACATTTATTTGGGGGATGTCTTGTTAAATGATTTTTATTCATATGTTTTAAATGAACTTGAAAGAAGAAAACAAATGGAAGGATGTCAAGAAAAAGAGAAAGAAATCATCCTAATGATTAGGAGTGAATCCAAAAATTTAAATGTTGTAGTAGATGAATGGATTTCATTTATGAGAATAGATGCTCCACATGAATGGGTTGCCAAAAAAGAGGTAAAAATCTAAAACCACTATTTGAGTCTAATAGAAGGAGATGGAAAACAAATTTTAATTTTTTGCTCTCATAGATGGGAATAAATCTCAGATGCCTTCAAAAATAAGGAACCATAATCCCCTCAAAACCTTAAGGAGGCCATCCACAGAGTATATTTGTATATTCAAATTGTCAGGAAATAGAGAGTATAATGGTTGGTATGATGTTTCAACCCCCTATATTTTGGTTCCCAATCACTGACTGAGAAGCAAATATTCCAACTAATAGAGAGGTAGAGAAAAAAATATGGAGGCACATTGAGAATACTAAATTTTTTTATCTCTTTGAAGGGGTAGCCTACCCTGAGGCCCTAGACTTTATAAAGTTATATGGTTTTAGAATGCAACCAAGGCCTGCTAGAGGTTGAATAAGATATTAAGTAGGGGGTGTGATGAGGCCACCAATTTCTTGCTGTTATAGCATCATCCATGCTTAGTCTATGCCCTTTTTCTATATAAATCATGCAACTATTTGTCACTAATACAAATGAATGAATTTAGGATTTTTTATGATCATTAATGTGTGTGTGTGTGTGTGTTATGAATTATGGATGCTTTTCCTTGATTTAATTATATTGGTATGAATTTATCTAATAAGCATTCGAAAGATCATGTAAAGTTGCAGAATCTTGCTATAGTCATAGCTTCTCCAAGTTACCCATAACAACTATAAGCTTCACTTACAGGTTGCCTATAGCCACTACATAGTGACCATAGTAATTGTAGGCTTCACCTACAGGTTACCTATAGCCACTATAGAATTCTTGAAACAACTGAAGGTTACACCTACTGGTTTCCTATAGCCACTATAGGGTGCCTATAGCTACCATGCAAAGTAGAGTCATTATTGAGGAGACCTTGTAGACACATACAAATGTCTTTAAAAACCAAAAAATAATTTAGAAGAATCATAGTTTTATGGATTCCCTAAATTTAAGGATATGTTGGACATGGTGTCAAAAATAGTAAAGACAAGGATAATGAGAAACGACAAAAAGAGATGAAATAGTAAAACAATATGCCTTGTCTCTAACCCAATCAAGCCTAAAACAAGTAATTTTAGTTACTAACTACTTGAAGGTTGACTAGGGTAGTTTCTAAGTATTTTTATTCTTTCCTAGTTTGGTGTTTTTAGTTTAAAACCAATAAACTACCTTTTTTATTTAAAGGCAGAACTTAGACCAGATTAAGAGTTAGATAATTTTGAAGAAATATTACAAAAACATTTTACTATATCCTTTGTATCTAGAATTGAGTAATAAGAAAGTTGAATTTGTAAAAATTTGTGAATTCTCTCAGAGAGGGATTGGAGCTTAGTTTTAAATGAGGAAGAGCCCCCTCAAAATGAGATAATGTGAAGATCCTAACCCTATTTAATTTTTAGTATGTTGTGTAAGTAGATTTTACTATTAAGTTTGATTCTATAAGTATGATGCATGTTTGATACATAAGTGTGGAATAGTTCCATAATTCTATCACAAAAATTTCATAATATAACTACTCAATAAAATTCAATATAAATCTATTGTACTACAACTAGAAAAACAAGTTAATTTTTGAATCAGTAATGCATATATAGTGCTAACACTCTTAAAAATATTACACACCTAGGGTTTACAGTTAATGTTTAATTAGACTAGTAAATCTAGTATTCACTAGGTAATCAGTCTACATAACATTGATCTTAGCCCATTTTGAAAATATATAATTAGAAGGCCTCAGATTCATAATTTTAAGCTTGGACAGTGTAAAGTTATAATGCTAAAAAGTTCTCTCAAGCTATTGATGTAGTGTTATCATGCCCAATTGTTGATCCAAGACAAGTCCATTGGTTCTAAGGAGAAGAGTAGATATTCAAGCCTCCTTTGATGAAGAATCATTGAGTGCAAGCCAAGCTAGCCACTTCAACAAGCTATTTGAAACATCCATGGGAGGTGAAATATACTTTTTCTTTTTTATTATAATTATTTTTTTCATTAAGTATTTTTATTATGCTCCCCCTTGAGATAGGCTTAACGTGTTATCTATTAGTGTGTTTTATTTGGATTTTGATTTCATACACTAACACTATATTAATCTCCCTTTATTGTAATATTATGTTTATAGTCTGCTACATGGACAGTAGTGCCCAATATGGACAATAGTGCCATTGATGTGTAGTTTCCTCAATGGGGTCTTAATGTCCCCTTTATAGTACTATTCTTGTTTTTTGGGAGCAACTATGCCTATGTATGTATGTCATGTTATTGCATGCATGAAACCTAGAGCTTTATGTTGTGTCTGAAAAACCTAATTTAATGTGCAAACCCTAATCCTCCTTTCAAGTATGGAATGATAAATAATTTTTTTGTATGTTATTAGGATGGATTGGACATCCTCAACACCCTACTATGAAGAGAGTTTCCTACATACCAATACTTAGAAGAGGGATCAAGCTCGATGGAGTTCTCCCACCTAGTGGTTGATGCAACTACAAGTGAATGCTAAAATGAGAGTGGCCTTAGATGGCTTGAATGTGATTGATATTTGAAGTGTTTGAAAATTTGACTTAGGGAAACTATATATGGTAGTATGTATAATTAGGTTATAATATGGATCAAGTACCTTGATTTTTCTCAACTTTGTCTTTGGTTTGAATAAATTTTACATCTATTTTCCATATAGTGAATAGAGGTGAATTATACTTGTATTATAGGGTCTATTTTCTTTTGAAACTAAGGTAATGAGATTATTCCAACCTTAGGAGGGCAACACATTTTAAAATGTATCCATTAGGAAGAGTTATGGCTAAAAACTATAGCACCAATTTGGGGACACTAATGCCATATGGATATAATGTTCTAAATGTGGCACTAATGTCATCTTTGTAGACTATTAAACAACTTAGATTGGGATCTAAGATGGAAATTTTGGGAATTTTTGAGGTGTTGTCAATGATTTCTCCAAGGTGTCCAAGAGTGTTCATGAAGTGACAAGTATGCTAGTACATCAATGACAAAGTGTGTCTAAGTGATCATGCATGGACCTTGTAGTGTTTTATTGGTTAGGCAAGATGATGGATGTTGATGATGTTTTGACCATGTTTTAGGAGTCACATGGGATAAAATCAATGCTTGGTATAGTTTTTGAAGTGAAATGAATTAATCTAAATAATCTTGTGAAGCTCTAGGTTATCCTTCTCATCTTGGTAAAATTTCTTAAGTAAATTGATGACATCCACATTCACACGTGTAGAGGTATCATAAGAAAGTGGTCACATGGGTTTATTTATATTTATTATTAGATCATGTGTTTCAAATTTGAGATCTTGACATGATGTATATACAAATTTATGAAAAATTCAAAGTTGCTTTCTTATGCAGATTTCACTATTTTCCATACAAAACATTGATCGTTGGAATTCAAATATTTGAATTTACTAAGGAAAATTAGTCTGAAATATTTTTCCTATAACTTTTGATAATGAATTAATTTTATGATGAATTAAAAACAAATATAACTTTAATGAAAATACAATAAAATTGATTTAGAGGTTTGACTGGTCATACATTTGCATTTATTATGGTTCAAAGTTGATCAAGGGTTTGACTTTCTTCTGAAGTAACCTAAGAAGGATGTTTGAGTTTTTACTGATGGTGTTTGGATGTTTCATGGTGAATTATCTATTGGATATTTTTTTTTAATCCCTTAGGATCATCTTTATGGATTTTAGAGGTTTGACCAATCCATATTTAGTATGAACCATTTCTTGGAAGTTGTCTTTTTGTTTGTTCATGGTGTTTCCATGTACAAGGTAAATGATTAAAAGGTTTTGCATAGTCAAAGCTATGTAGTGATGAATTTAATCAATTTTGGGTGTTTTAGGGCTCATGTGTTATGCACCTATGAGATTTTAAGTGGTTTTGTGTTTCTACTTTTGCTCGATGAAGTGTTAAAGAGATAAATAGGTCTCTATAGACCTAAAAGGGCTACTTAGGCCTAATTAAAAGGTGTTGTTACTTAAGGGTGATCTATTAAATCTATGGATGACCTATGAAGGTCATGTTGATATTTTTATAAGTGGGATAGAAGAATTAAGGGATAAGGAATGTATTGTGGCCAACCAAGAAGGTCGTGATCATGAAGGATCTATAAAGACCATAAATAAAAGATGAAGGCTTTTAGAGTTGATGAGAGAAGTATAGAGAAGAGTTAGTATGCTTGGTAGATGAATTGAAGAGTAGATCAGTCTAAGGGATATGTGTGTGACCTATTGGTCATGTTTTTGATATTATAATTGTTTTTATAGGGTTGATGATTGAGAATGAGTGAAGAAGTGTAGAGTGATTAAAAATGTTGTTTTAGATGCATTACTTATGTTTAAATGCTTAAAAAAGTGTGAAGGGTTGAAGAGAGTTGTTATTCCTTTTTTTCCATCAGATTGGAAGTCAATTGGAGTTATGGAGGTGTTGATATTAGAACATATTGTGTGGGTGATAAACATCTATGGCTAGTGGGTGTTTGTCCATGCTTCAGGGTTGGTATTCATTATGAAGTTGGTGATTCACTAAAGTCTCCTTTTTGTGATCTCTTATAAGATTATACTCCATGTGTTTGTAGGATTGAGAGTGGGTTTTATTCTTCATGAGTTTTTCCTACATAATTCATGTGTTATGTGCTTTGATCTTTCATGATTTACTTTGTTCATTTCAATGAATGGTTTATATGTTTCATGAATGCTTAAGTTTAATGGCTATGAGTTTGAAGGATTGAAATTGAATTTGATTTGATCAAATCACTAATTCACCCCCCCTCTTAGTGATTGTACCTCTAATAATTGGTATTAGAACCATGCCTTGTTTTCAAGTTTAACCACTTGAAAGTGATCAAAGGTACAATGAGTAGTCATCAAATTCAAGGTGGTTTATTTATTAAGAAGGAACCACTATTCAATAGATCCAAGTATTCTTTTTGGAGTGCAAGTATGAAGACCTACATCATGTCTCTAGGTTTTAACATTTGGAAATCTAATATGGATGGGTATTCTACACACCTTACTCCAACTAGTGTAACTGACAAGAATTTGAGTGAGAATAATTCTAAAGCCATGAATGTTATCATCTATGTCCTATCAGACACTGAGTTCACCAAAGTAATCCATTACAAGTATACCAAGAAAATCTGGGACAAATTATAGATCATCTATGAAGGGGATTCAAAGGTTAAATTGTCTATATTATACACCTATTGAGGTAAATTTTAGGGCATCAAAATAAATGAATAATCTACTATGGCATCCTATATTCTAAGATTTGATGAGGTGGTGAACATGATCAGAGGTCTTAGAGAGGAGATTGAATAATTTACTATAGTATAAAAAATATTAAGGTCTCTCGCTCTCATGTTTGATTAAATTTTTTTAATTTTATAATAAAGTCATGATCTTACCAAGATGATGATGGATTACTTGCATGGCATTCTTACTACCTATGAGATGAGAGTCAATGAGGACAAACCATGAAATAATGAAGCAACCTTCAAGGTAATCAAGGATACAAAAGGAAAGAAGAGAAAGTTAAGTATTGAAGACTTTGATCTTAATAAAGATCAACTTGAATCCATGATTGAAAGAAAAGTGAATGTCTAATTAGGTAAATATGAAGGGAAGATTCCTTTTAAATAATTTTCATGTGGTAAACTTGGTTATTTTGTAGCTAAGTGCCCAGATAGAGGCAAGTCTAAATATAAGGAAGATCATAAGGAATCTCATGAGGATGGGCAAAAGAAATTTAAAGTTCTTAGCAAGTATAGAAAATTATTCAATAAGAGAAATGGCAAGGAGTTATACAAAGGTAGTAAGAGTCTTTACCATGAAGAATATAGTAACTCATCTACTGAAGAAGAAGAAGGAAACAAATCAAATAGTGATGATTCATCTCATGATGATAATAAAGAAACATTATTCATAGATCTTGAGGATGATGAAGGTGAATGTTCTTTAGTCATAAATCTCTTTAGTGGATATAGATCAGAGGAATAATATGATCAAGTCACTCTTAAAGACAAATGTATGAACACCTTGGAAGAGTTTAAGCTTCTACAAGGCAAGAACAAAAATCAAGCATCCTTGATCAAGCCCTATGAGGAAAAAATTGGATTTTTTAAAGAAAGGTTGAGAAATTAAGTCAAAGAGCATGATGAGATTACTCAACATCTTGAAACTTAGGTTTGTACCCTTTTTGAATAAGTAAAGAGTAAGGATTAAGAATGTGTTGAATATAAATTAGAGTTAGAGTCTTTGTAGATGAAACTAGATCAAGATATGAGCAAGCTTGAAACATATCAAAAATCTGAGAAAAGTACATTTGACATTAATGACCTATTGAGAATTCAAAATGTCTCAAATGATAAATCATTCCTAGGGTTCCATAAATATTTTCAAAAGGATAAGAAGATTGAGAAGACAATGATGATAGACTAGAAGACTAATCATGTTAAGGAGAGTGATAGTAAAGACAAGAAGAATGACAATATTAATAAGAAGGTAAAATTTAAAAGATACAAAATTACAAATCAAATCAAGCAACCCAATGTAATAAGGTATGATAACTCCTTCAATGGTTACTATTATTCTTATCATAAATTTGGTCTTAGGATAATTAATTGTAAAAAAAAATATCCTAGTAAGATATTTGCATAAAATTATGAGTAAGATAATGACAAGAATGAAGAGTATCATCACTCAAGACATTAAACTTGTCCACAAGTAAAGCATGAAATCTTGTTTTACAGGTGTCAAAGGATTGGACATTTTACAAGGTCTTACAATGCATTCATCAGGAAATCAAATGATCAGGTGCATGAATGGGATAATGAAACTTTAAGGAATAATAAAGTATCCCATACACAAGGTATGTACAATTATAGAAACTTCATCTATTTTAAATGTCAAGAGAGAGTTCACATAACAAGGTTCTATATTAATGGTCAAAATTCTAGTTCAAAGAATGTCAATCCTAACATAAAGAGAAGGATCCATAATAAATGGAGACCCAATGAGGTGAATGAAAAATAGGTTAAAATTTGATTATGTGTCATGATATAATAGGGTAAAATTTCAAGTGTCAAAGATCAAGTATTATCTTCCCATGTAGACAAAAGAATCAAGCAATAGTCCAAGTCTAAAGGAAAGAATAAAGTTAAGGACTCATTACAAGTCAATTTGGTGATGAGGAAAGATTGAAAGCCAAGTGAAAGCATGGAGATGTGGGAGTATCTTTATTTTTGGGACCTTTAGTCTCTCTATGACAAGTGGGTGTCTTTACCTATGATTATTAGGAGACATCTTTCATATGTAGAAGAAAGTGTGTGTGCTCTAGGTGATGTACAAAGTATAGAGGTACGCAGAGTTGTTGATTGGTCTTGAAGACCAATGTAATTATGGTAAATAATTAATGATTTTTTTATATATATCTTGTATTTATCATAGAATTTCATTGGTTAAGGGGGATCAACAATTTCATATGCTTTTTCTACAGGGTTTTGTTAAAAATCTTCAATAAACTTGTTCAAAGAAATAAGTCTTAGAGATAAATTCTTATCAATATTTGAAGCTTGGTTTAGTTGGTAAAATCATGAATAATGAAGGTAAGGTTGATGTGGAGTGTGGCTAAGAATTTAAAAGTGTAATACATGGGTTTATATGTGCTAAGTTGGTCAAAATAACCATTCATGACCATTTGTTTAGACTGACCATTTTACTCAGTGATCACTACCTAGTGTGTGTTCATCATGAAAAATTGATGAATTTGAGGTATATGAAGATAACCAAGGGTTTATATCAGTCATATTTGATGTGTCTAATTTAAAAAGGTGATATGAAGATGACATAAGGCTTCTATGATCCTTTAAAGATGTTTTAGCATAGTGATAGGGGTATACATAGGATTTGTAGGCATAGTCATGAGATTTTCAAGGGTCAAATCAATATTTGTAAGTGTTAAAGGTGACTTTATGGAATATAAAGTTGTGTTGAACTCATACAGGTGTTTTATATGTGGTTTAAATCTTTTAAGGTCTCTTGAGGGAGAATTGAATAATTTTGATGCCTGTCAGGTATGACAGTCCTTACCTAAGGGCTAGTAAGACAAAAACCATGTTCATGGTTATATGGGTTACCCAAGGAGTCAGACCTCAATATATTTTCCATTGGTGTGTATTTTTTACCTAAATATGTGAGATAAGTTTTAGGAGCTGGTGTTGAATGAATGAAGGTAAGTTGATCACATTTCTCTTTAGTGCCCTAGTGTTTTAGCCCATATGGGTTAATGACCTTCCAAAAGGAGTTAATATTTTAGGATTTTTAATATATTTAAATGGAAAAATAATTTCTCATAAATTAATTTAAATTCATATGAAAGTGTATGGTTTACTCTATGGGTGAGCATTTGTGCAAATGGAGGGCTAATTGACAAGTCAGTTTGTGAAGGAACAATATTGTAGAAGAATATTTAGCTGATGAAAATTGGTATGCATGAGTGGATATATTAGTGTTCATTAGATATGAAGTTTTCTATATATAAAGTTATGGGCTCTGCAAGGTTTAGGTAGGGCTATTAGGTCTCTAAATAAGGCTAGGTGATTCAAATGGACTTTTTGGTCATTTTATCCAAAATAAAAAGGTATGATTGTTATAATATGAGTTTTTAAATCTATTTTGAGAATATTTAATTTTTTAATAATGGATTAAACATCTATTAGTGATCATGGAGTTGGCTTATGAGAGAAAATTTGAAGGCAACTATGAAATTCATCATGGTTGGAGACGATCTAAAGGAAATTTTGGGGTGACTAAGTTCAAGTGACTTACGGGGAGTTTATATAAATTTTATTAAGATGTGGTCACTCCCATTTAATTTTTATTTTTTCATTACTTCTTCATATAGTAGTGCATGGTCAAAGAGTGTTGTCAATGAGCAAGTTTGAGGTAGTCATGGTAAGAAATGGTATGCACAGTGATAGAGGGAGTTTCTATAATCTCTTAGAGGAGTTCCCTTATTAATTTTTTATTTTAAAAAATTTAAAAGTACTCAAGATCAGTAAGTAAGCCCAATTTTTCATTGATTCAAAGGGGGAAAAAGTGTTTGTAAAAGGAAAAAGAGCATGTGCATAAATTGTGTGTTGGTGTTTACAAGTGTTGACATTAATGAAAAAGGGGGATATTTATAAGGTGTTATCAATGATGTCTCCAAGGTATCAAATAGTGTTCATGAGGTGATAATTATTCTAGTAGGTGAATGACAATGTATGCCTTAGTTATCATGCATGGACCTTATAGTGTTTGCTTGGTTAGGTAAGATGATGGATGTTAATGATGTGCTAACCATATTTAATGGGTAATATGGGGGTTAAGGAGTTTTTGGTATACTTTTGGAAGTGAAATTAGTTCATCTAAATAGTTTTGTGAAGTTATATGTTATCTTAGTCATCTTGGTAGAATTTTTTGAGTAAGTGTATTGATGACATCAACATTTGCACATGTGAAGGTGTTAGAAGAAAGTGGTCAAATGGGTTTGTTCATATTTATGCATAGAGCATGTATTTCAAATTTAAGATATTGAAATGATTTATATAATAAAGTATGATGGTTCATATTTTCTCTCCTAGGTAGATTTCACTATTTTTCATAGCCAAATTTGCATTAAAACGTAATTATTGAAATTCAAATATTTGAATTTACAAAGGAAAACTAGTGCGCAATGTTTTTACTATAAATTTTGATGATGGATGAATTTTATGGAGTAAAAATAAAAGTGGTAAATAAATTCAAGGTAAATATATGAAAATTGATTTGGAGGTTGAAATGGTTATACATTTGCATTTATTATGGTTCAAAGTTGACTAAGGGTTTGACATTCTTTTACAAGTGACCCAAGAAGGATGTTTGAGTTTTTCTTTATGGTGTTTGGATGTTTCATGGTGAAATATATATTGTAGATTGTTTTATACTCCCTAAGGATCATTTCTATGGATTTTTTAGGTTTGAGCAATCCATATTCAGTATGAACCATTGCTTAGAAGTTGACTTTTTGTTCATTCATGGTGTTTTCATGTATAAGGCAAATGATTGAAAGGTTTTACATGCACAAAGGTGTGTAGTGACTTAGGGGTCATGTGACATGGACCTATGATATTTGAATTGGTCTTGTGTTTCTATTTTTTTAGTGAATTTTTAAAGGGATGGATAGGTCTCCATGGACCTAAAAGGGCTAATTTGGCCTAATTAAAAAGTGTTACTGCTTAAGGGTGATATATCAAAGCTATGTTTGACCTATGTACATGATTTTGATATTTTTATAAGTGGAATATAATAATTAAGGGTTAAGGAATGTCGTGTGGCCAACCAAGAAGGTGGTGATCATGAAGGATCTATAAAGAGAATAAACAAAAGATGAAGGCTTCTAGAGTTGATGATCATAATATAGAGAAGAGTGAGTATGTTTGGTGGATGAATTAAAGAGAAGAGCAATGTAAGGGATATGTTTGTGACATAATGGTCATGTTTATGATTTTATAATAGTGTTTCATAAGGTTTATGACTAATAATGAGTGAAGAAGTGTAGAGTGATCTAGAAGGTTATTTTGGATGCATTACTTATATGTGAAAGATTGAGAAAGTGTGAAAGGTTGAAGATAGATTTTATTCATTGTTTATCCATCAAATTTGAAGGCAATCAGATTTATGGAGGTGTTGATATTAGAAGGTGTTGTGTGGGTGCTTATCCATGCTTAGGGGTTTGTGATCCTTGTGAAGTTGGTGTTTCACTAAAGGCACTTGTTTGTGATATCTTATAGGACTATAGTACATGTGTTTGTATGATTGAGAGTGGGTTTTATCCCCCATGAGGTTTTCCCACATAATTAATGTGTTATGTGCTTTGATCTTACATGGATTTATTTTTTCATTACAATGAATAGTTTATATGCTTCATTAATGCTTATGTTGAATGGTTAATAGTTTGAAGGATTAGAATTTAAGTTGATTTAAATGCATCACTAATTTACCCCCATCTTAGTGATTGTACCTATAACAAGACTATGTTTTGACAAGTTGTAGGTGATTGTGATCTTTTGAATGACTGAAAAAGTAATTCTAATGCTCAAGGATAGGTTTTTGGATAACCTAGGGATAGGATAACTCACAAAACACTCTTAGCATATAATTACCACTTTTAGGTGATTAAAAAATATACTATAGTAGTGAAACCTTGAAGTTCTAACTCAAATTAAAATAGACATTACTCAACCTTTTTTTACTTCTCAATTTCCATATTAGAACGATCAAGAATTTGACATAAAATCAATCTTCTTATTTACTTTCTTAATAATATCAAGGGATGTTAAATATTTAAATGATGATGTATTAATACATATAATAATTGTGTAACTAAAATGTTTGCCTATCACCTCCACAAGTGTCACTTGTAAGTATGCCTGGTAGTTATCCATCACTCCATGAATCCTCTACTAGAAATCTTGTTGCTAACTCGGTATGGATGCTTTACATTGAATATTATTATTTGTGTGGTGGTAATGGTTGGAATAATGATCACCACCATAAGTAAAACATCCACCTACTAGGCATTTTTTCTCTTGGGACTTTACACCACTCTTTAAATTTATATTTTTTAAAATTGTATTATGTCCCTTTGGTCCATTGTTGTATTTTCTTGATTTTTTGGTCTTGAAAATTTTTCCTTATGCCCAAGTTTTTGTGACCACTATTCTTGTTTACTTTCCAAAAAATATTTATGAAGGGAGAAGATTATTTTTTTGGTCCATTTAATTTGTTATTTACATTCCCTTTTCACTGATGCAATGGTCTTCAACTTCTATTTTTATTTAATAAATTTATCAAAATCTTTGTCTGTTGTTGTGGGTCCATGGAGGTTTACATTAGTGTTGGTCATAGGGTCCAAATCCAAAATATTTTTTTGGATATTAAACATCTCATCACCTTGGTACTATGTCATGCATTTTATAAATTAGATGAATGTATCCAAATAAGTAATCACTAAAATATCCCCTTGACATAGATTCTATAAATCAATCATCTTTTCATCTAAGTATAGATGTGAAAACCATCTTTTTTTACTATAGGATATGATTATTTCATAGTTGGTTTTTTTATAATAGTTTTCATTTAGATTTCAAGTTCTCCCACCAAATTGAGGCTTCACCAAAGAGCTAGTAGGATTCTTAAACAAGTTTGGTTTCCTTAGAAAAGTTTTAGAGTTTGAATTACTTATCCATTTCAATTATGTGTATGTTTTCACCATCCCAAAGATATGATCCATTGTAATTAGTTGTGGATATATTTATTATGTTTATTTATAGTTTAGTTTAAAATTGAGCCCATTTTGGTGGTGGCTCATTGTTGATGTTCCTATCAAAATTATACTAGTTATGGTTATTTTTCTAATTATCTTCACCATTATTATCATTTCCTAGGTCTTCCTCATGACTCTTTTCATGATTAAGGCCATGTGATTCTTGTTATAAGATACCCATCCTTTCTTATGTGATGGTTATGATGTTTAATCTTTCACCAAGTTTAGCCTACAATTCTTATCCATTTTGATCACTAACCTCCTTTTTTCCATGTCCAGGAAATATTAATTTGGAAGAATAAAAAAGATATGACTTTGTAATGTATCAAGACCATTAGGCCCAAATGATGAAGTTAGGATCTCATACCATAATTTAATAACATGTTTGGGGTAAACCTAACAACTAGTAATCATTTCGTTAATATACTAACAATATGAGCTTTCTAAAGGGTTTATTAACTCATACCAATCCAAACATTCATTTTAATTTCAAGTGTAATGAGTGATTATAACACTACAACATATCATAAAGGAAAAGTTTAAAAACTTATATAAATTTAATGATGCATTTAAAATCTATCTTGTTTATTCATAACATGTATTCCATTATAAAACTAATCCATTCATGTGACAAGAGAGCATAAATTTTTATAAATTAAATTTCAACATATACGAAACTATGTAAAATTATTTTCATCATTCAATAAATGATCAATTATAGGTTGTATATATTATATCATTTAAATTCATCTTGTGTTATAATTTAACATGTAATATAAATTTTAATAATATGAAGTAAATGCAATTTGTGCAAGTTAGTTTTACCAACATCATTCGATCAAGTCTATCCATAATTCATCAAATATGTATTGGAAAGTATATAATCCTTAATTGATTATGATATATATATATATATATATTATAATAAAAAACATTCAAATATTTATTTAATTTTCATTTAAACATATTCCAAAAGTGGAATGAAGGATAACTACTCAAATATGAAATTCCTAGTTTATAATTACAATGATTTACAATTATGAAATAGGTATATGTAAGCATATAACATATAGAATCCATAAAGTAATTTAAAAATAAATAGTATATATACATTATAATTTCCTCAAAAATTACATATACATTATTTTCAAATAAGAATATAAAATGTAGGTAATATCTAAAAAGTGTTTTCTTCACTTAAACTGAGATAATTAAGAGAACATTTGAGATCAATAGAAAATAATGTAGATGTAGATATGGAGACAATAATATATATTTACCTTTATATGTAATGTCCTTAAAATCCCCCACACACTTCTCATCAACTAATAGTGTCCATACCTTTAAATATAAGTTTATATAAGGGTCCAAAGACAAGAAAGAGATCACTAAGTGATTATGTCGACACTCAAACTACTCCAAGAAACATGATGCCAGTGTAAATGTGAATTGAGACATGAAATTATATATTAATAATGTATACTAACCATATAAAACACTTATGACCATATTTTTAGATCCAACAAGTACCCTTGTTTCATATAACTCAATTAAATTTTGAGATATTTTAAGTATAGCAAGGATTCCATCCCATTTCTTAATAATCATGTCTCAAGGTCCATTAATCTAACCCAAGGTCTCCTAACCCACACATCCAATAAAATTTAGGCCTTAATTCTTCATGTAATAATTACTATGATATCCAAAATGTGTTTATGAGACAATGTCTTACATGGGTGTCCCTACCACTCACGACATCAAAGTCTAGTCCACACCTTGAAGTGTGATCATATAATAGATTAGTGTACTTTAGGTTCAAGTTTGACAAGTTAGATATCCCTATATATTTTAAACCCTTAGTGACATAATAAGAAACAAATAATTAGCTTAATTATAACATTATTTTATCATATAGCAAATATTTTTGATAAATGAATGTTATACAATGATCATTCATGGATTCAACTTGACTATCTTCAAGGTTTTGCTAAATTTTAACAAACATCACTTGAGTAGTAATACTTATTATTTATAAACATTCATAATAAAAGAATGTTCAATTGAAAAAAATTATGTCCAATTTTTTGGTGATATTTTATTTAATATAAATCCATTATGCTCTTGTAAGGTAAGAAAAATTTAGGTTTCAAAGGGATGAGAGTAATAAAATAAATATGTTAGCATTGTCTTATTAATTATAGTCATTATATGTCTTGATGTCATTAGAGAGTAATTTTTTCTCAAAATTATCCAAAATTATATCACTACTAAAAACATTTATAAGAGGTAACAGTGATGATACCTAAGTATGGGTTTGAATGTCACTCTTCATGACACTACTCTTTAAATAGTTTAATTTAAGAAAAATAATAAGGTAAGAGATGAAGACATTGATAATAATAAATTAAAATGATAATAGGGATAAAGACAAGATAATAATTTATTCTCATTTATTATCCATGAAATTATAAACCCTTTTTTACTTTGAAAATAAATATGATAATTACTTAGTAACCAGTGGAAGTGAGATGTTTATTAAAAGGTTTGAGAATATGGTTTGTCAAGAATAAAAATAAGAGGGATCAAAGTATTTAAAATAAATAAATGGTGAGGACAAGGGTTGGTATAATTTTTTAATACTATTTTAACAAAAGTCATTCTATTAAAATACTTTCTTTATTCAATACCAAAGTTTTTTTACCCAAATAAAAAGCATAAAACTTCCCTATGATGATAAGAGGAACTATTAGGGTGAAATGAAAATAGATTAACCCTTTACGTAGATAAAAATTTGTTTTAAAATATATCATATAGGTAAGGCACTATATAATAATTATTTATAAAGACAAAACTATTTTAGGAAAACTTAACAACTATTTTTATCAAATCGTTCAAAGTTTAAACCAATCTAAAAGGAGAAGAACACAATACTATGAGGTTATACACAAGAAAAGGGTGTATAACATAATTTAAAAATAAAATAAGGTATTAAAAATAAAATAAGAGGTAATTGGAACATCCCATGTAGATATATATTCATGTAAATTACTATCATGCCAAATGTCTACTCACTCAAAGTAAGGCACATTAAGACAAGGTGGAACATAATTTGACAAAATAACACACAATCGACATAATAGAATTCATGTGATGAAGATACACATAGTTGATGAAGAGATAAAAATGTTTCAAAAACTTAAGGAATAATAAAAATAAAAATATGAGTTTTAGGGAGGCATGACATAGTTGTTAGGAGTCCAAAATAGTAGGGTAGGATGAAACAGAACCTAAAATATGGACATTTCTTAAAAAAATAAAACACATCCAAATAAACACAAAACACATCCTAAAAAAACTCAACACATTTATAACAAAGTGGGTATAATTATAAGAATACAAAATCAATACAGCAAATATAAAATTAATCTAAGAAAGTGTTTTATTATTTTTGGGAAACTAGTGTTTTAGTTCCTAAATAATAAAGGTTCTAGATTAAGGGGTAAAATATAATCAAATATAGTAAAATAAATATTTATATAAATTTGATCAAATCAATTGCATAGGGGAAAAAAAAAGTAACTTATCTAGAAAAATGGGTTGAAATAGATGATTCAAGGGCTGAAAACTATTATGTAGTAATAGGACAATGTCATGAATCTAGATCTATCTTTCATTCAATGAAAGGATAAGATCACCAAAAAAAGGACACTTTAGGGTTTGGTTTTATTGTCCACTCCTGTCATTATTGTCCAAACTAGTCACAAAAAACTTGAAATTTTAGGGTTCTTTGTGTTATCTTATGTGAGCTTGCCTATGAAATTTTGAATTTTGAATGTTGACATACCTCACTTTAGAGTTGTTTTAATCTTCAAACCCTAGGTTTATCTACACACAAAAAACAACAAACACATCAAAATCAAAAGGGGAAAAATTGGGTTAGGGGAAGTATAATCACATGATCTACAACCCCTATTGTCTTGATCACTACCTACATTGACCCTCAAGTTAGGGTCTTAGATTAAATGGAGTTCTCCCTTAGGTAACATGTATAATCAACATGCAATGTAGATGTAAGAATGAAATTTCACGTAGGACCTTCCTTGATCAAGCATGCAAATCTATGTGTGATGCAGAATGTTGAGCTATATTATTGACTAATTTTTAATTATTTACCATGCCGATGTAGTAAGTGTTAGATATAAAATGCCTTGTGAATTATTTTATATAGGAGACTCTTTATTTTGAAGTTAGGAGATTTGTTTTTATTATCCAACATAAAAAATATAAATAAAACTTAAGTGAGGAGATAAGAAGGGTTTAAGACCTATTAAGTAAGAAAAAATAACTATTAGACAATAAGATCAAGTTAGATAGGAGCATTAGGTGTTGTAGTTCTATAAAATTCTATTGTTTAGGACTTAAAAAAATAAGCTAGGACTAACATAGGCCAAGTCTATGGATCTTTGAGGGTATCAGGTAGTTGATTGAGATGATGGAGGGGTGATAAAAGCAAGAAATAAGACCAAGATAAGAAAAACAAAGACATGGCTAGTATGAACAAGGCTCATACTCTCTAGTCAGAGTCTCTTATGAAAAGGACTATGAAAATACATGATATGTGGGGTTGCTTGACTGATTTAGAGTGTATAAATTTCCCCCCCTTTTATTCTAGTGATGCAATTAAATGAATTACTAGACTAAAACTAAGATGAATAAAATTTGTACCTAAACCTACATGCATGGAGATGAATGTGTTACAAGGGTCTAACTCACTTCCTGGCTAGGGAAGTGGATGGAGCCAAATATTACGTAGATAAAGAATGAATTCCTAAGATGGATTCCCACTATAACAAATCCAAATTTGGAATTCATATAATCATGGAGAAGGGTAATGCTTTCCCCTTATGCTAAATTTGACTAAAAATGAGAAATGCTTGAAGGCCCAAAATAAATGTTCATCCTCTATCCCACATATACTCATGTAATCTAGAATGTGTGTATAAAATATGTGCGTTGTGAAGATAAAAATATATCATGGCCCCACTCTAAATATTTGAACTAGAACTAGTAAATGCTTGGAGGACCAAAACCAATGTCTATCCTATATCTCATGCAAACTCATGTAGTTTGGTTTTGGATAATGCAATGGATCAACCACTACAGAGGGCATGCAGTCCATCCTTGTGATAACCTAAGTACAAATGAGTATAATCAAAAACTTTAGTTAATGTATATGAAGAGAATGGCATGCATTTTCATTTTATATGTATAATCTTGAGTGATGAAGAACATGAACATCTATGCCATGCCCCTAAATTTGGTATGTGAGTAATGCATATATATAATATGTATAACCACATGTGATATGACATATCTTTCCATGACTCATGCACAAAATTGGAGACCCAAAACACTATGTTTGCACTATGTCTATAGTTTTCTATCTGATTTTGAAAACTATGTCATGCTATATAAAGTTATATGTGTGAGACATGTAGTATGTACATGCCACCAAATATGGTATGTAAGTATGTATTTGTATCAAAATAATTATGAATCCATATAATTTAAACCACAATATCTAAATACTTTATGTATCTATAAACTAAATGTATATCCCTCTGAATGTCTTAAGTAATGTTGAGTGACTCATATAATCTAAATCACTATATATTTTGACTGATTTGAGCTAAATCTGATAATATGACTACTAGATATGTAAAAACCATGGTGTGTCCACTTCTGAGAATGGGTGGGTATGTTGGGTAAGTGTAGGAGTAGGAATAATATGAATGATTCTTCCCTTTTAGGAAGAGGGATGAAATTTGTGATATAGGATGTTGATCCAAAAGTGATGACTAGTGGAACAAGGTTGGTATGTTGTAAATAGATTGAGAGGTTATTTGATTGGTAAGATTGAGTTTTTGAAAATGGAATAAGTTTTTATTAGTGATGGCGAAGGTGTGTATTTGAGCATAAGATAAATATAGAGATGCTCATGTTGTAGTAGGTATATGAGGTAGTAAGAGAGATAAGTTTGATTGATGTCAAAGGTATCATTATCATTATTTCATGGAAGAAAATGGTTTGAAAAATGGAGTTACAAGATTCTAGCTATGGGGAAAATGTTATTTTGTTTTGATTGAAAAAGTTGACTAATATAAGAAATTGGATTGATTCATGATTCATTTGTGCATTGACTAGGTTGAGATTTTGAGCTTTAGAGTGAGAGAAATATTGAGGAGATGAGCACCTACCATGACTCAATTTGAGCAGTTGGTAGCCCAAGTTTAGGTTGGTATTGATGTGACCATGGTAAGTAACCCAAATTCTTAGTTTTTGTCTATTTTTAGGCTTGTTTTGGTGTTTTTGAGCTCTTAAAAGTAGCCTAGGAAATATTTTTTTCTAGTTTTAGCACTCTTATATTGCATCCAACACTCTTATCTAGGTTTCAATGCTCCTATCCAATTTACTATGCTCTTATTCAGTGATGTTATCCTATATCTAACATTATTGTCCTAGAAGCATAATTTTTTTATGATGTTGCATTATTGTTCACTATTGTTCTATCTTGGCTTTTGATTTGGCATTATTTGACTAATAGATGTACTATTTTTAGTGATACAAGGTGAGGTGTAGATGAGAGAGTTTTGTAGGGTTCAAGTGATGGAGACATTGAAGTTGTTACCATCATCTATTGATGAGAGAGCTATCATAGATAGGGTAGGGTTAGGTCATGTTTATGACCTAGGCACAATGAAGTGGGATTAATATCTAATTACCTCCTTATGTGAGAGGTGGAATGCAAATACATGTGCTTTATGGATTTTTATAGGGGAGATGACTATGACTCTAAAGAATGTGTGTTGCATATTGCATTTACTAACTAGTGGGTGGTGAGTGATGGTAAAAGATGATAAGGGTGTTGATGCCATTGATCATGCATCCTTATATTTTGTTGGTTTACCCTCAAGTATACATTGGAGAGGGAGTGATAGTCATGTACTAATATCAATTATTATATGGTCTAGTGTTCTATGCTTGTAGAAGTGGTTGAATGTTTTTTTGGCATTGTTTGTTACTATGGATGGGAGTGGAATGTCTATTTCATATAAGATGCACAAGATTGTGCATAGTGTGGAGTTATATAGAACTATATTCTCATGGGGGAGGACTATGCTAGCCCACCTATACAAGGATCTTTATAGGTTACATAGGAGTCATTCAGTGGTGGGGTGAGTGTGGTGACCTTATTGTATTATTGGGCCTATGAACACATAGCAATTATGTAGATAATTAGATTATTGAGGGAGAAGTGGGCACCTACACAACCATTTTGAGAGTGGTGGATGAGTACATTGGCTATCCAATCCCCTAGATGGATCATTATTAGTGAGTGTTAGATAGATTGGTTGTTGGTGACATCATATAGAGGCCTTAAATAAGATTTCTTGGGTAGGTAAAGGATGGAGTGTAGTTACAATATATGAGGGTCAATTATTGGATATATGACCTTTGGATTTGAGTATATGAGTGATTTTAGTATGATCGCATAACTAGATAGTTTGGGGTACCACAAGATGTTCCCCTAATAACATGGGTGTGATGAAGAGTGCACAAGTGTCTGTGAGGGTAGGAGATCATGCAAGGCCTAATGAGGCTAATCTTACACCATTTATTTTGAATGCAAGGGATACAACCATAAATATTATAGATTTAGATGATGTTGGATGTATAGATGTATATATTACATGGTGGGCTAGGCATAGGTGGGCTCCACTATACCCTATTAAGGTAGGAGATGCTCTAGAGTATGAGGATCTTGAGTTGATCTAGATGATGAGAGATAAGAACTGATTACATTTGAGCTATGTATAAGTTTGTGATTTAGTTTGATTTCAAAGTATATATCTAACATAGTGTCATAATTTATGTGTAGGTGGAGTGGGAGGTGCTCAAAATGAAGTAAAAGCTAGGGTAAGAAGTGGAGATGATGATTATTAGGAGACCATAATTGAGTCAACACTCTAAAAGCTCACATGGCATGTACTTGATGATGTGGTGGAGGAGCGATTGATAAAGTGAGCAATGGTCATAGTTGGTATCCATGCCCATCTATTTGATAGGGCTAATATAGCAACAAATGCATATGCTATGATAATAGGAAAGAGTGATAAGGTGAGAGCTGAGCTAGATAGGCATAGGATGTCTCCAACTAATTTTGGGTCTATTATAATGAGGATCATGGATGAGTATATATAACTTTAGAGGTGATATGTAGATTTTCATGAGGAGAATGGTTAGCTATTGGAGTGCATGCTCCTATTGGAGTGAGAGATTTATTGCAAGAGGTAGGTGGCAGCTTGAGGAGGTGTGAAGGCATCAAGTGCTAGGGTGGATTATGGGACTAGTACTGGTTGGGAGAGTGAGACTAAGAGTGAGGGTATGATTCCCATTCATGACTGATTATACTTGATATAATGTATATGTTTTGAAAACTCATTACATATTTGGATATTTATTTTATTTTGACTCATGCATATTATGTTATGATATTTAGAGTATATTGGTATATTTGTTGTAAATGGTTGATTATAAATAATTTATTTGAAATTGATGTTGAGGTTGCATATGATTGATAAAATGGTATTTGGGATGTGATTTGATTGTTTCTTATAGGTTCAGGTGTGATGCTAATGTTTGATTTTGAATCATATGTGAGTAAAAAAAATTATTGTTTTCTAATTGGTAAATTGATTTGAAAGAGCGAGTTGGTTTAAGATTAGTAAAATAGGATATTGGTAAAATAAATATTTGGATAGGTTGTTTTGGCTATGGATGGTTATTTATAACTAAGAATGTTAGTTTTTATTTTAAGGGGATGTAATATATCACTCTGTGTATATCACTTTGTGCTCAATTCCCTAAGAGTGGCTCAAGAATATAGAGGTTGGCCCTTTGGCTCCATAATTAACCACTAAATGAAGCTATGTGATCATGTGTGCACTAATTTATATTTGAAATATGTGTACAATCCCTCTAAGTAGGTGGATCAAAAATATAAAGGCCAGCTAATATTTTGGATCCATCATTTCCCATTAAGTGAAGTTATTAATTGATACTAGTACGAATGTGTGTCATATCACTTTGTGTTGTATCACGATCTAAACCATGATGGCCAAAAAAATAAGTGGCCATACTGCTCATGTTATGTATGAACATGCCCCATATTTGATAGTATTTTTAGTATACTAATTATAGTTGTATGTGGAGATTCTATAATGTGTAATCTCAATGGTTATGCAACTAAAACTATGTGCTATGTTGGAGGCTCATCTATCCATAATCATAGTGGATTGCTACATGAATTAACACCCTATGGCCTCTATTGTGATACGTATAACTGAGTAATATATCAATATGGAATTATAACCTATGATGGGGGCTCATCTAATCTAGATCATAGTGTGTCACTATGTGAAATAGGTCCCTAAAAATTTGGATGTAGTGAATATCTATCTGGGGTGATACTCTACAATGTGGGTTCATCTAATCTTAATTATAATAGGGTGTTATATGAGATAGGACCCTAAAAACTTGACTCTAGTGAATATATGTCTAGAGAAGTACTCTATAATATGGGTTCATCTAGTCTTAATTGTAGCAAGTTAGTACATGAGATAAGACCCTAAAAACTCTATTGTAGTGCATGTGGTTATGTTGGATATGTATAGGGAACTACACTATATACTCCATAGACAACACTACTATATGTAGGTTTTTCTCATTATACCAGTCTCTAAACCTTTGAGTAGATGATATAGATATCCTATGAGGCTCTATCCTAGAAATTGAATTACTCCCATGATGAGTAACCAATGATTCCTATGAAGGAATGTCCTAGGAGGACTCAGTCATGGAGGAATGAGGTATATGGTTCCATGATGGAGGATATCTCAATACCCCCTATGTGAATTTTATGATGCCATTATTAACATGTCTATTAATGCAATCCTTGAGTCCATAATAATCATTATCTTTGAGTCCATAGATATGATGATAGTTACAAAAGGGCTGATGTGGCTATCTATGTAAGATATGTGGATCTCGACGATGAGTAAAAGGTAATGTGATTAACCTAATATCTATTAGTGTTGATAATATGACACGTGGGATATCCCACTCTAAATCAAATTGTAGTGGTGTCCTACTATTATTATCTATAGTGCATACTATAAGTGGTGCTCTAGAAACTAGCTCTTTAGTTTTAACTAGTTTCTTTTCTAGTTGTGGTCTGCTATCTTGTTTAGGATATAGTTGATGTTGAAGGCTAGGAGTTGTAGATGGAGGTAATGCTATGAAATCTAGAGTAAGAAAATCAATAGAATCATACTCAATCAATCCCAATTTCTTCTCCAAGGCTATAACTCTATAACATAAGTGCCTAAAATAGGACTCTATCTAATATAATATATGCTCTAGGAGAGATTGGTGAAGCCCCTTAATAAATATATGTTGAACCTTTAAATCTATTGGTTTGTAGATCAATCCTAACATGTGAGTCTTGAGTCATAAGATATAATCACTAACTAGCTTTGAAGTGTTATGATGCAATGCAGTAAGTTTCTCATATGTAACACAAGGGATTTTTTTTACTATGTAATGTTTGAGAAATACCTCCTATAAATAATCATATGTATGCAAGGAAATAACATGGAGTAGATGAAATAACCAATTCTATGCATTACCCACTAGTGTCTACTAGAACAACTTAAGTAGAATCAAAAGACTCACATGAGATGACAAAGCCTTCTGAAAGGCATGAAGATGTATGAATGTATCTCTAGTTCCATAAAATTGAGGCAATGATGGTATCTAGAAATGCTTAGGAGATGAAGCTTTGATAAATGTCTTCAAAAGAGGGTTGTAAGTCATTGGCATCCATCCAAGACTTATAAGCCTTGTTTTTTAAGGTAAGGAGATTTACTTGGTGTTGTAATTCACCAACTGTATGCATCAAAGAAATAATATCTTGGGATGGTATATTAGTATCTTGAAGTGGTTTACTTAAATGTTTAATTTGATCATTTATTTTTGCCATGGGAATGCTAAATTTAACAATTAGATCATAGAGAATGGGTGTGCTCATTTGAACCTTTGGAGAAATGGTAACTTAGACCTTAGTATAAGGATGTGGGTTACCATTCTCTTTTGGTGAAGAGTCAGAAATGGGTGTTACTGTAGTAAGACGTGGCTTGGGAGATTAATTGGTATCTTTAATACTTAGTGAATCACATTCTAATTGAATAGAAGATGTGATATTATCCTTTACATGTACATCATTTGAAATAGAATCATGTGTAGAATTAGAAGAAACATTTTTTAATGCATTATGGGTGAGAGGAATGAGAGAAGAGTTAGAAGCATGAGATGAATTTTCTTCTTCATTATATGCATAATATTCATAATTATTCCATGCATTATCACAATCAGAGTTTTTTTATATATACTCTCATATTCATATTCATTTTCATGTTCACTATCATACTCATTATTACTTCTAGCATCACTAAGGAGAGGGGTAAGAGAAGATGTTAATTATTTTATAATATGCAATAAATTCTCATGTGAAATTGGAATACTATGTGCATCTATGTTATCCTTGAATGCAGTGCATGAATTTTGTTATTTGCAATGTAAGGAGTAAAAGTAAGTGATTTCTCATTTAGAAATTATTTTTTCATTGTTTGAGATGACAAAGTAGAGTTAAGAACATGAGATGGATCATTTGAACTATGTATTGGAATTTTGATTGTATTTTTATATTTTTGTAATTTGAACAAAGTAGCAAAATAAAGAGAGAGATTAGGTTCAAATACAAGAAAATTAACACCAATGAGAGATTCAATTGGAAATGCATGACTAATTTGTTCATTTGATGCATTGTGCTTAGGAGAATGAGGTGAAAAGTACCTTTCGCATTTATCAAAATTATTTTATTTAGAAGAGGGAAGAAAAGAGATATGTTTGAGAGAAGAATATGCATCTAGTTTTTATTCACTATCATTTTCATATGCATCATCATATTCCTCATTACAATAATAATAATATTTGTCTTTATTTTAAATGAAATCATTCTACATATTTTTGTCTAATGTTTAATATTTCAAATTTTTCCATTCATTGTCATAATTATGAAAAAAAATTAGAACTTTATTTATGGGATGAGAGGGAAGAAGTGCCTTAGTGGATATTTTATTGCTTTCACCAAAGATAATATGGAAAATTACTATTAAGAAAATAAATGAAAAAATAACTACTAACATGGAGATTTTGAAATTATTTTTGACACTCCAATTTGTAAAAATTCCAAAATTTTTATCTAAAAATTGTAAGGGAGGAAGGCTTGGGGTTTTAGGACCTAGTTTGGAAATCTAGGGTTTTGGGTTGGGGTTTTAGAATTTCTAAAAATTATTGAAATAATTTAAATTTTAAAATAAATTTGAATAAAATACATGCACAAAAAATTTATACAAAAATCAAAAATTTGAAATTCAATTTTTGCATTAAAATATGAAGCAAAAACTCTAAGGGTACCTAGGTTTGAAATTTGTTTGAAGTAAGTTGGGTTCACCAGATGTTTTATTATTTTTGAGAAACTAGGGTTTTAGTTCCTAAATAATAAAGGGTTTAGATTAAGGGGTAAAATATAATCAAATATAGATTTATATCAATTTGATCAAATCAATTACATAGGGAAAAGAAGTAACTTATCTAGAAAAATAGATTAAAATGGATGATTCAAGGGATGAAAACTATTGTGTAGGACTAGTACAGTGTCATGAATATAGATCTAGATTTCATTTAGTGAAAGAATAGGACCATCAAAAATAGGATACTTTAGGGTCTGACACTATTGTCCACCCTGCCACTATTGTCCAAACTAGTCATAGAGACCTAAAATTTCTAGGTTCTTTATGTTATTCCTATGTGAGTCTGCCTATGAAATTTTGAATGTTGGATGTTGATGGACCTTAATGTAGAAATATTTTAATATTAAAAACCTATATTTTTCTACACATGAAAAAATAAATACATTAAAATTAGAAGGGGGGAAATTTGGGTTAGTAGAAGTATGATTACATGATCTAGAACCCTTGTTATCTTCATCATTACCTATATTAACCATCAAGCTAGGGTCTCATATCAAATGTAGTTCTCCCTTAGGGAACATACATAATCAATGCACATGATAGATGTAGGAATGAACTTTCCCCTAGGCCCTTTCTTGATCAAGCATGCAAAACTATGTGTGATGTAGAATATTGAGCCATACTATTAATTGATTTTTAATTATTTACTATGATAAATTAGTAATTGCTAGATATAAAATGCCTTATGAAGTCATTTATATAGGATACTCTTTGTTTTGAATTTAGGATCTTTATTCACATTAGCCAAAATTAAAAACCTAAATAAAACTTAAGGGAGGGACCATGAAGGGTTTATGACCCATTAAGTAAGAAAAACCAACCATTGGACAATAATATCAAGTAGGATAAGAATGCCAGACATTGTAGTCCTACAAAATTCTATTATATAGGACTCAAAAAATAGGTTGGGATTGAAATAGGCCAAGTTTGGGGGTCTCTAGGGGTATCATTTAGTTAACTGAGATGATGGAGGGGTAATAAAAGCAAGAAATAAGACCAAAACAACCAAAACAAAGACATGGATAATATGAACAAGGTTCATATTCTCCAATAAAAATCTCTTAAAAAAAAGATTGTGAAAAGACATTATATGTGTGGTTTCTTGAATATCAAATTTAGCTTAGATCCGTCAAAATATACAGTGATTAAAATTATATGGGTCACTCAACATTACTCAAGACATTTAAAGGGATATACTTTTAGTTTATAGATACATAGACTATTCACATATAGTGGTTCAGATTGTATGGATTCAAAATGATTTTGATATAGATACAAACTCAAATACTAGATTTGGGGGCATGTACATACTACATGTCTCACACATACAACATCATATAACATGACAATGTTTAGAATAAGATAGTAGACTAAAGACATAGTGAAGAGCATAGTGTTTTGGGTCTCTAATTTTTCACATGAGGCATGGAAATATATTTCATATCACATGTGGTTATATATATTACCATATTATATAGACTCATCACTCACATACCAAATTTGAGGGCATGACATAGATGTTCATGTTCCTCATCACTCAAGATTATACAGATGTAATGGCAAAACATGAAATTTTTTAATTCCACATTAACCAAACTTTAAAATATACCTAGTTGTACATAGTTTATCACCAGGTTAGACCACATAGCCATCTCTAGTAGTTGGTCCATTGCATTACCCAGACTCAGACTAGATGAGTTTGTGTAGGATAGAGGATAGACATTGGTTTTCGTCCTTTGAGCACTTATTTTTTTTAGTTTAGATATTTAGAGTGGGGTAATGATATATTTTGATCTTCATAATATACAAATATTATACACACATTCTAGATTACATGATTTTATGTGGGACATATGATAGACATTGATTTTAGGCCTATGGGCATTCCTAATTTTCAATCAGATTCAACATAAGGGGCAAGCATTGCCCTCCATTTCCATGATTACATGAATTCAACATTTAGATTCATTACATAGGGCATACATTTCAACGATTCCTTTTTTCTCTAGGCACTATTAGGCTCTCCATCCACTTCCCTAGCCAGGAAGTGAGTTAGACCCTTGTAACACATTCATCTCCATACAGGTAGGTTTAGGTACACATTTTATTCCTCTTTCTTTTACTCTAATATTTCATTTCATTAAATCACTATAACAAAAGGGGGCAAATGTATACACCCTAAATTGGTCAATCAACTACACATATCATGTCTTTTCATAGTCCTTTTCACTAGAGACTTTGATTGGAGAATATAAGCCTTGTTTGTACTAGCCATTTATTTTTTTTACTTGTCTTGGTATTTTTTCTTGATTTTATCACCCATCCATCATCTCATTCAACTAACAGATACCCCTAGAGACCCAAAAAATTGGCTTGTGTCAGTCCTATCCTATTTTTTTGAGTCTTGGAGAATAGAATTCTATAGGAGTACAACACTTGATTCTCTTATCCTACTTAGCACTATTGTCTAACAGTTGTTTATTCTTACTTAATGGGTCATAAACACTTCTTATCCCCTCCATTAAGTTTTATTTATATTTTTGATGTCATCTAATTTGAATAACATTACCAAATTCAAAATAAAGATTCTGCTATATAAAGGACTTCACAAGGAATTTTATATCTAGCACTTACTACTTTGGCATAGTAAATAATTAAAAATCAATCAATAATATAGCTTAGTATTCTACATCACACATAGATTTGCATGCTTGATAAATGAAGGGCCTAGGTGAAAGTTCATTCTTGCATATATCATTCATGTTGATTATGCATGTTACCTAAGGGAGAACTACATTTGATCTAAGACCCTATCTTGAAGGTTAATGTAGGTAGTCATCAGGATAATAGGGGTTCTAGATCATGTGATCATACTTCCCCTAACCTAGTTTTTCTCCCTTTTACATTTGATATTTTTATTTTTTCATGTGTGTATATAAACATAGGGTTTGAAGATTAAAATGACTCTATAATGATCTCCATTGACATTCAACATTCAAATTTTCATAGGTAGACTCATACAAGAATAACATAAAGAATCCAAAATGTTTAGGTCTTTGTGACTAGTTTAGATAATAATGGTAGGAGTGGACAATAACACCAGACTCCAAAGTGTCATATTTTTGGTCATCTTATCCTTTTAGTGAACAAAATCTAGATCTAGATTCATGACACTATCCTAGTCCTACATAATAGTTTTCAACCCTTGAATCATTTATTTCAGCGTATTTTTCTAGATAAGTTACTTAGTTTTCCAATGCAATTGATTTTATCAAATTGATATAAATATATCTTTTACTATATTTGATTATATTTTACACCTTAATCTAGACCCTTTATTATTTAGGAACTAAAACCCTAGCTTCCCAAAAATAATAAAACTGAAAGATAAAACATAATTTAAAATTGACAAACTCAGTCAAGAGTATCTAAAATGTAGTGAAAATATTATTGCATAGTTTTAAATGGAAATAATGTATTCTAAGAAAATAAGATATAGAAATATGGTGTATATGAAATAAAAAAAAATTATGGTGCAAATTTCAAAAATTGAATCTAATTTTTGTGATTCCCTCTTGGATGGTGTGTTCTTTCTCTCCTTTGATTTACATTCTACCTCCTTCCAATGATGTTATTACTCCTAAAAAGGATCCTCTCTCCCTAAAATGATTATTCCTTTTACTAATGATAATGATATTTATTTATGAAAAACATGTCCTTTTATAAATAAGATTTGATCCTTAAATTTTATTTCATCTCATCCTCCTTTCCTCTAAGGTGGCTCATTTGGATGAGATTCATTGGTTTTGGTTGAATGAAATTTTTATATGGTTTTATTTATTTACAACTTATCTTTTTCTCCCATGTGGAAAAATTTCAACCACTCTCATTTATTACTAGTTAAATCCCTTTTAAATGGTCATGGCCTCAAAAAGGGTATAATTCAACTTTACATAACTATATAAGTGTAGGGGTCCTTAATAAATTATTTAACCATATTATTAATGGATTTAAAATACTATGGATGTTTTAATAGGCACAAAACCATAATGAAATCCCTGTAATTAATGTTTTAATGAAAAATATTTTTTAATGGCATATTAGTTTACCTTGTTTGATATGAGATGACTCCAAAAATATGAGATACAAGATTATGTTTAAAAAGATGAATAAAAATGGAAAATGGTATGGACCTTATCTAGGTTGCATACAAATCCCTATAGTATGACCAGTTCACTATATGACATAATATATTGTGTACCTTTTAACCTATTTATTCATCTATTCTTGATGATACCCTCCCTCTTGATAGGGCCAAAATACCTATGCTACAAATGCACACCCAACATAAACTATCAACTAGGTAATTCAATTAAATACTAGTATTAACATCATGTTACTACTTTAGAATGACTTATTATATCCCTTATATCATTTGTATCATATTTCTTAGACCATGTGAAAATCAATGTTAGAAATATGTTATCTAGTATCATATTAGTTCCATTTCAGATTCATAGAATGTATGTTTTTTTGTTTGTACAAAATAACATAATGTATAAAAAAACACATTAACTATGCATTTAAATTCATTCAACATAGAGAAACAATCATATAATAAACTCTTAAAAAATATTTAAAATGTATCTAACCAAGTTTACATGGCACACCATGTCAATACAAAATAGGTAATTATTACATGTGTAAAAAAAAATATGACATCTCATTCATTATATATTTGACTACCAACTAAATGTTGTTAAAATAAACTCCATTGGCATGGAAAATTCTAAATCATAAATTAACTAGAAGGGATGATACTTTTTGAGCCTTGGTATGTTTGGTAGTAATCCCTAAGTAATGTAAGTATATTATTGTCCCAATCACCGATTTATTTATTACATATCTTGGTCATAATTATTTTCCAAAATTTTATTAAATGCTTGCACTATACCATTATCTTTTGGATGGTATGACATAATCCAATTGTGTGTGATTCATAAATTCCACAATAATTCATAAATTATGTGATTGAAAAAATGTTTACCTTGATCGATTGTAATATTTAATGAACATCTAAATACTGTAATGATATTTTCATGTAATAATTTTTTCTTAGTCTTAGTTGTGTAGTAATTATTAGGTACTATTTTTTCTTATATTTTTATGTATTTTGTCCTTCTTATGATGAATTAGTTGTTTTTCCTTCTAGCTGATGATTTTATTGGAATGATAAAGTAAACAACCCACTTATCAAATGGTGTTAAGGCTAGTACTAGCTATAACAACATTTCATCTCATGCATTGGGATTTCCTACCCTTTGATAGATGTCACACACCTTTTCATACTAATGGGTGTCTTGGAATAGGGTTGGCCACCATAGTCATACAAGAATAATCTTTTTCGTATTGTCTTCCTTTGATTTATGTCCTCACACAACTCTTTCACATGTTTATTTCATGATATCAATATTTTCAGGTGGTAATACTAATTTTATTGGAGCCTTATCCAATCCTTCATTATATATTTATCCCTCTTTTAATGTGATTTGGAATGCTTTTATAAGAAACATCTTGTGTTCAAGTTTACCATATCCATTAGGTAATTCCCATTTTGATAATAATTTAGTGATATTTTCCATGTATTTTGGTATATTCTCAATGCAAAATAAATGTGATATAGGGAAGTCATCATTAATTAGACCTTTTCTTCTCTTATTTTGTTCTTGAAAAACTATTAAAGTCCCTTTTTTGTTCACTTGGGTTTCACTACTATTTAAAAATTGAATTCCTAAAATAACATCAACCATATTCATATTATCCCTTGAATAATTATCCTATTAACCAAATAGTTTATAGGTTCATGGTTTGTGTAAAATAAAAATAGTGTGGCTAATAAGTAATGCATGTATTTTGTACAACATATACCATTTCCAATGTATTTCTTTCTTTTGTTGAGTAATTCATTTTTTTCCTTGATAATATTTTATTCATTAAATAAATGGGAATGCTTATATGTCCTTATAGCTGTACCAACACTATTACTATCATTACATTAGTCATTTTGACATGGACATGAAATGGGATTATCTAATCTGGGAAAATAATTATAGGTTCATTAACAATTATATTCCTATATGTAATGATTGTATCCTTCCATCATCACATCTAATATATTGATTGGTTGTTCTATTTTTTTAGGAACTCTTGAATAAGGGTGCTAATATTAGCAAAGTTGAAAATTAAAAAAATGGTGATATCTAAATATATGAACAAGGTTGTTACATATTTCTCCACCATTGGTGGTGTTATATTATAATTATCACCATTTTCAATAGATCCACCATTAATGCTTCCTCATATATGATGTGTCTATATAGTGACCCAAATGGGGTCACAAATATACATTTATTGAGATTAAAGTATATAATCAGTTTTCTAAATCAAAATAAAATTAATTGTAATGTATATAAGTGATATTTCATCAATCCATACACCATCTAATCATCTAAGTAGACCTTCAAAAACTCCTGAATAAACTCTTGAAAAGTTTTCAACATAATGTTACTAAATACCACCTATGCATTTTTCAAATTGAATGACATCATAGTATATATAAAATATCCAAAAATCCATATAAAATATAGTTTTTTATCAATATTCTAGGATTATTTTCACCTTATGATACCTTAATAAACCATATATGAAAGATTATACTTCTCTTCCTATAACGTTTTTCAAAATATCTTCTATAAAAGGGATTATTAAGGGCTCATGAATTCATGCCTTTTTAACTCTCTATAATCAATGAAAATGAAAATCTATAATGGATTATTATGTTGGATGACCACAAGGATTATCCATTATGAAATTTTAATTTGGTTATAATGTTTCTAACTAACTTATTATCTAATTCATTTTTTCACCTTTACGTTCTGGTTTGGATTAAGCAATAAGGTATTTTATGCTTTGTTTTAACATCTTCCTAGATTTTTATTTTCTTCATTCCTAAATCTTATTTGATGTTTTTGATTTTTTTGAAATCCTAAGAATTAAGTCCTCAAATTCCATTAATATCTCAACCATTTTCTCTATTTTTAATTTTTCCTAATAATTCCCTATTTCATAAAATTATGGGTTTCCTTTAATTGTTATAACTTTAAGTGCTTAGAATAATTATTGTGTTATATATTCTACCATTTAAATCAATTCCATTTCACCTTATTAAATTTTTAATTCTAAATTTTCTATTTGATCTTCCTTATCTTTGGGTTCTTTCTTGTTTATTTTTATATAATGCATCCTTTCTTATTTTTATTCTCTATTATGAATTCTATATTTATTATTCATTTTGAAATAGCCGCTACTTTATTTATGGTAACTTTAATTGATTCTCAATCTACCATGTAATAATTTTTTATATTTTATATATTACCATGTCAAATTATGTTTTAGTATGTCTTTTGGGATGAATAGAAACACATTATTTTATTTGTAATTCCCAACACACTCTTGTGTCTAGATCACAAATGTGAAACATTCTATATAAACTATTTTTTAATTCATTCCAATCATTTAAACATTTATATGTTTATGGTGCATGTAATACACTCTAGGGTATGTTTCTAGGGTCTAATAAAATAATTATACCCATAATATATTATCCATTTTGTTGTTGTTTACACAACATGCCCTAATTCTTCGAAGAGTTAGGGAACCTCTTTCTTTAATTTTTAAGTTGCTTAAGCTTGCATTCATGGATCATTAATCTTATCACTCTAAATTTTATTTCATAGGTCATTTAAATTTAAATTTTGAACTAGGCCCAACAACCATCACCATTAGAAATACCACATTTGTGTGATAAAACTTTGTAAAAGGCACTTAACATGAAAGTAGAGTTTTAACCTCCCAATTTGCATTTGAAGCATGGATTTCTTAACTCTATTAAGCCACCTCAAGGGGTTGCCTCATTTTTTGTGCCATTTTATAATATAAAACTTTATCCATAATTATGACCATGTTCAAGATATGAAGTTTCATATAAAGCACTTGGCCCCGAAGCGAAGTCTAGATACACTTGTTCTTGCTTGTACAATCTTACTCACTGACTCTATCAAATCCTTATATTTACTTTGGTTGGTTACTTTTATTATCATTCCCCCTCAACCTATAATAATAATACCATCTATTGACCAAGCTCATGCAATTTATTTTCATTTTACGCACTTGGTCATTTGATGACTTTTATACCCTTTATCCCACTTGCTAATAATATTGTGTACTTTATGAATACATATATTTTTCTAGTTAAAAATAGATATAAGTGATCAAATTTTATTTAAGTCACTAGGCCTAATTAGTATTTCAACCCTTAGTTAGTTCTTCATGGTTTAAATATTCCTCTTCTAGTTATAACTAGACTTTTTCATTTGAATAGGCCTAAGTTTTAAAATTATTAACTCCCTAGACCTAATATAGTCTTTAAACCCTAATTAGATATAGGAGTGGGGGTCATGTAATATTCCTTTGATAATTATACATTTTATCCTGACTAGGTCTCATTTCACTTTGTTTCATTCTTGTAGTGTTGATCAAAGTTTTAGGCATGACTAGGTGTAATGATAGTTAGGTGAGGGCCTAAAGTTATAGTCAGTCATTTAAAGATTGACTAGGTCATATCTAGGATAGCTAGGATGCTCCTTCAATAATCATAGATAAATATATAACTAGGCCTTAAGGTAGGTCAAAAAATAGGTCTAATTGTAATCAAGGATGTAATCCCCAATTAGGTTTAGGTAAGGGGTGTTATAACAATGTAGTTGTAGTCAGGGATTTATTCCTAACTAGGTAAAGGCTAGAATAGGAATAAGCATGTAATAATAGGTTATATTGGAATATATATTAGGTTAGGGAAGGGTCTAGGTAGCATCAGCAATATTAGTAAGATATTTTTCTCTATACAGGTCTTAAGCTCACTAAGTATGAATTAAAAATTCTATGCAGGGTCCCAAACCCTGACTAAAACTTGAAACCTCCAAAGTGAACATCTATATATGATATTCGTATGGATCCAGACCTTGATTATGTCTTAAACCCCCTTAAAAATTAAAATTTTATTTATCCTACCTAATCCTAGTTCCAACTAGAGATATAATATCTAATTAAGTCTTAAAACATGTAACAAGTTTTCCCTAGTTCTATTCAGGATTTCAAATCTTGATTAGAACTAGAATATTTAAAATTACCAAAAATTTCATCTCAATGTGATATTAGAATCTTCAGATCCATTTTTCCATGTTGAGTCACCTGGACTACCTTTCACTTTGAGGGGAAGTAAATTTCACACCATGGGCCTATTTTAGAAACCACTTGCACTACTAGAAAGCTCTTTCCATTGTATAGGTTTTGGTGACCCCAATTTCACCCAATTTTTCTTGAGTCAAAACTTGATCACAATTAAGTTTTACATATTACTAAACCTAAGTAGGTCTTCTAGGTGTCATTTTAGACAACTTGTCACTTTGGTAGCCATAAAATGGTCTTCATAAACCTATTTTCAAAACTATCAAAATCATTGGGAATCTAACTCTAATGCAAATGTCATAATGCCTCTAGTTTCCTAAATTACTCTTTTATAATGAGATTTTAATACTTTAAATTTATACTTTTCATGAGTATTTTTTAATTGAAAAAAGTAACTTATTTTTTGTCCTTTTGTAGGCTAAATTGGAGAAAAAAGGCAAAGTGGCAGGATTGGAAAAGTGAAGGATGATTTTGAATGGAAGTGAAGAATTATAAAAACTATAGGTAGGTCATTCATGGTGATTATAAGGGTTGGTTTTTCATTTCTCTAAAATTCTCAAAGATAACCAATTTTTTTGCTTTCGTAGAGTTAAATAATATCCCTCTCTTGTGACCCTTTTGTTATGCTAGGAAATTTTTAATGGATGATCATTGTGGATTATCATATTAATTGTCAACATGAATATTATGAATAATATAAGAAAATGAAATTTCATATACAATTTGTATATTAAAATGGTGTTTGTGGCTTTCTTTTCATTGTCTATTTCCCTTTAAAGCTTTCACCAATTTTGTTTATGGTTATGCATTTATTAATTAGACCATAGAATAATTTGTGTGTTCATGTGATCAGTAAATGTATATTCTTCCTCATTATTATAGGATTTATCTCTTTACCCCTTCTATTTTTATATTTTTATCAAATTTGTTAATCTAGGGTTTCATCTGATAACAATCTATTTATGCATGCTTATCTAGATTGTTTTTTCCATTTCATTCCTATATTGTTGTCATATTATTGAAAGTATTGATGCAAGGGAATGAACACATATAATTAGCATTTTTAACTATTTTTACCTCAAACCCTAATTTCATTTAGGAAAATGTATGCAAATTCTTTGTCACTTTTAGTTTCTGATTGAAACCCATTTTACCTACACATAAATCCATAATTACCATTAGTTTTTTCAATAATATGTTGAGGTAAACATACCTCCATTTATAAAAAATGAGGACCTTTATTTCAAATTGTGTAAATTTTTACCTTAAAATTTTCTTGATCAAATTACCATTAGCATATTTACACATTATCTTTATTTGAAGATCATCCACACTTGGTTTGGTTAGCATATTTGCACATGATTTTGGCTTGATATTGTTTTTAAAAATTTCTAACATTAGATCTCTATGTTTTAGGCTATAGGGTTAATGGAGTTCATTTGGAATGAGCAATGTCTGGGTTTCATGATTTAATATTAATTTGGTCTTTTACTAGCCTTTGGTTTGTTTAAACTCAAATTGAATTCATGTTTAAACATTTTGAAACCCTTATTCCTTACCCTAACACAAGTCCTTTTGAATCGAATTCAAATTTATGCGGGAGTCACTTTCTTGGGAATAAGTAATCATGTTATGGGCTTAGTTTAATTTTTATCCTAAGGCTTAATCGTGTTTATCAAAATGCGGAGACATTAGTCTATAAATTTATACTTGGTGTATTATATCTTAAACCCCGTTTGTTACTTTTATCTCTGCATGGTCTAAATAACCACAGGATCCCTTTTTTAATGTTATAAAATTAGACTAAAAGCCTTACCTTAAAGTTTTGATTACATTTATTAATATAATAAAAACCTTAGGCTAGAACTTTATGCCAAGTCTTTTTATTATTCACGAGGTCCCTTTTATTATGTCTAAAACGTAGGCCTAAGACTTTATCCTAAGGTTTTAGCTCATGTTTATTAATATGAATAAAACCTTATTCTTAAGACTTTAACCTAAGTTATTTATGCTTCCCAAAGCCTAACTCAATATTTTTATTGACCGTAGTATCAATGGTATGTGTTTTCTCTAGTAAAGTTAATCTAATGGTGTGAGATAAATTCAAAGAGTTGATATATTTGATATAAAATATGCATTCACTTGGGAAACTTGATCCAATAGTGCATGATCAAAGTTTAAAAGTTAATTCATGACCCCAAGTTAAAGTTTGAGCATGTCTTTAAAGATCGACAATATGTGGCCAAGCATACACGTTCTGATCGATGGTGCATAATAAATCAATGCTTTAATAGAGCCTCAAAAAACTGATAAGGTGACAACTGTCACACCTTCAAAAAAATAACACTGAGTAGAAAATAGTGGTCAATCCCCCAGATCAAGTTCTAAAAGAGCACATTGATCTAGCCAAAGAAGATCTAATGGTGTGAAATGAAGGTTGAAAAGTCAAAATCCTTATGAATAAACATAAAAATGAAAAATAGCACAACCATGGACCATAAATTAAATAGTGTGCATGTTTAAAAGATCAACAGTACCTAGTTAAGCATACATATTCAGATCAATAGTCCATAAATTAAAAGGGTTAATCCAATGGATCAAGATAAATGAAGCATGTTCACCTAGGAAAATATCATTTTATGGCACAAAATGAAGGTTGATAATTCAATAAATCCAAAAAAAACATAGTGGTGATAAGTTTGACAATCATGAGGAACATCACAAAGTGGCTAATGGTATTTTATCCCTTAGATCAAGATCAATGATCCACATCGATCTATGCAAGGATAATCAGATGGTGTGAGATGAGGGTGTAATTTTCAAAGGGAAATAGTCACTTTTTAAATACTAATGAGTAGAATTCCACAAAGATGCCATGACAATGCCACACAATTAAAACATGAAAAATTTGAAGGTTTTATAGAGCCACAAAAGAAAATTTATAAATGCATGATCCAAATAAAATATAAGGCATAAAGCTTTTCATTTGAATTGGCTCCCACCATTAAAGCACTAAGAAGACATTCACAAAAACCCTAGAAAGTATGCGAACCCTAATTTGACCCTGTACTCATTATAATCAAGAATAGGAGATTTTAATTATCATCTATATAAGAAAAATTTAATCTATAGATGAATTGCATACCACTAGTGAGGATTTTTAAAAAGTCAAAAACCATGGCAGCTCAAAAAGGAGTTTTTAGGGAGGATGTGGAGCTCTACTTAACTTTATATGTAAAATTGAGGATCTTAAAGGACACATAGTTTGATGTAATATCTCTAAGTAATAGATACAACAATTGTTCCAAGTTATTCTAGACCATCAATGAGAAACTAGTCATTACAAGGGAGGAAGAGAAAAAATTATCTAAAAAAAGAAGATACTATAACAAATTTGCCTTCTAGATGATAGACCTATACTATCTGGTAGTAAAACATGAGTTACTTCAATGTATATACATTATTTCTCCTATATTTAAGGATGGAAAAATAGACAAGAGCATGATTGTTCATGAATGTAGTTTTAGGAAGATTGCTTACATTTTTCCCTTATCTTTTGAAAACTACTACAAATTTCCTAAGCACCAAGTATACATGACCAAAATCAACAACTAGACCAAAGAGAATGATCTAAAAATCATCCTTTCCCTATGGCTATACTCTAGGAATCAAGTGTTTTTTGACTTCAATAACAACATCCCCATTAGCCAATTTAGACCTAGGATTAGAATGATCATGACATTGATTAATAGGTTGTGTGAGAATCTAACCACTACATATGTAAACAAATTTTGGGTCCCCTTAGTCTATTCATGGTTGATAAATAACTCACCCCTCCCCTAAGTTAGGTGATCAGTGCCCTCTTGAGTAAACAATTTTATGTAATCAAGGAGAGGACTAGGGCTCAATTTTACATGAGTCATACCTTTTGGATGCCTTACTTTCTATAAAATAGATTCCAAACCTTAAGGAATGGTCACCTAATGGGACATGAGTAGTCTCATAGTACTAATTCAAGCTACGCATTTTTAAATATAAGGATCACATCCAATTCATATGTGATTATGTTTACCCAAGCCTCTCTGAAACCATTAAAGGGATCTCAATGATGAGGTCCAACCCTCTAATAGAGAAGACTTTTGAATCCATGAGGGATATATGGATATATCTAGATTTTACCACAAATAGGGTTAAAGGGACACAATTAACCCCACTTAGTCTACCTATCCATATACCAATCAAACTAGTAAAGCAGGAGATGATTTACCAAATATGAAATGAAATAGATGGTTTTTGCAAAAATAAAATGAAGGGACTACTCCAAACCCTCCCCATAACCATTGTTAGGACTATTTTTTCATAATGGGAAAATATTGAGGCTTCTTCTAAACATAGGGCCTCTTTCAATTCACAAATTGATGAGCTGAGGTAGTGGGATCCCTATGGGAGAGTCAAGGAGGACTTGAAATCAAAAGGGATGTTGAATGTGCCTTATTATCATTAGCCTAGTCCTTTTAACCCAATGTAAAAAAGGCATACTCATTCTTTGAGCTCATAGGGATATTGAAGAAATATAATATCAATCAAGAAGCTAGGATGATGAGGGAATAAAAAGGAAGTGATGATAGGTGATAGTTACAGCCTACACAATACCATTTACTAAGTGGTGCACCTTGTATACCTCCACCAGATAAATCATAAGCAAAAACACAAATTGAATAGAGGATAGAGGAAATAAGGATTGATGAAATAACATCATCTTCAACCTAGGAAGAAAAACAATGATCATTAGTGAAATAAGTTCACATGGTAGTATTGGACCCTAGGGAGATAATTGAAGATGCTCTTAAAATGATATCCAATGCCTAAGTGTCTAATGAGGAAGATTTATAAATGGAAGAAAAAAATAAGAAAAGGGAAAAGAAATATTGGATCTAGTTCATATAGATACCCCTAAAAACAGACTGAGCTAGCCATTGTGCTTATAGCCAAGAAGCCTAGATTGACTTTCACTCCTCCTTTGAGTGAATTTAATATTTTTAGTTAAGAGAACTTTATTCATGGTCAAACCATCCCAAAATGGTTCATCTATGGAAAGTTGTAGAAAATACCTAAAATGCACCATCCTTTGGCAGTGATGTAAGAAATCAACGTCCCTATGCATAAAGAGTTAAAGCCATGGATATTTGCATTACAAAAGGAATAGGAGAAAAGGATGACTAATTCAAGAGCTTAAAGTGGAGCACAAATGGATACCCCAGCTCTAAAGGTGACAAAATCTTTATTTGGTGTCAAATTTTACCTAACAACTCCAAGTTTGTAGAGGGTAACTAAAAAGAAAGTCATGGTTGGTGGAGAGGATTTCACTTTCCAAAAAGTGGAACCTTTTGTTGGTTTGACTCTAATGGTGGGGAAAAATCCTGGTGAGAACCCAACATTCAAAAAAAATGTTCTTGAATTGGTTCAAGTATAATTAAATTAATTGTAAATATTGATCAAGGGCATCATAAAACATAATAAGAATTTAAAAAGATAATTTATCCTGCCAATCCCAGAGTATAGGTTCCAACAATTTGAAGACACAATGAATAATTTGTTTATTTCCTTAAAATAAATTAAGGCCAAATAAGAAATAGTGAATAATCAAAATACCATGGCTATAGACTAAGTTGGCCAATGGAAGGCTTCAGGTTATCAAGTGAAATATTTGATCAAAGCCTTGACTAAGAATCAAGTCCCAAAATTTAGAATAGTCAGCCTAACCCACCTGAATTAGGCTATGTATATATTAGTGGATAATATCAAGGCCCTAAATAGATGGTCCAAGTAATGGAGGACATTTCTAGGGACATAAAACAACTAGAAGATAACATGTTGTAGATACTAGATAGCCTAATCAAAGATCCCAACCCACTAAGTCTACTAGGCCTTATCATTGATGAGGAGTTAAAGCGTATAACTAATTAATTCATGTAGGAGTTGAGGAATCAAGGACAAAGGAAAATAGGGGTTGATAAAAAGAATATCATGGGCTTGCTTTTGTCAGTTGAGGATAAGATAGGAGATGCCAGAAGCATCCAACAAGCATTGGAAATAAATAAAAAAGATCTCAGGATCTGGGAGGATAAAAAAAGAACTTTTCATGAGACCTATATTAATCTCTAGCTTATTAATGATCAACATTATATAACTAATATCCTACAAGGAAGGCAAAAGACTATAATAGCATAAGGGTCTAAAAGTCAAGCTAGTTTAATAAGGAATATTCATTTTATAGCATAACTTGTATAATATTTTGAAAAAGGAATAGTATTTTGTAAAGGCATGCATAATTTGTAAATCATAGTGCTTGTAGGTTAGTCATTTAGAAGGTTTAAAAGGCCCTAGAATGATTCTATAAGGAAAGTAATCCTTAATATTTGACATGACTGACCAGTATACCTCATTGGCATTCTATAAAAAGGGTATTGCCATTTATAAAAAGGGGGATTTTTTAGCCAAAATGATTTTTAACTTCTCAATAAATTAATATAAGAAAGGAGTTTTGTAAATTTTGTCCACATTTTCTTGTGTGAATTACTATCAAGGATTCTCTCTCATTTGCCTAGTCTCATTTTAAGATTTGAATGGTTCTTATGGATTATATATGTGAATCTTTGAATGTAGAGTCGCTATTTTGTGCTAATTCTAGATTAGTTGAAATTTCCTAGGTTTGCTTCACTTTCTTTGTTCTTCTTACATCTGGGATAATGTTATTTGCTTGGAGGGGAAATTTTCTTAAAATAAGCATGGTTCTTATTTGCATCTTTACATACTTTCCTTAGATGTTCACCTGATGTGTGATAGGATTTGAGCTTATGCTACTTCATGTTACATATTGGTTAAATGCATGTTTAGTTAAAATTTAAACTTTGCCATGATGTTTGGATTAAAGATCAACAATATCTCTTCTCTTCCTTCCCATTTGGCTTCTTTTTTAACTAATCTAGTCTAGTTTAAATTCCCATTTGTGAATACTCATCTTGGATTAGATCTTAGACTTAGGTTTGATCATAACTCACTACTATTAGTCTAGATTACTTCATTCTTTCTAAGATAACTATAGGCCATAGTGGCTCCCAACTACCAACTAATATAAATTTGTGAAATAATTCATTTACTTTTCCTCTATTCTATAAAATTAATAGGATTATCACAATAGGAAACTAATGCATTGAATTCCTAGAATTCAAAAATGATAAGTGTTCTTTAAACACTTTGAACCACATGTGATACACTTTTAGGCATCAATAGGAATGAGATTCGCTAGCTCTAGAATCATGGTATTAGTTAAATCTCTATAGATTTGTACTATATTTGCAACTTTTAATGTATTTTGATCAAAGATTAGTGTATTATTTGCATATTTGTGTTTATTTTAGAATAATTTTTTAAAGATCACCAATGTTCATGGTTTTAGACCAATCTTTATGATTATTTAGACAAAGATAGATATTCTTTGAAGGTTGATACAATATTATGGTAAATATGGCTTAATCTTTGTGAATTCAATATATTTGAGGTTAGTAATATAAATTATATACAAATATTGATTTATTCTTTGTAAATTTGAGTTTATTTGAACTAAAACATGTAAAGGTCACTCATACCTACATGTTTGGATACATATTTGAGCTAATTTAGTTCAATATTATTGTTCTTTATGATTCTTTATACAAATTTATTCAAAATTTACTTAATGTGAAAGTCTAATCATTATTATTGACAAAGATAAAGTTTACACATCATATTTAAAATAGGATTTGAAGCTTACAAGATGGAATTGGCAAGGATCAGGACTATGTCACACTAATAAACAAAAGTTCCTTTGCTTTCATTAGAATTTCATAGGAAAGTGAGATCTAGAAAAAGTAAGCATAAAATTTCAAATTCTCAACCAACTTCACCAGTTTAGGGTACCGCTATGTTCGATCCCTATCAAGGTATGGCTTAGCTAGGTAGTTCTTTAATCAATGTGTTAGGTGCGGTACATGACCTTCCTCATAATCCTAAAAAGTATTTACCTACATTTAGTCTTAATGGTATTGTCACTGCTGAAGAACACATTAAAATCTTCAAAGCTTCCTTAAGACTTTTGAATATAGTTCATGAAGATGTAGCATGTAGATTATTTCCATTTACTTTCAAAGATGTTGCATATGAATGATTTCTCAACCTCCCTGAGAACTAAATTACCAGTTGAATTGATTTTAACAATGTTTTCATTGATCAATTTGGTAAAATCAACAATCCATGTATCCTATACTAGTACTTCACCATAGTTAAAAGAGATTCTAACGAGCCCATAAGAGGCATAAATGCTATATTTTATAATATGTTTAGTAGGACCATCTCTCCTTAAAGACTTGATGAGGCTTTAGCCTTAGAGATCTAAAAAAGATGCTCTAGACCCCGTGACTAATGTGTTTCTCAAAATATTTTCTCAAATCATTAATATATTGGCGTTGACATATGTTGAAGATATGATCATTAATTACTAGATGTAACCATAGGGACAAATGGCATATTACATTCTTAATATTAATCCAAATTTGCCTATTCTAAACATTGTTCCCAATGCAAATCAAAATATTCTTGCTATGAATCAATTCCTAGTTCTAAACTAGTTACCCTTAACCCATGCTCATCTTGGCCAAAACTTAGGTTTCTTGAACAATGTTGCTAATGAATCTCATCCACAAGAACAAAGAGATTTGATGCTAATATCTAGTAGTAATACTTAGGTTCATAATTTAGAGGCACCTAATAATGAAAATGATTCTATTTTAAAAATGGTTAAAAACTAAGCACTGACATCCTTCAACTACAAAATAAAGTAGGCAGTACTAGGGAGAGATCAAATAGGAACTTCTCTTTCCAAAGATTTAACAGACCTTCTAATAGGTTTCAAAATGGTAGTTACGACAACAACAAGAATAAGGATTCATCTACCAATAAGAATGTACCTGATATAAATCTTATTGATGTTTCCTTGCCTAAATATTGTAGAGTTCATTGACTTCAAAGCATGATAGAGTAGATTATATTGAATTTTGCAATGATTTTAAAGATTTTTAGGAAGATTTAGATAAATTTGAAGTGGTTCCTAGTAAATATTGACTTATAGGTACATCCAATCCTTTAAGGTCATCTGATTTAACTCTCATGGTGGAGACATTTGAGTTCCCATTTCAAGAAGAAAATGAACCTGAAGATGTTCCTAAAGAGATTCATGTTTTTTAGCAATTTATAAAGAATACTTATCCTCAAGAAATAGGGAGAAAAATAAATCATTGACTACCTCAACTCCACCAAAAAAATTTTACAATCCTCCTAATACCACATCATACAACAATTTAGAACCTCAAAAGGGAATTACTTCTAAAAATAGTATTGATACATCTAATTATGCTAATAGGACTAGATATAACATAGTGGCAAACATGAAGAAGATCAAACCTAACATCAATTTCCATGAGTTGACCCAAATTACATAATAAAGGATTTGTTGTTAGAATCTTTGTCTAATAAACCCACTAAATCACAAAAGGTTTCACATGCCAATGTAGAAATACATAAAAATAAGGTAGATATTCCACCTTTCCTACTTATAGTTAGAATATTTGGTAAGAATTTTCATAATGTTTTACTAGATTTAGGTGAATATACAAACATCATGCCTAAATTTATTAATGAAAAATTTGGTTTGACTCCCATTAAATATGATAGGGTAGTTACTCAGTTAGATAAATCAAGAGTCAAAGTAATTGGTGAATTGTTAAATATTCATATGCAATTTACTTCTGAACCAAGGATCCAATAGTTCATTGAAATCTAACTAGTGGAAATCCCTAATGTTTATGAGATGATATTAATTAGATATTGGATAAGGGCCTTGAATGGTTATATGTCTACTAACTATTCACACATGTGTCTTCCATTAAAGGGAGTCCCCAATCAGATCAGGATAGAAAAGAAGCCCAAGATGAAGCACATGATTACTGAATATAATGCAACCAATGAGAGGGTAAATATGGCTAACTCATATTTGGGTGTCTACACTCTTTAAACCCATAAGGTATGCAACTCTAAAATTTCTCATGCTATGCCTAGAATGTGGAAGTTACATTTTGAAGGTGTTAGGTGTAAGTCTAGATCTAGAGTAGGAATTGTTCTCACTAATCCTATTGGAAAGGAACTAAAAGATGCTTACATACTTTAGTTTCATTTTACTAATAATCTTGTAGAGTATGAAACTTTAATCTTATGATTAAAATTTTCCATCAAGCATAAGGTTAAATAAATCCTAGTTTTTGGTGATTTAGAACTAGTGGTTAATCAAATTAGAAGTATTAGTGCAAATTGTCATATCTTAAGAGATATAAGTTTAGAGTTTGGGATTTACTAGAATATTTGATGCTTTTAACATTTTTTCCCTCCCTATGGAAGAAAATAAATATTTTGATAAGCTAGGCTTAGTTGCAGCCAACCTTAAGTCCAATAAAGATTCCCAAAACCTTAATATTGATTTGGTTCCATGTCTTTTAGTCCCTGATAATGTCAACCATTTGTAGTTATTTAATGATGATCAGTAGATTATAGACTTTATGAATAGTTCAAGAGTATTTGAGGCTCATGTTATTGATAATAGTAATGAGACTACTTTTGAAGAAGATGGAAGACTTGATGACAAGGTCATTTAGTTAAATGATAATAAGATTCCCAAAAGCATGATTACCTTGGAAATATTATTTAATCAAGATAAACTAGTTGAGGCTACTAAGATTCACAAAGTGAATAGGAAGGAGTATAATATAGTTGATCTTGGTCCTCAAGGTGAACCTCAATTAGTCAACATTGGTATAACATGTTCAAGAATTGAATCTAAAAGATCCAAGGATTTACTAAACAAATACAAAGATGTAATAGTATGGTCCTATAATGCCTTAAATATATTTGATCTTAAAGTTATAACCCACACTATACCCTTGAAATAAAATCATAGACCTTTTAGACAAAAACAAAAACCCATGAATCCAATTTTATAACTCATGATTTAGTTAAGAAATTATTGGATGCCAAGATTGTGTTTTCTATTAGACACTCTACCTGGGTTGTCAATTTGTTGATAGTTAGGAAAAATAATGGTGAAATTAGTTAATGAATTTATTTTATAAATTTGAATAGATCATTTGAAAAGGATAATTATCCTTTAACTTCTATTGACCAAGTTATTCAAATTGTTTTTGGTTCTATTTTGATGTCTTTTATTGATGGGTTTTAAGGTTATAACTAGGTACTTATGAATAAGGAAGATAAGATGAAGACTAAATTTACTAATAAGTGGGGCACCTTTGCCTACAAGAGGATGACATTTGGGCTAATCAATGTAGGTAAAACATTTAAAAGAGAAATGGGCCATGCTTTCTAGGGGCTGATAGGTAAGTGCATTACCATTTACATGGATGATCTGACTATCTTTTTTAAAAATAGGGAGGACCATATCTTGCACTTACAACATGTATTTAAGAGAGGTATAAGGTTTGAAATTTTCCTAACTCCTAAGAAAAGAATTTTTTGTGTTACTAAAGGAATGTTTTTAGGACATGTTATAAAAAAATAAGGGATCTCTATATATCCTGATAGAGTAGAAGCCACATCAAAGATACAACCTCCTAGTAGTATAAAGGAAATAAAGTCTTTCTTTGGTAAGATCAACTTTGTGAGAAAGTTCATTTTGGTTTTGCAAAAATTATAAATCCATTGAATGATATGTTGAATAAAGAAGCCAAGATCACTTGGAATGAGGAGAACAAGAAAGCTTTCAAGGACATTAAAGAATCAATTAGACAAGCTCCATTTCTAATAAGTCTAGACTTTACTAAAGATTTCTATCTTTATTCCTTTACTTTTGATCATATAATAGCTATAGTTTTACTTAAAAAATAGATGAATGTGACCATATAATATATTTTATGATCACTAACTTTATAATGTTGAGTTGAAATATTATCTTATTGATAAGCAAGCATGTGTTTTAGTTAATTCAATAGAAAAGTCTAGATACTATATTCTTAGGAATAAGGTGCATGTAATCCTACCAGATCTTACCACTAAGCTCATGATAAGACAAAATAAACTAGGAGAAATGAGAGGTAAGTGGATGTTATTACTTCAATAGTATGATAATGAGATAAATACTACCATATTGGTACATTGTCAAGGTTTATTTTAGCTAATTTATAATACTAATCCCAAACTATGTGTCATGTAGGTAGAACAATAGAGTTTTCAACCTAATGATTGGTATGATCCCATTGTTATTTTTTTAATGAATGGTTATTGTACTATAGGGTTAATTAGAGATAAAAATTTTTGATCAAAGATGAAGTGACATACAGAAAGAACTTTGAAGGCATTTACCTGAGGTGTGTGTCCAAGGAAGAGGCAACTAAGATCTTTAGCACTTTTCATGAAAATATTGGGAGTGGTCATCCATTTGGAAGAAAAATATATCATAAGATCCTTAGAGTTGGCTACTACTAGCCTACTATCATCAAGGATACTCACAAGCATGTGAGAGAATGTCATTATTGATATATTTTCAATATTAAGGAGTCCAAGGTAGCCAAGCCACTAAAGCTAGTAATGATAGAGAAAACTTTTACTTAGTGGGGATTAGACTTTATGGGGGTAATTAACCATTTTTTATCAAATGGTCACAAGTATTTTCTAACTACTACTAACTATTGCACAAGATGGATTGAAGCAGTGGCAACCAAAAAATTTTGAACTAAAGAGGTGATCATATTCTTAGAAGAGAACATATGCACAAGGTTTAGAACACCAGTATCTCTAGTCTATGATAATGGATATACTTTTATATCCATTAATATTACTAAATGGGCATATGAAAATAATATTATTCTAAAGTTTTCATCAAAACATTACCTCCAAGGTAATGGAGTAATAGATCAACAAACAAGAATTTGATGAATGCTATAAAGAAGTTTGTAGATGATAAACCAAGGATATGGCACAAGATAATTAATTATGCCCTTTAATAAAATATAAATTGAGTTAAAAAATCCCTCAAATCACCTTCATTTTTATTATTTTATGGTCAAGAACCCATCTTCCCCATCACACTCAAGCTTCCAACATACGGGTTTAAGCAAGAGTACATGGAGGAGGACCAAGGATTTGCATGGCCAAGACTATTTGACATCATACAAATGGAAGATGTAAGAGAGGAGGATTTTTACAATTTTATCAAAAAACAAACCATAGTTAAGAGGTGGTTTGATAAACATTCAAAGACAAAAGTGTTTATACAAGGGGACTTGGATCTTCTTTGGGACAAGGAATTTGAACTGAAGGGTAAACATGGAAAATTCACTCCTTTATGTATATGCCCATATTAGATTGAAAAGACATTTGGAGATAACACCTTCAAACTAAAAGACTTTCAAAGAGTAAATTTTACATTACCAACCAATGGTTAATATGTCAATCATTATTTCTCTACTATCCCACTGAAACTCTTCATGAAGTGAACTGTAAGACTACTTAGGGTTAGTGTAGATAGGTTTTAGTGTAGTTACTTTCCTATTTCTTTTATTTTTATTCCTTATTTGTAAATATTTGTTCATTTGTTTCTTTTGATTTCTATTTATTGGCTTTTAATTTGGTGTGTTTACTTTCTCTACTTTTTTCCTTGATTTTAATAAGTCCTTTTGGACAACCCTCAACTCAAAATTCATCTAAATACCTCAAGAGGAACCTCTGAAATTAGGGATGTAGGTATGAATTGTAAGCATGTGTTGACCATGTGTTTGAATTGTGAGATTAATTTTATGGTTTTGATAAACTAGTAAGGACTAATAAATAGGTTAAGTAATCCCTAAAATCTTAAGCCTTATTTTGATCCAAGTCTGATTTTGATAAGGATTGTGTATGTGGGATGAAAGTTTAAATTATTAGAACATAGTCATGTTTTCACTTAAATAAAACTATTATTTGGGGTGAGGTTGATAACCAAAGATAAATGTCTGAAGACCAAACACTTCACCAAATAATAAACCCTGCTAAAATCTAGTTCCCAACCTTTACTAGAAAGTCAAATATGTTTCAAAATAAAAAATAAGAGATTATTTAAAAATTAAAATAAATTTCCAAGAAAAAGTGATTTTGGTAATCTCCATCAAGGTTATGGATTCCTAGATGGTAGTGGAGCAAGTCTTTGAGTGGAGACAAAGGCATCTCTATCGGGGTTATAGATGTTTGGCTAGTAGCAAAGCAATGCCCAAACCTTCCCTAATCAAAAGCATGATTCTTAATAAATATTTGAATATGATATAAGTGAGTGTTAATGGTTAAATTCATAAATATGGAAGTTGTTACATAAATAACTTGGCATATAGTAAGTGTAATTAAAGCACACAAATAACATGATTGAGTTTTGGTGTTTGGATCTAATTTTATAAGTGTAAGTCTTATTTTAATTATGAAATGATCTTAATAATGGTACTTGACCAAGTGGAATAATTAACTTAGTTATTATTCTGAACTAGAGTCTCTAAATTCTAACATGTTGATATACTTCCCCCATAAGTCACCATTTATTGAGGTCAACATACCCCCATTTCTAATGAATGAGGACCCTTATTTCAAATTATGTAAGTTTATACCTTCAAATTGAAAATTCACTTGATCAGAGTACCATCATCATGTTTTCACATTATATATATTTGAATAGCATTTACACCTAGTTTGGTTGGCATATTACACATGATTTTGGCTTGATATTATTTTAAAAAATTGCTAACATTGGATCTCTATGTTTCAGGATGCAAGGTTAATGGAGTCTATTTGGAGTCAAAAATATTTGGGTTTCATGACTTAATGTTAATTTGGTCTTTTAATAGCATTTGGTCTATTTAAAATCAAATTGAATTCATGTTTAAGCACTTTAAAACCCTTATTCTAATTACCTTATCACAAGTCCTTTTGAATCAAATCCAAATTTACGTGGGAGTAATTTGCACAGGAACAAGTAATCATGTCATGGGCTTAGTTTAATTTTTTTCCTAAGGCTTAGTCATGTTTATCAACATGACCAAACCTTAGTCTAAAATTTATACATGGTCGCTTATGTCTTGAACACCCTTTGTTACTTTTACCTTTGCATGTTCCAACTAATTACAGGGTCCCTTTTTTAATATTCTAAACTTAGCCTAAAATCCTTACCCTAAAGTTTTAATTGCATTTATTAATACAATAAAAACCTTAGGCTAAAACTTTATGCCAAGTATTTTTATTATTCATGGGGTCCCTTTTATTATGTTCAAAACTTAAGCCTAAGACTTTATCCTAAGGTTTTAATTCATGTTTATTAATACAAACAAAACCTTAGTATTAAGACTTTAACTTAAGGTCTTTATGTTTCTTGAAGCCTAACTTAATATTTTTATTAACCATAGGATCGATGGTATGTGTTTTCTCAAGAAAATTTAATCTAATGGCATGAGATAAATTCAAATATTCAAGATCATTGATCTATGATGCACATTCACTCAGGTGAGTTGATCTAATGATGCATGATCAAAGTTGAAAATTCAAGTCATGGCCTCGAGTTAAAGTTTGAGCATGTCCATAAATATTGATGGTACATAGCTAGGTGTACACATTTCAATAGATGGCACATAATAAGTCAAAGCTTCAATAGAGCCTTGAACAAACAAGAAGGTGACAAGTATCACACCTTCAGTAAAAGAACATTAAGCAACCAATAGTGTTTGATCCCCCAGATCGATATCTGATGGAGCACATTAAAGTGTACATATTCAGATCAATGATCCATGGAGAAAAGGGTTAATCCGATGAATCAAGATTAATGGACCATGTTCACCTAGACAAAGATCATCTGATAGTGTAAAATAAAGGTTGAAAATTACATAAATCTAAAACTAATGTAGTGGTGATAAGTGTCATAACCATGAGGAACATCACAAAGCATCCAATGGCATTATACACCTCAGATCAAGATCAATGGTCACGTTGATCCATGCAAGGATAATTAGATGGTGTGAGATGAGGGTGGAATTTTCAAAGGGTAATGGTCACTTTTTAAATATTAATGATTAGAATGACATGGAGATGCCACAATAATGCCACGTAAGTAAAACATGACAAATTTGAAGGTTTCATGGACCTATGAAAATCAAAGGTAAAAATTCATGATCCAAATAAAATCTAAGGCATGAAGCTTGCCATTTAGACTAGCTATTGTCATTAAAGCACTGAGAAGACCTTCAAAAAAACCCTAGAAAATATGATAACCTTAACTCAACCCTACACTCATTATAATCAAGCATAAGAGAGCTTAATTATCATTTGTGCAATAATAATTAAATATAAAGCTAAAGTATAGACCACTCATGAGCAATGTAACAAAGTACATATCCATGATAGCTCAAAAAGGAGTTTCTAGGGAGGATGTGGAGCTCTACTTGACTTTAGATGTAGAAGAAAGGATCTTTAAGGACACAAGTTTATGCAATAGCTCTAAGAACTAGAGACAATAATTGGTCTAAGTTATTATGGACCATCAAGGAACAATTAGCTACTACACGGGAGGAAGATAAGATTGTCTAAAAAATAAGATACTACGACATAGTTTCCATCTAGATGATAGGCCTACACTATGTGGTATCAAAACCTAAGGTAATTCATTACATATACATTCATGCTCCTATTTTAAGGATGGAAAAATAGATAAGGGCATGATTATTCATGAACATAGTGTTAGGAAGATTTCTTACATTTATCCCATATATTTTGAAAACTACTACAAATTACCTAATCCCAAAGTAGACATTACCATATCAACAACTGGTCCAAAGAGAATGATCTAGAAATCATCCTTGCCCTATGACTATACTATGGGAATCAAGTGTTTTCTAACTTCAATAACATCCCCATTAACCAATTCAGACCTGGGATTAGAATGATCATGACAATAATGAACAAGTTGTGTGGGAATCCAACTACTACATATGTAGACAAACTTTGGGTCCCCTTAGTCTATTTCATGGTTGAGAAATATCTCACCCCTCCCTTAGGTGATGTGATCAACACCCTCTTGAGTAGATAATTTTTTGCAATCAAGAAGAGGACTAGGACTCAATTTTACATGATGTCATACCTTCTAGATGCCTTGATTTCTACAAGAAAGATTCCCAACCTTAGGGAATGGTCACCTAATGGGACACAAATAGTCTCATAGTACTACTCTAAGATACACATTTTTAAATACAGAGATCACATCCAATTCATATGTGATTGTGTTTACCTAGACCTTTTTAAGGCCATCATAGGGATCTCAATGATGAGGGTCAACCCTGTAGTAAATAAGAATGTTGAATCCATGGGGGATGTGAGGATATATCCATATTATACCATTATCAGGGTTAAAGGGACAAAATACACCCCACTTAGGTTTCATGTCTATGTACTAATAAAACTAAAGAGAAGGAGGTGGCTTACAAAATATTAAATGGCATAGATGGTTTGTGCAAAACTAAAAGTAAGGGACTACTCCACACCCTCCCCATAACCATTGCTAGGACTATTTTTGCATAATGGGACAATATTGAGGCTTCTTATAAACATAAGGTCTCTTTTTATTTACAAATTTATGAGCTAAGGTGGTGAAATCCCTATGGGAGAGTCAAGGATCACTTGAAATCAAAAGGGATGTTGAATGTGCCTTATGATCATCATTTTGGTATTTTTGACTCAATTTACATAAAAACATATTCATTCTCTAAGGTCACAGTGAGATTGAATAAATACAATATCAATTCATAAGCTTAGATGATGAGGGAAAAAAATAAGTGATGATAGATGGTAGTTAGGGCCTAGACAGTACCACTTGATGAGTGGTGAAAATACTACACCTTCATCATCCCAATCACAAGCAAAAAAACAAATTAAATATATGACAATGTAAAGAAGGCCTGATGAAATATCATCATCTTCAACCTATGTAGATGAACAAAGATAACTAGTTGAATAAGTTCACATGATGGCATTAGACCCTAGGGAGACAATTTAAGATACTCATAAAATCCTATCTAGTGTCTATGGGTCTAATGAATAAGAGGCAAAAATGGAAGAAACAAAATAATAAAAGGGGAAATAAATATTGGATCTAGTTCCTATAGATACCCCTAAAAGAAATCCTGAGCTAGCCATTGTGCTCGTAGCTAAGAAGCCTAGATTGACTTTCACTCCTCCTTTAAGTGAAGTCAATATCTTCAATGATAAGAACTTTATTCATGGTCCAACTATCCTAGAATGGTTCATCTATGTAAAGTTTCAAAAAATACCTACTATGCACCATCCTTGGGTAATGATGCAAGCAATCAATGTCCTTGTGCATGAAGAGTTGAAGTCATAGATAGTTGCATTACAAAAGGAAGAGGAGAAAAGGATGACTAATCTAGGAGCTTCAATTGGAGTATAGATGGAAACCCTAGCTTCAAAGGTGACATAATCTTTACTTAGTGTCAAATTTGACCCAACAATTGCTAGTTGTAAAGGGTAACTAAGAAGAAAGCCATGATTGGTCGAAAGGAGTTCACTTTCTAAAAAGAGGAACCTTTTGGTGGTTTGAATCTAGTGGTGATTCAAAAGCTTTGTGAGGACCTAAAATTCAAAGAAAATGTCTTTGAATTAGCTGATGCACAATCAAAGAAATTTAAAATAGTAATCAAGGTCATCATATAATAGAATAAGAATTTAAAAGGATAATCTATCTTGTTAATCGCAGAGGATAGGTTCCAACAATCCAAAAACACAATGAGTGATTTTTTGAGTTCCTTAAAATTAGTTAGGGATAGGCAAGAAACAATGAATAAGCAAAGTGCCATGGCTATAGGCCAAGTTAGCCAATTATAGGCTTTAAGTTATCAAGTAACATATCTGATTAAAGCCTTAACCAAGAATCAATTCCTAAAATTCAAAATAGTTGGTCTAGCCCACCTAAATCTAGCTATGCCTATATTAGTGGATAAGATCAAGTCCCTGAACAACTAGTCTAAGTAAATGGAAGACATTTTTAAGGGCCTCAAATAACTAGAAGACAAAATGTTGCACATACTAGATAACCTGATCAAAGAGCCCACCTCACTTAGTCCACTAGGACTTATCATTGATGAGAATTTAAATCATATAACTACTCAATTCATGTAGGAGGTGAGGAATCAATGATAAGGGATAATAAGGGATAATAATAAGAAGATCATGGGCTTGATTTTGTCATTTGAGGAGAAGATGGGAGTTCCTAGAAGCATCAAACAAGAATTGGAAAGAGATGAAAAGGATCTCAAGAGCCTGGAGGATCAATAAAAAGAACTTTTCATGAGACCTTATTGTTAATCTCCATCTTATTAATGAGCATCATTATAGAATGAAGATTCTATAAGGAAGGCAAATGACTGCAGTAGCACAAGGGTATAAAATTCAAGTTAGTTGTATTAATAGTATTCATTTTATATCATAACTTGTATAATATTTTGTAAAAGGAATATTTTTTTGTAAATACATACACAATTTTTAAAGCACACTGCTTATAGGTTAGTTATTTGGAAGGTTTAAAATGCCTTATAATGATTGTAAAAGGATAGTTATCCTTAATATTTGTCATGCCTAACTGATATACCTCTTTGGCATTCTATAAAATGGGTATTGTCATTCATAAAAAAGGGGGAGTTTTTTAATCCAAGACTGTGTGTAACTTTTGATCAAATTAATATAATCAAGGAGTTATACAAAGTTTATCCATATTTACTTGTGTGAATTTCTATCATGGCTTCTCTCTCATTTACCTAGTCTCATGTTTAGATTTGAATGGTTCTTATGGTATCTAGATGTGCATCTTTGAATGTAGAGTTGATAATTTGTTTTCATGCTAGATTAGTTAAAATTCATTAGGTTTGTTATGCTTTCTTTGCTCTTTTTACATATGGAATAATTCTATTTTCTTGTAGGGGAAAATTTATTAAATTAAGCATGGTTTTTATTTGCATATTTGCATATTTTATTAGATGTTCTCCTGATGTGTGATAGGATTTGAGCTTATTATACTTCATGTTACATATTGGTTAAATGCATGTTCAGTTGAAATTTAAACTTTGTCATAATGTTTTGATTAAAGATCATCAATATCTCTTCTCTACCTTATCCTTACTTTACTTCCTTTTTAACAAATCCACTCTAGTTTAAATTCCCATTATGAATACTCATTTTATTTTATCTCTTAGACTTAGGTTTGATCATAATTCACTACTATTAGTCTAGATTACTTCATTATTTTCAAAGATAACTATAGGCCATGGTGGCTCCCAACCACCAACTAATATAAATTTGTGAAATAATTCATTTGCTTTACCTCTATTCTACCAAAGATAGCATGATAATCATAATAGGAAACCATGCATTGAATTCCTAGAATTCAAAAATGAAAAGTGTTTTTTAAACACTCTAAACCACTTGTGATACACTTTCAGGCATCAACAAAATCTAGGATGTTATAATATTTCACACTAGTAAGCTACTTGATTAGAACATTCCACAATACACAAGTGAGTGAAGATAAGTACACCATGACCTAATAGATATAATCCTTAGGGATACCCACCTTAAATAACTCTTTTTAGGAGAGGCTTGATAGGCTTCACCATCCCAAGATCCTAACATTGGAAAGCTGTGCCAAATGACATGTTAATATTTTTGTCATTAAAAGGAGGACCAATAAATGTAAAACTAAAATTTATAGAAATAAAACTTGAACACTTAGGACCATTGCCTATCCTCAGGTAGTCATAAAGATAAAATATAAAGTAGATGAATACCCATTAGATTAAAGTCTATTAAGGTTGACTTTGAGTTACTTGAACTTACTGGAGATTAAAAACCAAGATAAAATAAAGGGAAACTAAAACTAGACAAATCCACTTAGTTGGTAGCTCACCTACAACTATATTTTCCATCATTAATCCATTTTTCCCCTTAAAACCCACTAATAGTGGATAACCCTACCTATATTGGTGGATATGGATGACCTATGAATGTCCCAGCGTTTGCCCATGGCTTAGTAAAGAATATAGACAAGGTCTACCCAAATTACATACCTAATGGGATTCAAACCACTGAAGAACACATTTAGGCATTCAAAGATGCCCTTATCTAAACTCAAATTCAACATGAGGATGTGGCTTTTCATCTATTTCCTTAATCCTTAGGAAAGGTTACCTATGCTTAGTATCTCAAATTGCCAAATGGATCTATTACCTCTTAGGTTAATCTATAAATAATATTTGTCAATCACTTTAGGCTACTCAATAATCTATCTATACTATACCATCACTTTGAAGATGCCTATAGGGAACTAAAGATATAATGAGTATATTTAATGTACATTTCCATAAGTTATAGTATAGGTTTAAAAACCCCTACACTCAAATGGAAGTTGCTTCCATACAAATTTACCTAAGGGATTTGGACTCAATGACATCCATGTTTCTCAAAAGAACCCCAACAACCCTAATATCATTCTCTTTGGCCTATAATGAAGTGTCAATATTGTGAAATAGATTTTACCATAAGGATATGGAGTTGGTCCTTTACCTTCATTAGGACAACTTGGTGCATATAATCAAATTGTAATGATCAATTGAGCTATTTACAACAGCATTCCACTGATGAATCCAATCTCAGATTCCATGTATTCAAGTCTAAATCTAATTTACAACTAAATGTCTTAGAACACCAATCAAAAAATGAACAAAGTTACATAAAATAGAAAATTTAACTTCTAAATAACTAATATCTAATGGAACACAAATCCCAATAATGGAGGCGTGCATAGTTCACTTGACAATGTAAATTAGAGTAATAATAATAGTGCCTCAAACTCAGTGAGCCTAGATGATTTAATATTTCCCAATTGGTGTAGGTTTCACAACACTATTGATCACATTGAAACTGATTACACTGAGTTTATCCTAACTTGAAACATATTTTACAAGGAAATGGATAACGTAGAGATAGTCCATGTACCTAATAACAACTCAAACCAAGTTAGAGGAAACCATGGTACAACTCTAGTATTGGATACTTATGAGTTACTCTTAGAGAGAGAAAACAAGCTAAAAGACAAATTAGATGATTTCCATGCATTCAAATAGTTTCAAATGGGAAAAAACTACTAGTTGAGGAGTAAATTTTAAATTTCATTGACTACTTCTACTCCAAATAACACTCAAGTTCTACCTAATGATAACTTGAGCAACAATACACTTATGCATAAATGGATAAGTATGTCTTATCAAACCAAGAACAATGCAACACTGCCATAAGTTGAAAATTGGTGAAATAAACCAAACTTGGATATAGTATTGTAGAATACCTAAAAAAAACCAAAGATAACATAACAATGTTTGATTTGATCCAAATTTCTAACTAAAAATACTTATTAATAAAATATTTTTTTCTTCCTAAAGGGGAAGATGTTAATAGGATTATTGATACTCACATTAAAATATACAAATAAAATATTGAAACTCTTCCTTTCATCCTAATAATCTATATTTTTGGTAAAATTGACATAATTATTTGGTTGATTTAGGTGCTTCCAAAAATGTGATACCTTATGTAGTTTTCCAACAATTGGGTTGGACTCCTATAAATTCAAATAATTTTTTTTAGTTGGATAAGTTATAGGTTAGGGTTGTTAATGATTTGAACCACATCCACATGTAGTTGGCCTCTAACCCTAGGTTGTAATAATTTATTCATATTTAGGTAGTTTATATACCTTATACTTATGGTATGCTCCTAAATAGAGATTGGTAGAGAACATTAACTGGTTACATGGCAACTGACTTCTCTCACATATGGATCCCATGGTGAGGCATACCCAATCATATTTGAATTGAGCATGAGATAAGAAATGATTGAGATTATCACATAATATAATAAAAAAATATATAATATTATATGAATAGTCTGAATTAGAAGTTTACATACTCGAGAAAGATGAAAAAACTCATGGAAACCTCTATATTAACATGTTTTATATGTAATAAAAATCATAATTTAAGGAGTTAGGTTAGCTAGATGGGGATTATTTCCTCTATGCACTAGAAATAACTTCATTCCCTAGTGTTGTTGTAGCATATGAGGATGTGAAATAGGCTAATCCAAGTGAAAATAAGGGAGTTACAATCTATTCATATGATAAAATAACCATTCTAGATAACCTTATACCTTTTTTTCCACTAAGGACCTAACCAGAAGGTTTCTATCAGTTGAAAAACATACTTATTACAATTTGATGTACATAGATAAAACTCACTTGTGGATTTTGAATTTTAATAACTCTAAGTCTAAGAGTAGGTGTGGTGCCAATGTCCTTAGTTTCCTTAGTTTCCTTTTTCCTATAATTTTCTTGTATAAAAAATGTAGTTGAATATGAGGCACTAGTTCATAGTCTCCAGTTTTCTCTAAGGAATAAAGTCAAGAAATTGAAAGTGTTTGGTGACTCAGAATTAGTGGTCAAATAACTAAAAAGCCAATAATATTGTAACAACAAGTGTTTATCCAGATATCACAATTGGATATGGAACTTAATAGAATATTTTGATGTATTCAACATTTAAATATTTCCTTATAGAAGAAACTATATGATAAATTCATTGGCAACAATGGTGATCACTCTTAAACTAATTTTGATTCCAAGTGAAGAAGATTATTAGTGAAACTAGTTTCTACTCATTCCATTCTTAAAAATATTAGGAACTTACAATTATTCAAAATTATCAGCATATCATTAACTTCATCAGTAACATGGATATGTTTGAAACTTAGATTATTGATGAAGATGAGAGATAAAATTTTGAATTGGATGGAGTGATCATTTTGAAAATTGATAGTATACCAAATGGCATAGTCTCACTTGAAAAGTTGTTTGATATGGACTATCAAGGTGAAAATTAAATATCAACCCCCTAACAAAGGTATCCTACACCAACATTACAATCTAGGCAATGTCAATAAATCAATAAACATGGTTTTAGGCATAATATGTACTGAAAAAGAAAAATCAATGTTCATTCCAGACTTAAAGTACTTCAAGGATGGTTTATAATGGATCTATGAGGAATCAAAAGTGTTTAACACTTCCATTATCTTACATAACATCAATCTCAAGATGGGATTCAAACCATTTTGTTAGAGGCAAATACCAATGAATCAATTTATAGAGCTATTAATATTCAAGGAAGTAAAAAAAATATCTCATCAAGGATAATATTTCATGTCTGGCATGCCACTTGGGTGGATAATTTGGTGTCAATTTTCAATAAAAATGGAGAGGTAATGTTTTGTGTAGATTTTTTAAACTAAAATAAATCATTAGATAAAGATAACTACCCACTTCCGTCACTAGATGAAGTTATATAGATAGTGAAGGCTCTCAGATGATGTCATTCCTAAATGATTATTCACGTTATAATCAGGTAATGGTCAATTATGAGGGCCAAATCAAGACTATTTATATACCAAATTGGGTTACCTTCACATATAAAAGGATGTCATTTGACCTAATTAATATGGGTGCCACCATCTAACATGCCATGGATATTTCATTTAAGGATATCATTGATAAATGAATAGTCATATACATGGATGACCTAACTATCTTTTCCAAGAATAGATAAGACCACATGAAGGACTTAAGATAAGTATTATAGAGGTGTAGAGACCATGAAATCTCCCTAAACCTAAATAAGTATATATGTGGGGTAACAGTGGGTAAATTTTTGGGTCATATCATATCTGAATGAGGTATATCCATAGACCCAAAGAGATTCAAGCCAATTCTATAAATTTCATTGTCTAGTCACAGAAAGGAGTTGAAGTCATTTATCATCAAAATAAACTTTGTAAGGAAATTCATTTTAGGCTTCACAAAAATAGTCTTACTTCTAAACAACATGTTAAATAAGGATGACAAGATTGAATTTATGATTGAATCACAATTATGTTTTTTTAAGATAAAGACAACTATTGTAAATACACTAGTGCTTATCAATAATGACTATATGAAATACCTTTTACATCTATTCATTCATTTTAGAACACTCAATCATTGTTATCCTAACATAGAAGAAAGAATCCAGAGATAAGATACCTATCTCATTCATGACTTCTATACTTTTTGATGGTGAACTAAGGTATTCAACTATTGAAAACTAATATTTTACCTTAATCAAAGTATTTAATAATTTTAGGCATTACATTCTCCATAGTAAAGTGTTTATCATTGTGATTGACCCAACTATTAAATCTACGCTAATACAAAATGAGTTATGTAAACAAATATGCAAGTGGATTATTATTCTCAAATATTTTTACCTAGAACTCCAAAAAATAAAAATGTTATGAGATCAAGAACTCAATAAATAAATTATTGATATATACCCATAGATAATTTTACAAAAATATAAAATGTAAGATATAACAAGTGATGATTGGTATTAGGATGTAGTCCATTACTTGTTAAACAATTAGTACCCAAGTAATCTAAATTCCACTTTGAAAAGATCCTCACACCTAAAAAGAAAAAAATTCATGATCAAATTAGGTGTGCTAAATATAAATAATCATGAAGGTGTATATTTGAGATGCCTAAAAAAATAAGAAGTGACCAAATATGGAATTGGTCATGGTTCAGGGAGTGCTAAAGTGCATAAGATAATTAGGATAGGATATTACTAGCCACATGTTTTTAAATATTCTCATATTCATGTCCAGAGGTATCATTCATACCAATTTGCTACACATAAATAACATACCCCTATCATGCCATTATAACTAGTTATTGAGGTCCAACCATTTACAAAATGGGGAGTGGAATTGTTTAGAGTGATAAATTTTAATTCCTTCATATGACATAAGTTAATTATTATTACAAATGACTAATGCACCTATTGGAATGAAAATCAAGCATTAAATAATTTTTTAATGGACGTGGTATTCAAATTCTTAGAAGAGCATATCATCATCCAGTTTGAGATTCCTTTCAGTCTGGTATGTGATAATAGTCTTACTTTATCTTCTATTCAATTTTCTAAATGGGCATATGAAAATTAGGTAATCCTCAAGTTATCATATAATTATTACCTGTAAGTTAATGGGGTGGATGAATCAATGAATAATAACTTGTTCGATGCAATTAATAAAATATTAGAAAAGAACCCTATGGACTGGCATAATGTGTTAAAATTTGCATTTTGGTCTAATAAGACCAGAGTGAATTCATCCCTAGGCATGTCGCCATATATTGTCTATGAAACCAACCCTATCTTTCTAGTGAATATAAGAATCCATAATTTATAGTTCATAAGAGATTAGCTAAAAACTGATGCTAAGATAGAATCTTGCCTCCTTAACTTGATGAAAATATAATAAATATGTGATAAAACCCTATTACATTTTAGAAACACCAAGAAGTCATCAAACACTAGTTTGAAAAATGAACCAAAGTGAAAGACTTTTGCATCTTTGATCTAGTCCTCTTCTAGGATAAGGATCATGAGAAAAAGGGATACCACAACAAATTTGATGACTTATGATTGGGTCCCTACCAAATCTTTGAAATCCTAGATGAGAATTTTTCCTACCTAAGGTGTATAAATAGTGAGGACATCCCATTACCTATAAATGGGTAGTTCCTAAAACACCACTTCCAGGTTTGAATTAGCTTAGAAAGTTCTTGTAAATACTTATATTTCATTTCCTACTTTGTTTCTTACTTTCTTTCCTATTTTGTTGTTAGTTTTGTTTGCTTTCCTTATTTTCCTACTTTTCCCTATTGGTCTAGCCTCATTGTTGGTATATTTTTGGTATAGACCATTTATTTTTACTTATAGATTCCCCTTCTATTTAAATAATTAAGAACATAAGGCTTGTAGGTAAGTGATGTGAATGACATTCTAATGCATAAGTACTCTAAGTATTTTGTAGTGTTAGATTTTATTTTTGTATCAGTTTTGTAGGTTGGATATATTTTGTGTGTTATAAAATTTTTCATATTGGATTAAGTTCAAGTAAACTATTTGGTTAAATGATACATTATATCAAAACCAAGAAAAAAAGCATATCTTAATGGATTCTAGTTTTTTCTCAAATGAACCTGCTATAGTGAAGATCTAAGGTGAAATATTTATAATTATACCTTTCATTACTACAATGGTCCCCAGACTAGAATTTATATTATAAAAAAATAAAGAGAAAAGAGAAAACAAGAAAATAAAATAAAAATCAATTTATGAAAAACTCAATTCTGGGTGTTTCAAGCAACCTTTATGGGTGTTATGAATGCCTAGATGGCAGTAAAACAAGGCCTTGAGTGGGATTAGAGATAGCTCCATTGGGGATATGTATAACTATATAATAGTATATCAATGTCCAATAAAGGATTATCAAGGTAGTTATCCTAATGATGATACCTATAGTAGCTATCTTTTTAGGTTCTAAAAATAAATAATTTACTCATTTACACACACTGGTTCAATGAGAATGTCTAATTTATCCCTTTAGATGTTCCCATCTTGTCCTTTGTTGAATATGTACATGTTCCACATGTAGTATCAACTAGATATTATGGGTTATTAGACACATTTATATCATTACAAAAACATTAGGAGGATCTTCTAGTAGACTCATCATTTATTTTTTCTTTCACAACATACTCTAATTCTTCTAAGAATTAGGTAACCTCTTTTTTAATTTTTATGTTACTTATGCTTGTAATCAAGTCTCATTAGTATCAACACTCTCAAGTTGATATAGTATAACATATCATTTTTCATTTTAAACTAGGCCCTATAACCACTACCATTCAAAAGACCATGCCTATGCAATAAAATGTTTTTATAACGTAATTAGCGTGAAAGTGGAGTTTTGACCTCCCAATTTGCATTTAAAGCCTAGCTTGCTTAGATATATTAAGCCACTATAGGGGATCACCTCAGTTTCCATGCCATTTATGACTTAAAACATACTCCATCATGATGACAACATCTGAGTGGTGAAATTTCATATAAAACACTTGGCCTCGAAGTCAAATCTATCTACACTTGTTCCCTTTTACAGAATCTTGCTCTTTGGCTCTCTCTACTCCTTATAGTTTCTTTGGGGGTTCAATTTGATATATATGCCCTCTATACCTATAATCATCCCATCCTATTGACCAATATCTTTTGAGTCATTTTTATATTTTGTACTTGGTTATTTGATGTCTTTTGGACCCCCTTATCCCACTTGATAAACTTCTTTCTAAGCCTATGAAACCTAGTCTTTTTTTCCAATTAGAACTAATTGTAAGTGATCAAAATTTGTCTAAGTCCCTAGACCTAATTGGTATTTCAACCCCTAATTAAGTATTCAAGGTAAAAATATTATTTTTCAAATTTTAATCATGTTTTTTCATTCGAATAAGCCTAAGTTTGAAAAAAAATGACTCCTTAGACCTAATCGGCTCCCCAAACCTTGATTAGGCCTAGGAGGGAATAATGTGGTATTCATTTACTAATTATAAATTTTTTACTGATTAGATCTTATATCACTTTTTTTTCATGTAGTGATAATTCGAGTTGATGACATGATTAGGTCTAGTGGCAGTCAGGTGGGGATTTGTAATTGTAATTATGATTTTAAAACCTGACTAGGTCATGTCTAGGCTAGCTAGGATGTTCCTTTACTAATCTTAGATAAATATTTGACTAGGTCTTAGGGGAGGGTAGGTCATAGGTCTAGTTGTAATTAAGGATGTAATCCCTAATTAGGTCTAGGTAGAGGGAATTTTAATAATGTAGTTATAGTCAAGTATTTTTTCTTGACTAAGTCAAGGCTTGGATAGGAATAAACATGTAGTGTTAGGTGAGATTCAAATATTGATTAGGTTAAGGAAGGGTCTAGGTAGAATTAGTAGTGTTAGTCACATATTTTTCTTCACATAGGTATTAGGATTATTAAGTATACACTAATAGTGTTATGTAGGGTTCTAAAATCCAATTAGAACTTCAAGCCTCTAACATGAACATCTATAGTGTTATTTAGGGGTCCAGACCCTAATTAGGTCTTGGACCCCCTCAAAACTTAAAACTTTATTTTCCTACTAAAACCAAGTTTAAACAAGAGATAGAAGACATAATTAGGTCTTAAAATGTGTAACAAGCTAACCTTAGTTATATTCAGGCTTTCAAATCATAATTAGAACTAGGATTATTAAAATTTCGAAAAAGTACATCTCAACACAAAATTAGGATCTTAGTGTCCATTATTACCCATTGATTTTCCTATAATACTTATCACTTAGGGGGGATAAATTTTTCCATATGGGTTCATTTTGAAAGCCATTTTCACCATCATAAATCTCTTTCCACTAAAGATGTTTTAGTGTCCCCAATTTGGCTCAATTCAAAACCTATTTGTAATTGATTTTTGCAGATTCTTAAACCTGAGTAGGTATTTTAGGTGTCATTTTAGACCACCCATCACTCCAGGGGCTATCTCTTGGTCCTTATAAACCAATTTTCAAAACCATAAAAGTAATTATAAAGATAAATCTGAATTGGACATCAAAGTGCCTCTAGTTTCCTAAAATACCTCATGTTTAATGATATTTTAATGCTTTAATTTTGTATTTTACTTGAAGAGATTTTAATTGAAAAATTAACTTGTTTTTTGTATTTTACAGGATAAAATGAGAAAGAAGGAAAAGTGGTGGGATTTTAAAAGTGAAGGATGGATTTTGGAGGGAAACGAATAATTTTAAAAACTATAAGTAGGCCAATCATGGTCATTGTAAGGGTTGGATTTTTTGATCCAAAATGGTTAGAGCTGAACACTTTTTTTTTGTATAGTTAATCTTATCCCTCTCTTATAACCCTACTTTTATTCTAGAATATTTTTATTGGATTGATCATTGTGAATTATCCTCTTGATTATCAACATGAATATTATGATTAATATAATATAGTTAAATTTCATTTACAATATGCCCATTCAAATGTTGGTTGTGGCTTTATTTTCATCATTTGTATCCCTTTGAATATTACATCAATTATGTTTGTGGTTGTGCATTTACTTATAAGAATAAATATTAATTTATATGTTCACATAATTAATAAATCTAGATTATTCCTCATTATTGTAGGATTTATCTCTTTCCCCCTTCCCTTTTATTTTTTTGTATCAAAATTATTAATCTAGGGTTTCATTTGATAGAAATTTATTTATGCATACTTATCTCAATTTCTTGTTCTATTTCATTCCTATATTGATACCACATTGTTTAATGTATTAAATAAAGGTAATGAACACCTAAAATTAGTATTTTAAACTATTTTTATCTCAAACCCTAGTTTCACATTTAGGAAATGTACATGATTTGTCATTTTTAGTTTCTTATTTAAACCCAATTTAACTAAACATAAAAATGTAATTACCATCTAATTTTTTCAATAATATAGGACATTTGAATATTTCACACTAGTAGGCCCCTTAACCAGAACAATCGATAATGCACAACTGAGTGAATATTAGTGTACCATGACCCAATAGATATAGACCTTAAGGAGACCCACCTTACAAGAATCCTTTTAGAAGAGGCTTGATAGGATTTACCACCCTAAGAGCCTAACATTAAAGAGCCATGCCAAATGACATGTCAACACATTTCATTATTTTTACATCTAATTATTTCATAATTTGGGGACATATGGCTCGACAATCTACATAATTTTTGTAATATATTATTATTGAATGAGAAACCATGTTTTCAATAAAATAATAAATGTTTTCTAGTTTTAAGATCCTCCTTATTAGTATTCCACCACATTACAACAATCATAATCAAGGTGTCATCATTTTATTCATATTTTCTATTTCATGGGGAATAATATTACCATTTGTTCTAAGTATTCTTGAATATTATCCATCGTTTTTAATTTTGGTAGTTTGATATGTGATGCCTATATTTTGATATGGTGTATTATATTTTTTTGTGGGGTAAAATATTTTGATATAATATTCTATGATAATTTATTCATACAGAATTTTTTTCCTACCCTTGATTCTAAATCCGAGCCATGCTTCAATATCATCTTTTGATTCCATCTAAAAATATTCAATCTCAAGAACCACCTCATCCTATTAATTTGGTTCATAATTTTGATTGAGATATCTTGTTTTATTAATTATATATACACTTGATAATTAATCAAAAAATATTCTCCTTCATTGGGCCATAGTAACTCTAAAGATGTATCTTCTATGCTAGTGTCTAGTGGACAGTGGACCACCAATACATTTGATTCAAAGTAGTTTATTCTTATTTTGAATCTATAGTACCATTTCAATCTATAAACCATTTTGAATTTAGTAGCATAGGATATATGGTATCTTACATATCAATGACTTAAAGTTGGCCTTCCTCTTCATGGCAATGAAATTAATTTTTACATTAGGGATTTTTCCTATGATTAATCTTGGTGTCTCATTTTCCATGGAAATATCATAGGTTTACACATGTAACATTGGTTTCCCTAGAAATTTTCATCTACTTCTAGGAAGGACATTGGTATCCACTCTTGGATTTAGTAATGTATTTCTTACCTCTTGACCATTAATTTTTAAATCTAATAGAAAGACTATCTTCTTCCATTTTTGATTTGTCCAAAACAAATTATTCTTACATTTTATTTATTCTTTAATTCTTTTCTCACTATGCATTATATTTCTTATTTTTTCCAATATCTAATTAATTATGTCAATTTGTGAAAAAAGACCTGGTTATTGACTAAAATTAGCATTTATTTAAGGTTTTCAATCTATTTTTCATCAAAATAAGTTGACTTTGGGTTTTATTTATTTTGATTTCCTTGAATAAAATTAATACTTCTCTCTACTAGCATATCAAGTTCATGTGTGTTGGGATATTCTTTTTCATTATCCTCCTCAAAATCTTCCTTTGTCTTGGTTACCTTTTCCAAGCCTTTCCCAGTAGTACTTCCACCTCGTGTGGTTACCACAACCCTTTTTTTTTTGTTCTTCAATGATTATTCATATTTTATTTTATTGAGATTTTATTCACGTTCCTTTACTATTATTTTACATTATTTTTTTGAGATATACATTATTTTATTTGAACACTCTTTTTTTCTAATTTTTATATATTCCTCTCTAAACCTCACATCCTTGCATCTCCTTTTTTCAGGTAATTTTGGAACATTATCTACATGTTTAGCTCATTTTTGTGGTAGAAATCCCTCTAACTCTTTTAATTTAATATCACTATTCTCGTATAATTATCTAATTTTGGACACAAAAATGAATCATGTTTTCCTTTTTTGTTGTTGAATCTATAATTCACACATGGATCTTCTATGTAGTTCATTTTTATGTGCCCCAATTTTCACATTTATAATAGACAAGAGGAAGCCTTTCTTGGAAATAACCTTGATTATAAAATTTATTATAACCCCATCATCCTTGGTAACTTCCTTTGTCTCTATCATACCCTCCTTTATTTCCATCTTGACCTCTTCCTGTGTCATTGCCTAAATTATTATTATAATATTTATATATTTATTTATCTTGAGTGATATGTTTTATACTAGTGCAAGATTTTATATTGTCGTAGTAGCTAGTATGTTTTAGGTTGTGTGATATATGGGGGAGCCATTATTTTAGGTGGTGGTTATATTTACTGCATTGTAGAAATTCTTCATCTATTCATATATTTTGTATCTTCATTTGTGTAATGTGTTGGACAAGTGTGACTATAGTGGTTAAATGATCCACACATATCATAGTATATCAATTGGTTTTTTTGGATTCATTTATATAAACATGCACATATGTTATGGGTTTTGGTCATATAAACAACATATTATGTAATTAAGCCTTTACACATATGTGGGTTGTTAAACTAGTAGTATCATCTTATCTAGTGCTTGATTCATTATTATTCCTTCTACCTTTATGATGTGGGTACTCTTTTATAGATTTTCCTTTTCTATAGTAGATGGTGCACAATATATGTCATATTGAAGTGTTTCCTTTTAAATGTAATGAACAAAATTATTCTCCATTAATTTGAATTTCTTACATTAATCTTAATTATGCCAAATCCTAGTAAAATCTCGCCATGTTTTCTTTTATTAAGGATTCTATCTCCCTCGTCTAAGATTTGGGTTCCAACCCAAAATACATCTTTAGTGCTTCCAAACATGTTGTAAATCTCTTCACATATGTTTAAGATATTCAATATAGAGCCAAGATTGAAATGAACTATTCTACCACATTTTTTTAATTGAGTGGTTATTACAATTTTTACATGACTACTTTTAATACCTAGTCATATTTTTTTACATTTTTTTCTACCTTTGAATCAATTCTCTTAGCTTTCTCACATTTCCATATGTACTTCTAAAAATTATAAGTCACCATTAAATGATTTATTTACCTTTCCCCATGTGTTTATAAAACTTAAATAAGTCTTCAAGGGACCATCAAAATAATTTACAATTATTACTAGTCCAACTCCAAAAAATATATTATAAATAAGTCTAAATTATTCAAAATTTTATAGTTCTAAATTATCTCCAATGTAATATATGGGTAATAGATCCAAATTATTACCATACTTTTGTTCTAGTTTATTTGGAATCTATGAATTTTTTTCTTTTTCTAACATTAATTGTAGTCCATTTTGGGTCATAAGTCAATATTATCTAAAATGGTCATTTTCACATACCATTTTAGTGTTTCATCCTTAGCATACCCACAAATATTATGAATCCTCTAATATGGATATAGTAAAAATAATTATTTTTATTCATATTTTTTATCTTTTCCAAAATGAGGAAACTTCATTATATTTTGGACCATATTTGAATTAGTTGGTTTACAACTTCAACTACTAATCTTCTAACCACTATTACTAATCTTTTTCAAAGTTAGAGTTCTTTGTTTGATATCTTTCTCTTCTATACCAAAGGTCTTTGTTTTCCTTTATCTCTATTCACACCTTATTGTAAAGAAATTTTACCCAGGACTTTTGATTGGTTTATTAAGAACTCTCTTTTTATATCCATGTCTTCACTTAATGTGTTGAAACTAGTTTATACCTCTTATAATATATATTTTTATTCCCTTATACTAAATCAATTCTCATATATCCAATGTGAAATGGTACGGGGGATGGTGCTTTATTTAAGGGGTTCATCTCATCATGGGGTATATTATAGTTTGGGTTTTGAAACGAGGAACCATTTATTATCTCTTCTTCTCAATCTTCTACCTATACATTATCAAATTTTACATTAATTTGGTTAAC